>JAPKLX010000002.1:7363682-7657272 GCA_026898415.1 Leonotis leonurus | reverse complement strand
AATTGACATGTTTTAATTATAAAAATATATTCATATATTTAGTTAAAAATATGTCAATTTCAATGAAAATTGACATGTTTTAATTATAAAAATATATTCATATATTTAGTTAAAAATATGTCAATTTCAATGAAACAAAATGAGTATGTGATTAGCACAAGTATATGCATGCAAATTAATTTCGAGATAATGTCACATAAAATTAATTATGAGTTGTGGTGAGTGTTCTTAATCTATTTTATATGGCAAATTAGTTTTACTGATCTAGATCTAGCTCGATTTCGAATAATCTCGAACTAATTAATTTAATTTTGTTGACTATGATAACAGCCCTTGAGGAGTGTTCACTTTTTTGTTTCCTATAAATACATAACTAAGACAATAAGAAGAAAACAAGTAAAGAGAGAAAGAAATAAAAATGAAGGGTCATGCTGTGTGCATTCCATACCCAGCACAGGGCCACATCGCCCCCATGCTCAAACTAGCCAAGCTTCTTCACTCCAGAGGCTTCTTCATCACCTTCGTCAACACTGAGTTCAATCACAACCGCCTGGTTCGAGCCCGGGGGCCCGAGTCCGTAGCGGGCCTCGAGGATTTCCGGTTCCGGACGATCCCCGACGGGCTGCCGCCTTCCGACAAGGATGCGACGCAGGACATCCCTCAGCTCTGCGACTCCCTCACCAAAAACGGCCTCCCGCCCTTCATGGACCTCATCAACACGCTCAACGCCTCCCCGGACTCCCCCGCCGTCACCTGCATCGTCTCCGACGGCGTCATGAGCTTCACCCTCGACGCCGCTGATAGCCTCGGGATTCCCGAGGTTGTCTTCTTCACCACTAGCGCCTGTGGCTTCATGGCCTACTGTAACTACGCCCAGCTCGTCGAGCGCGGCTTGTTCCCTCTCTCCGGTAAGTATGTCGTTTAATTTTCTTTCTTGGAACTGGGAATTAAAGTGTGATCTAATCTGATGGGGTGTTTGAATTAATTAGATGAGAGGCAGCTGAGCAATGGGTTCCTGGAGAAGGAGCTGGATTGGGTGCCGGGAATGAAGAACATAAGGCTGCGTGATTTCCCGAGCTTCATTCGGACCACCGATCCCAACGACATCATGGTAAACTACAATATCTTGCAGACGAGGAACGCCAGCAGAGCCAAGGCCGTACTACTAAACACGTTCGACGATCTGGAGGAGGAGGTTCTAGATGCGATAAAAGACAAGTTCAAGAACTCGCACGTGGCGACGATCGGGCCGCTGCAGCTTCTGGAGCAGGAGGTGAAGAGCCCGGAGCTCCGATCCATCGGGTCGAGCCTCTGGAAGGAAGACGACGCGTCGATGGCGTGGCTGAACGATAGGGCACCGAACTCCGTGCTGTACGTGAACTTCGGGAGCATAACGGTGCTTTCCAAACAGCAGATGCTGGAGTTCGCGTGGGGATTGGCGAACAGCAACCACTACTTCCTGTGGATAATCCGACCCGACATGGTGAGCGGGGAGTCGGCGGTGCTGCCGGAGGAGTACCTGAGGGAGGTGGAGGGAAGGGCGAAGATGGTGGGGTGGTGCTCGCAGGAGAGGGTGCTGGCACACCCCAGCGTGGGGGGGTTTCTGACTCACTGCGGGTGGAACTCGACGTTGGAGGGGGTGTCGGAGGGGGTTCCGATGATATGCTGGCCGTTCTTTGCGGAGCAGCAGACGAATTGCAGGTACGCGTGCAGGGAGTGGGAGATAGGGTTGGAGATAGAGGGGGAGGTGGAGAGGGGGAAAGTGGGGGAGTTGGTGAAGGTGTTGATGGAGGGAGAGAAGGGGAAGGAGATGAGGAAGAAGGCACTGGAGTGGAAACACAAGGCCAGAGCTGCTGCAGCTGCCATTGATGGCTCTTCCTACCAAAACTTGGATTTTTTAATCAATCACATTCTTCTTTCCAACTAATTAAACTACCCCACTATGTTTCTTCTTTTTTCTCTTTTGTGTTTGAAATTGTTGGAATGCACTTACATATATATATATATAGATATTAAGTAAGCTTTGTGTTTTTTTTTTGGTTTCTGCAGCACACATATTGCAAATTATTAATGAGTGGAAAATTTGGCGTTGTTTATGTTCTGTTGTGTAATGTCATGTTTCTTTATATGTTAGAAGTATTCAGCGTGGCCTAACAGAGAGGTTAATTATGATAATGATCACAGCATCATGGATCGAAAATATATAATTAAAATAAAAGCATCATGATGGGACTACTTATTAATTATATTATACTTTTACTAATTTAGATACGTGCATTTGTGGTTACAATTATTAGCTTGGGAAGTGATCGATTAATTAAAAATAAAAAGCATTTAAGTATTGGTGATGTGATATAGCAAGGTAACTAGATAAGCATTAAATTTCCACTGTTATAAAATTAAAGATCCAAATTAGAATAAGCTATTTAATTTCATGAGTTACGTTATTACAAATGATCAATTGACATTTTTTATTGCATTAAAGACAAAATATTCCATTTTGCATTCATTGAAAAAATTAATTGTTAGATTAAAAAGCATAGCTCTGCAGCATACAAATATTTAAATAGTAACATAACATGTGCTTACGAGGTTCAGTTAAAGTTTGATAAATAGTGAAAATCAGTTGGAGGAAGTAGGCATGTGACCCCATTTTAAGCAAGCATATATTAATTCATACGCAAGCAATAAAAGTAAATAAAAACCTTCATAATTTTACTTGCATATATAGCATTACTAATATCTTTTTATGAACCTACATTATATTGATATTCAATTCATCATCTGCATTCCACACTTGCATCTTTCATTAGAGTAGAATCGAACGGTCAATTTTTGACTTCCTTGTTTGACTATTTTGCTTAACCAAATAAAGCAATCAATGGATTTGAGTGGAACAAATTGCATAGTATACTAACAAATACACTATGCATTATCTTATCTGTCGTTTTAACATTTTTAATTATTTGATTTTCACATGACGTAACTGAAAGTATTCCATTATTTTCCAACTATAACGAAAATAATTCCATTATAGAGAGATGTGCAATCAATTTATTTATGTTATAATTTTGTTAATACCCTTCTAATCTTCTTATTAACCACATAAAAAACAACAGGGGTGGTGGCGCAGTTGGCTAGCGCGTAGGTCTCATAGCTTCTGAGTTATCCTGAGGTCGAGAGTTCGAGCCTCTCTCACCCCAAAAGTTTTTCTTTGTTTTAGTGAACGTGTTAATTTTTTTCTTTCTATTTTTGGCAAAAATATACATGTATAACATAATCGGACAAAGAAGTAAAGTTTGTAGACAATGCTTAAGAAATGAAGGAACAATGTGGGATTCTAAATACATTCGCCACCTATATTACAATATACATATATATACCCTCCAATCATCAGACAGAAATCTGAAAGAAGTAAAAATGGAGTGTGTCTGTCTGTGTTAAGTATTCTTCTCAAGAACCGAAAGGGCCGGTGTTAGATAGTTGTTCGCTTTGTCCGGCAAGTGAGCAACCTACAACAACCATACAAGTTCATACACACTTTATTACTCCCTCCGTCCACCAAACTTCTTTTATAAATAGGATCCGATTTGATTCGATTTGATTCGATTTGATTAGGTTTATGTAAACTATGCATGCCAAAGTGGGACGTTACCAGCTCGTAGAGTTCTTTTCCGGGATCTGCTACGTACTCATAACACACCTGATTATATGCAGGCAAAAGAAATTAGCTACACTCACTTAATGCATATGTAGAAGGATTAATCCATAGATACTCACATCGAAGCTCTTGTTTCTTGCTGTTGCGTCATGCAATGCTTTTACGCATATATCAGCAACATCTGCACAGCTTATTCCCTGTACGCATGCATGTTCTATTATTCTATAAGTATATTGTTAACTAATGTCACCATGCAAATAGCAGCTGTCTCTAATCTGATATTATTGTGTCATTTAACCTGAGATATTCGGTTTCCTTGATCGAAGATCAGAGCTCGTTGCCCACCGGGTTCTTCCTGCAAAAAACAGTTTTTCAAGATGCCATGGATATATAACTTCTTTGGTACAAAGGTTTTGTATAGCAAATGCTGGCTAGCTTCTTGATCTTGAAGAACAAACTAAATGCAGTTTCACATTTTAACATCATAAAGAACATTACCAGGAGGGGACCTGGACGGATGATTGTGTACCCGAGACCCGATCTTCTAAGTGATTCTTCCCCGGCCTATGAAAAAAGGGATGAATAACAAGAATCGAAAGTCGGAACCTAAAACAAGGGGTGTGATGGATAAGAACCTTCTTAGCCTTCAGAACTTGCTCTCTTCTCGTAGATTCTATTCCTGATCCCGTGCATGAAACCAAAATGAAATCCGTTTCTTGCCCTGTCTGCAATAAAGAGAGTACCTCTCAGATGTTGAAACGGTAAAACGAGATTTTGTGTAGCTTAACCTTTAACGGGCATTTGGTAAAAGAGATGGAGTGATGACGAGTTAGGAACACTCGCCACCTAAAGAAGAAAGAACTCATGAAGGCCTATAAAACAACTTACAGGCAAAGCTTTGATGTATTCCAGAATCAACTGGAAGCTTCTCAAGTCTTGTTTGCCCCCAACGGGTCCTTCAACACCTCTCTGCAATCAATAAAATTGATTCTAGCTAAACTTTAATATTCGATGAAATAGTTTTATGAAGACAAGAGAATATACAATGAATAATAGGAAGCAAACCTGCCGCCTTGGCTCAAAGCGGATAGTTAATGTATGTACGAGGAATGGGTCGAGTGGAGGATCATCTGGTTTCACAGGCCTAAACGATGAAAACGGCACCCTAACCTAATCCGAGTACAATGTATACGAAAAAAGAACAGCAAGTAAAAAAGCCAGAAATAGAAACAAAAAGAGCTAATCAGAGAGTGAGATTCGGGTTGGTTTTGTGAATGTATACCATGTTTTCCTTGAACTCACCCTGCAAAAGCCGACTTTCGTGCTAATCCTGGCAAAGTACATTGTACTCTGTGAAGAGTAAGCCAGAGGACCGGCTTCAAGAATTACTACATAGGATCTTCCGTTCCCACCAACTGAGAACACGAGACCCTCATACCTAAACGTTGCAACGTAAATATGTAAGGATTGTGTTACCATGAACGTGGTGATCGTATAACAATTGATCGGCAGGGATTGTATATATGCAGGGATTGTATACCTGTCAAGGGTACATCCTAGTGGAAGTGAGAGTCTTTTTGTCAGTTCAACAAAGCCACCTCTAGTGAAAACATATCCTATTTGATTAAGAGGAATGGTGTAAGGAAACACATAAAGAAAACCAAATGATAGATAAACTAGATCTGGTATGTAGTTTTTCATCTGATTTCTAGTTATGGTACCTGAGAAAACTGCAACTCCATTCTCAGTGAACTCAAACTTAGCATCCATTCCTCCATCATACTTAGAAGCAACCACATCCTGAAAATAAGTACCTTCACGGACCTCCCATCCATTCAATGAATCTTCGGACTTGAACTTTGTGATCAAAAGCTTACTTTTGCTGCTTTTCCCAGCTCGTAGCTGTGCAAGACTATTGTTGTAGTCCTTCAATTCGAGGGAGTTGAAACAAAATTAAACACTACTTTGGTTGCCAAGAGAGCTAAACTAGCAATCTAACTATGGTTTTTTCAAAGCATTTGCAGGTATCAAACCTGAAATGCTTTGGTGATATTATACACGCCGAGATGATCAACTCTGTATAGATCCCCAGTGATTGAGGAGCGAGCAGTGGCACAGTAGATAATTTTATTACAGCCTTCAATAGCAGCTTGCAGAGTGGAAGGCTCGCCGACATCTCCTGTCACAATCTCCACAGAAGTTGGGAGCATGTCTACTACCTCTTGATCAGCTTGCCTCACTAAAGCCTGGCCATCAAAATTTACCATCCTATATACGATAAGGTTCTAAATTTAGAAATGAATGATCCTTCTCTTAAAGAGAAAGAAGGAAAGAAAAGATTTTGGAGAAATGTACCTTGACGGAGTAGCCTCTAAGCATAAGCTTCCGGATGACGAGGCGGCCGACGCGGCTGGTGGCGCCGACGACGAGCACGGTGGTGTTCTGGGCGCCGGGGATGGTGAATTCGCACATGGGCCCACCCTCTTTAATGAGCAGTGCCGCCTCGTCGTCGTCCTTCCTCGACGTCCTCGAAATCTGGCCTAGCCCAGAGAATTTCCTCCACACTTCATCGAATATCTGCCTCGACCTCCTCCCCAGCCCCACCGGATTCACCTCGTCTAGCCGGCTCTTGATCACTTCCGTCGCCGTGGAAGTAGCGCCGGGACCTGCTTCCGTCTCTCCATCTTCCGGCGGCGGCGGCGGCATCTCCTCTTCTAGAACCTGCTGCTTCCGTTTGCTTTTCCTCCTCTGCTGACTCTTCTTCTCCTTTCCGGTGGGAGAGGCGGTGGCCCTGGTGGTGAACGCCCTCATCCCGCCTCTCGCCGCCGGCTTCTGCGAGATCTCCATCCATCTCCGGTCGCGTGGAGTTTGGTTGCCGAAAATTGTTGATGTGAGAGCAGCAGAAGAAGAAGCAGTACTCATCACTCCCATTCCCTTCTCAATTCTTGTTCTTTTTCTCTTCCAATGGAAATTAGGCAACTAGGAACGGCGAGGGGGTGGTTGTTGAAGTGGAGCTGTGGCAACTGGTTTTCTGATGAGTCGGATTCTGAAAGCGACGACCCATGAATCTTGATTTCAGACCACATAAGATGGGCCTATTTCAAGATTTTGCGTAGTTGTGGAGCACAAACTTCTATACACGTAAATCTACTAATTTCCTTTCGTTACTTTTTCATTTATTTTGGATAATCCTAATACTATTTTCATTTCCAATGGAAGCCATTATCCACTTATATTGGCCAACACAGTTCCTCAATTCATGCATACTAACTTCAAAAAAACAAAACAAAAAAGAAGATGAAAAAGAGAAAAAAAGTCATGCATACTACTGTCTGTAAGAAGTAAGAACTTAGACCAAACTTCCTCAAGTCCGAAATATGGCGAGCGTCGACGCCTTCAATCCACCTCCCCCTTTGACCTCCCTCGGAATTAGGGTGGAACACTTGAATCGTATCGACATCAGCTCGCTATCGCAGTCCGAATTACAAGCCCTTTCGCAATGCTCCACCTCCGCCTTCGACGACGTCGTCTCTCCCCAGCTCGACCGATCGGTCTTCAACGAGTCCGCTGGCAGCCGCCGTCAGACCTACTCCCCCCTCCACCACCGCACCCACTCTCGCCTCCCTCGCCTCCACCCATCCCTTATGCCCCACACCTATCCTCACCCTCCCTCCGATCCTGTCACTAACTCAATTGTTCACTTTCTCAAACATTTCCTCAACGGCAACCACAATCCCCCGCCCCCTCCGCCACCGCCGGCTCCAGCGCCGCATGAATATCCGAGAGCCGCGGCGGCTGACGTAGGGTTACAGGAGAACTTGAAATTTAAACGCAAAAGGGCGAGGAAAGACAGGACATTGAGTAAACCGATGCTTCTGGAGAATGGGGTTGGGATAGAGCTGCAACGAGTGAATGAGAAAGGTGAGTTGGTGAATTTCGCGGAATTGGAGGAGAAAGGGGATGAGCTGTACGCTGATGAGTTGAAGCGGAGGACGGCGGGGTTGGAGACTGAGGAGGCTGTTTTGGGGTTTTTGAGGGGTTTGCAGGGGCAGTGGTGTAGCAGGAGGAAGAAGAGGAAGTATGTGAATGCCGCCATGTTTGGAGATACACTGCCGGTTTACTGGAAGCTCTTGCTTGGCCTAAGAAGACGCGATTATCGGGTCTCAGTGTATTGCCGGAGATACATAAGGTGGTGGTGGCATTCAAAACATTCTTCATAAATTGTGTGAATTCTAGTTGTAATTTCATCTTTGTATTCCTTGCTTTAAGGTATCCAGATTATCTGATATGGTTTTTCTTCATCTCATTTCCAGCCCTTCTGGACAGCAATTTCTGTCATGCAAAGAGGTTGCTTCCTTTTTGAGATCCTATTTCAGTAACGATGTAAATCAGGCTAATCAGAAGATAGATCAAAGCACTTCTAGTATCCAGCAAGCTTATACCTTGTCTTCTGAAATGGTAAGCAAAGTAATGTCTTATTCTGTTTCTTCTGGATTAGTTTTGAAAATTCTATTCAAATCTTTGTATACTAAATAGAGCTGCAACAGAGTGCACGTCCAGCTGACAAGACTGATAATATGCCGCATGATATAGTAGCCCGTGCATCGCTGGCTAACGACTCATCCAATACCCATAAGAACGAGGATTGCTTGATGGGCATAGAGAATCTCCCTGAAGTTCAAGTTCGGGACATCTTTGAATGCTTCAAATGCGAACTGACATTTGATGAAAAGAATGTCTATTTGCAGCATTTGTTTTCATTCCACCAGAAGACTACGAAAAGCTACAAACTTGGGACACCCGTTGGAGAGGGCGTGATAATCAAAGATGGAAAATACGAATGCCAATTCTGCCACAAGGTTTTTCAGGAACGTCGTAGTTATAATGGTCATGTCGGTAGTCATGTTAGAAGCACTGGAAAAAACTCTAGCAAACCAGCAGCTCCGGCTAATGCCCCCATAAATGCTGAATCTTCATTACTGGAGGGAGTACCCTTAAGTTCAACAAAGATGGATGCTTTAATTGAAATTGCTCACAGTTCTATTGAAACTTCAGCTAATATAACTGGTGGGCAAGCCTTAGCTACAGATTCCACTGTAGTTTTGAGAGTAGAAGAAGCTCAGGCTGCCTCTAGTTGTCAAGAAGAAATGTTAACTTCTGGTCCTGTTGAAATTCAAGCAGAAGATTGCAATGCAGACAAAACTTTTCTTGGAGCCTTGGATCATGGTAGCCAAACCATGGAAAAGGACAACGACATCCCAAAGTATGATAAACCAGAGAAGATGGACATTAAGATGGATCCCAGTTGCATAAATGACTCGGAGCCTGTTGAGGCATGCGAGATTCAGAAGTATGAAAAGTGTAGCGTGGAAGTGGATTATAAAAACAGTAATTTGAATCCTAGTGAAGATCATCCACAAGATACACCGCTAACTGTTGAAGAGGTTATGATGGAGGGTGGAGATTCTTCAGTTCCCCTGATCCAGTCATTTCAGTTCTTTCCACCCTTTGATTCTGTTACAAATAAGGTATCATTTGGTTGCATTTTTTTAAAATAGCTTGTGCAAATTTATGGTACCTGTGCATCTTAGGTATTATTTTAGGAGATATACAGTTTAGAATTTGAAAACCAGAAAGATTAAAAGCTGATGATGATAACTTGCACTTCTGTTACTGTATGAGCCTTGTCACAAAACACATAAATGCTTTTTTGGACTTATATAAAGCACCAATCAGCTCTAGCTTTAAAATAAATCATTCAGTTTATTTTGACCTTTATTTCATAAGTGGGCAGACTGCAGACATACTACATTTTTTATGATCCCCTTAATGCATGTATCCTGTTTGTATGTAGGGAGAAAATGAATTTTGTGTGGTTGATCAAAAGCTTGAGAATGTTACTGGGTTTGAAGAACTCGGGTTCGATGATATGGAGCCGTTCAAGTATGGTTTTGGGAATGGGCAAGAGCTGTCCTCTTTGCCAGGGGGGTCCATCAACTTGGATAGCAACAGTGGGGTGGAAGATGGATTTGAATCTTCAGTTAGATTCGGTCCGGAGGAAATTATGCTGGATACTCTGCATACGAATCAGCTAACTGTGTGTGTTTGGTGCAGAGCAGAGTTCAAACTTGAGGGTATTGAATCAGAAACTCTATCAGATTCTATAGGTTATATGTGTCCAACGTGCAAGGCCAAAATATCTGGGCATTTCGACGGTGGCCTGTCAATGGATCCTCATAACTTCTGACCTATGTATATGTATATACGTTGGTGAGAAGCATTATGGAGAGGTTCTGTTTTATCAAAAGTGTGTATGTATATATGTTGGCGAGAAGCATTATGTTTATATTTCTGATTTCATACTTATTTGTTATGGCTTCAAGCCTTCAGCAGTTTTCTCAAAAGTATTAAGTAATGTTTTCTCAAAAGTAATAAAAAATACCTTTGTCCTAATAAGTTTGACATAATTTATTATTTTAATACATTCAGATGAATATAAATTGTGTCATGCATATTGGGACAGAGAGAGTATGATCTAGACTCCGAAAGAATCCAAAAAAAGAATACATACATATCATGGTAATTTTGTTGCAACACTAAACTTGCAAGTATAAACGTACGAGTAACATTGTGCAAGGTAATGAAATACTCCCTCTGTCCCATTATTGTTGTCCTATTTTATTAAAATAATACATTCATCTCAATATAAAAGAGGACAACAATAATGAGACGGAGGGAGTACTATCTATGTAAACGAGATAACGAGATAACGTAGACAACCATAAGGCCTTGTCATTGCTAAAAGCATTGGAGGTTGAGCTTGTGAACACAAAAGATGTCCCACAAATATGGACCCAAAAGCATCGAAAAGGTGATCGGCTTAAGACGATCTTATGTTAGAGAAAATCCATTCTTGAAGGCGAGCTACGAGCATACATGTATATATACACATTTCAAAATCACATATATGTATAAATTATAATCTCAACTTATTTATCTATTGTTTCTCCTGCAGTTTATATCACCAGTAGACGCATTGGCCGCAAACTTGTTCCTAATTAAAGAATCATTGCTGCATGAAACAATCAGATGTAGAAGCAGAATACTCAACTCATCAATTTCCTCAATCTCTTTTCTGATAGACTGGCGGCTTTATTTTGTGGTTCCAGAACCAGTGCATGCTTGAAGTCTGTGAATCACACCAAGAGATTATGTGATTAGATCTAGAAAAGCTGACAGTCATCATCCGCTCAACAAGTAGGATCTTATGATTGAACGACTAACACGGACAGATTGCGATGACACGAAAAGACCTACCTCTAAACTCTCATCCGAGTTCTGTAAAACATTTTTCACGCAACTTAATTTTGTATCTAGTAGCTGGATGGAGACTCTCAATGCATAAAATAATTTTCTTCAGGTTCTCCTTAACTACTATTCATACTCCAGAGTTCAGACTTATCACTAGTGAGCTGAAACAATAACATGTAAGCTACAATCATGCAGTAAAGAAGAGATGTAGGTGTTCCTGGGTCCTGACCTTCAAGAGCCTCTTTATAGAATAGCAAAGATTCTTTAGCTGTCCCTCGTCTCAAATAGGCCTTCACATACTGTGGGCAGGTTGGCAATTGAGTCAGATATAATTGTAGTTAACATGTTTAGCATGCTCTTGTTAGCAAAGTACATTTCTTTCATGCATTTGACTGAAATATGAAGGATTAATAAACATAACTATGAAGAAATAAATAGATTTACTGTGATGGCCATAATTTTCCTGACCTAAAGCAAAGCTTGTAGTAAGGTTCTTACGACAAAGAGCTGAATACGCATAAACTACCAAGATAATACCCTGACCTTTTTATCCAGAGATATTGCCTTGCTACAATCTTCTTCAGCTTGTTTATAGCTGCATAAAAAGCTACATGTAAGGCAAATTTTGCCAAATGATTTAAGAAAGAAAACACTAACATACATAATGATGAAACGTATCCAACCATCCCAACTCCAAATAAGCAGCTGCACGATTGGAATAGTAGGTAGCATTTGCACCGCTCAATTTTATTGCCTCAGTATAATAATTGACAGCCTTAGTCCACTGTTTTCCTTTGTAAGCCGCGTTGCCCTGAAGGAATGAAATGTATAAAATATAAAGAAATGACATTGGAAATTATCCCAAAATCAGGAGGCATCATAAGAAAGAAAGTTATCCAGAAGAAGGATATGGATCATATATTACTCATGGACCAAAAATGTAGAAGAGAATGAAAACAAAGATCTCTAAAAAAATAGAATTTATACACTATTTACCTATAAAAATACTCTTAACCACTAAAAGCAAGAACTTCAGAATCACTAGAAAGTTGAGATCACAAAGATATAATTTAGACAAGCTTTCTAACTCAAAATATAGCAGTTTTAATCTCTATAAATGGCAATAGCACCTTTTCTTTAAGAAGTTCAGCTGTATCTATGTTACTGTTTGTCTCAGGCAGCAGAGATGAACTGGATATGATGTTGGCTTCTTGTTGAAGACAAGAATACAAATCCAAGACAGTATCAAGTAAGAATTTATCAGTCCCATGTGATGCAATAAGTGATATAGAAACCGAAGAGTCATCATGTCTTCCTAGTGGAATAGCTGCCTGGATATACAAAAACAACAAGAAGATCAATATAACCTTAATGCAAGGCAGATGCTTGTATCCATTGAGAATGGTTGGGCTCAAAGGTGAGAATTGTGAGAAACAGCTTGAAACCTTGCAATATAGATTATTACCTGACAACCTCCAGACATACTTGTTATGCCCAACAAAGCATGTGTTCTGTCATGGAACTCAGCAAGAACACTCTTTTTAGAATTCAGCTTGAGTTGGGGGTCACTGACTGTGGGAATTATTAATATCCCGTCATCCTTCACAAATTACGCATATATAATTAAGGGAAGGAAAAAGAAAAAGGAAAAAATCAATAGAACCCAATCAATGTACCGAAAAACTTCCATCGAAAAAACCCCAAAAGTTAGTTGATCTTGCAACAAAATGTAGCGAGAAGGTTCCACTATGTTGAAAATACTGCAAAATACCTTCAAGAGGCTCTTTAGAGCAGCTCGCATTTCTACTTTAACTTTATACAGACTTTTGACATTCTCTTGGTTTGTGTTTATTGCAGCCCAAACACGATTAGAGATATCAGGGCCTAATTTGGGTTTGATGGATTTAACCCACTCTTCATGATGGACTTTGAACTCATGTCTGAAAAGCAAAATAGTTGGTGAAAGATATGTAAAAAACAATCTACTTTGATTCTTGTATGGAAATAAAATGGGGCAAAAGCTAAAATACCCATTTTAATAAGTAAAAGATAAAAAATACTCACCTAAAAATAAAAAATAAAAATTACCCTTTTACATGAGCACATGAGGAAATTCCTCATGTTATCGCGAAAATAACATGAGCATATGAGAAAATTCCTCATGTTATCGTGAAAAGTGGGTAGTTTTTATCTTTTATTTTTAAGTGGGTATTTTTATCTTTACTTTTTGAAATTGGGTAATTTACTTATTACCCCAAATAAAATTCTCTTTCTTCTTCCCTCCCACAAAAGGGAAATGGAAATATTTTTATGGGTCCCCTACTGCAATCCACACATACTGAGACAGGAGACCTGAAGATAATTACTTATAAATATATCAAAATAAAGTTTGACAATAATATATACTCCCTCCGTCCCACTAAATGCGGCCACAAGGGGTTCAGCACGGAGTTTAAGAAAGTAAAGTGTTGTGTTTTAAAAAAGCATGAGTGATGTATTTTAAAGGTAAAATTGTTTCCTTTGTGGAAAAGTGGTCATTTTTAGTGGGACGGCCCAATAAGTAAATATGGTCGCATTTAGCGGGACGGAGGGAGTACTTTTTTCAAATGCTAATACAAGATCGATGTAGCAGAGATACTCTAAGTTTGGTAGGGAAAACCTTTGCATCAATAGCATCACAGAAGACAATGCTCTTAAAGTAGCTGCATTATGCTTGTCAATTGATTTGTCACAGAAAAGTTTCAGGCTCGGGACATTTGACGCCATGTACTGACCAAGTTGAATATGCTTAGGTGTCCCATCTGCAAAACCAAAAGCATATATAAAAAGATCTGCATATAGTTATAATGTGATTTTAATTGTAAACTAGGTAGGCGTAGAAAACGAAGGTATTTTAATTATACGTGGAGGAAAACTTACAGCCAGATAACTTCTCCACTGTTTTGCACACAACAGAGACAGTCTTCCGCAGGGGAACCTTTGATAGCTGGAAAAGGTCATCAGCTATAATTATGCGCGGGGTCCTTTTGGGTTCGAGTGGATTTAGATGAAGAAGAGCATGTCCCACACAATGCAAAATAGATGGATCGGATGCAAACCACCCTACAGTGATGTTTTTATCAAGATTTAACATTAATAATATAGAGCAAAGAATGGCCTTCTACTTTAATAATAATCTTCAACAAGAATCAAGCATGGGCATCACATGTGAAAGAACTATGATGATATAATGATCTAATAACCAAACAATTCCAAAATAATGAGCATCTTCTAGGTCTGTTTGCAAACCTGGTCAGATCTAAGATCAAACTTGATATACCTCTACAAAGAAAGCATGCCAATTTAGAGCAGAATAGCATCGATTATAAATGCCGGTGAATTAATATAATCAAGTCTTGGCAGTGTACATTCATAAGAATTTCAAACTTTGGAAATTGCAATGAACACATACCGACAGTACCCAAGCTCTGAGAGTTTGGCAAGACACCAACTGTAGATAAAAGTCCGTGAGATGGCCTAAATCCAAGGATACCACAAAATGACGCTGGTACTCTAATGCAACCAACTGTATCAGTACCTACAATACCAACACAAATTCATTTGTGTGCAGAATTTATAAATGAACGCAACTCTTGAAACAGAAAGTTTTCAAGAAAAAACAAAATTCAATGAAATTAGTTAAAACAGATAGCAATTGCAGTGACCATCAAAAAGCCAGAAATGCAAACATGCTAACCCGCATAGAATCCTTCAAATATAATCACATCAACTATTGTTTTAATCTAGTTAAACCCGAACTATGATTAAAATTCAAGAGACATATTGTCTCAAACCTGCTGATGACCCCTTTATCATTGACCTCCCTCATCCATACACTACAGATCTACTACCAACTACTCTTTTTTATTTCTCAGTATAATTAGTAGGTTATTATGCTATATTGCTATGTTATGAGAACGAGCACTTGCTTATTCCAAGCAGCTTACCATAGTGGTTTTACATAATTTAATGTACATATACACTTGCATCATAACATATATATTGAGATTCAAAATTGCATTGTTTATTATTTTATAAGAAAAATGATCTGATCTGCAGTTTTAAATTATAAATTTCATTTTGGCTACATTATTACCAGTTCTTTAATGCATAGTTAACCTTTCTCCACAGATCTTATTCGTTATTCATGCAGCAATAGGCTTCAATCTGTGCTCATTTGTTTCATTACCAATCATCTTTATTTCCTGTTATTTTACTCTATAATCTCCATATCCCATTTTAATGATATTTAACAAGAGATATGTTAAACTCAATTTTTGTGAAAATACATACTCCTTCCATCCCAAGAAATAGTCTCTTTCCTTATATAGCTGTCCCAACAAAATCACCTTGTTTCCTAAATCAGAGCTACTATTTTTAATAAAGTTACTTTTTCTTCTCTATTTTACCCCCAAAAGCTACTTTATCCTTTCAATATATTAAAAACAGCTCATTTTATTAATATCTGTGTTGAAACAAATGAGGCTATTCAGTTTGGAAGGAGGAAGTAACATTTACAATCAGCACGGAGTTTCTTGAAAATAATATGGCACAGAGTTCACAAAGATTCAAAGAAATATATACTTATCCAGGGAAAAAGATCTCACCAAGAGCAAAATCTACGATTTGGGCAGCAACAGCTACTGCTGACCCACTAGATGATCCTCCAGGAACATATGATGGCTTTTGAGGGTTGATTGGAGTCCCATAATTTGTATTTTTCCCTAATATCCTGTAATCATAGTCAAGAATGACAATAAGTATCCTTCCGTAATCTCCACACATCTCCCCATCCCAAAATTCCTTCGACAAACCAAATATATGTAAATAAAAGAATAACTGTTAAATGTTAGTAATATGTAATGATTAATGAAATGGAGAAAAAATGACAATGAGGAAGGAAAGCAACTAGCACTCTATCTCTTACCAAGAAAATATTATCCCAAGCTGGGGCACATGATATTAGAGTTTGCACCTACAGGTCTAAACTTCAAGTCTATAGTGATCGGAAAGTAGCTTTGGAGCCCATAAACACATGATATGAGTTTGCACCTACAGGACTAAACTTCAAGTCTAAGCTAGGAATCACTGTGCTCTCATTGTTATTCGATTCACCATTTAAGTTTAAGGCAATGTATCTTAGTTTCACCCTAAACACATTATCTAATTGTTCTGGTGAATGCCGATGAGAGGCAAAAAAGGAAAAGATAGAGACCAGGACTAAAAGGGGATACGAGGCATGAAAATAAGTTTGTGAGTGGTCAAACAAATCATTTTGGTTCTTGAGCACTTAGTTTAGCAAAACCAAAAGAAAATAAGTAACACTCTTAATCTAGCAGACCTTATTTTGTAGATATTAACATTTCATTGCATGAAAAAAAAAAGTATAATAGGAAAAGAAAATTTCATTTGAGAAATAATATACCCAAAACCAAGCTGATCCATAACTGTCTTTCCCACACAGGTTGCACCATTTTTTAGCATTGCGGTTACCACTTCAGCATTCATTGATGTTGCCTCATGTGTCCTCTTCCAATCTGCACTTCCATATCCCGTTATGTATCCCTTCACATCAAAGCTGCAAGACATACAAACCACGCGGATGGAAATTAAGCTGACAAGAATATGCCGCACTTAAAAATCTAAGCTCCTATCTTTCTTAATATTTTTCAGAAACAAGAACCTTCACCACGTACAGAATCTCAAGCACTTCAAGGTTCACACATGGCAATCTTATCACATCAAATTCAATCAACAACATGGGATACTATATTACTATGGCTTGTGCATTTACTTGAAAATAAACTCATTCAATATAAGTCAAACAAATAAACTTTAAGATCGATTGGTTGGAAAAAAAGAGAGTCATGACATACTTGTCACTGACGGCAAACGTGAGACCAGAGAGCGGAAGGCGTGCTGCCGGAGGAGGAGGCTGAGGAAATGGAACGAGCTCAAAGCGCTCAATAAAAGCTCCGAAATCTTCACCTACTTTGTCCTTGGCATTGAGGCGGCGTCGATGAACCTCGGCGAGGATCAAAGCTCCGGCAAGGCCTACGCCGACCACCACCCACACCTTCGGATTTGATACATTCAGCTTCGAAAGCTTAGTCATTATTAGCGATCACTAATGAAAGAAAAATGATGATGATCTGGTTGAATGGAATTGTCGGCGAATTTCACATAGAGTTTTGCACCGGCGACATCACCGGCGTAAATATGTTGAAGGAATAAATAGAGATGAAAGGGTTTTAGAGACAGATGAAGGGGTTTTGGGCATTTCTAGTTTCGTACTGGCGCGTTTTATCACGCGCAGACTTTCTTGTTTGACGCGCAAGAAATACTAAATCTTTATTACTAATTTCTTACAATAAATAAATCACAGTAAAGAAAACAAAGATCTTTACTTTCCTTTTCTTTCCTCAAAAAGGAGATGAGAGGGTTTGGGGTTGGTTGTTTCGATTTCAAGGATGTTTCAGGATTTCATAAACTGCAAATTTATATATAAATTATTTCATACTGATGTGATTAAAAGAAAGAGATTAAAATAAATATGATTGTAAATCTGAACAAATCTGAGTTTCAGCAGAGCCAAATGGGCTACATTTTTGGTATACATCACTGAAACCTGAGATCCTATTTCGAATTATTACACAAAGGACTGTATAAAAACAACCCAACCTTAACGTCTTCAAACAAATTGCACAGAACAAAAAAATGGTGACAAATCTACACCAAGAAAAGGAGAGAAATCGAGCTGTTGGTTCTCAATCGCTCGACAGCTTTGAATTTTACAGATGGCTGTCCTTTCTCAGATCGGTAGTCGAGTTGGATTTCTGTAGTCTACCGTATAGCATAATGTACAAGATCTTCACAGCAACGATAACCTAGAATCGGACAACGATGCAGGAGATGTCATCCTTGCTCTCTCTCTTCAATGCTTCTGCAGCTAGTTGCTTTGCTGCTTTCTGCGGGTCTTTGATCTTCTTGGCAATATCTATGGATTCTTGATTCGACATTACCTGAAGAGTGGGACGAGGGTGGGTTACAAGGCACGTAAACGGACGCAAGAAGCGAGTAAGTAGAGTTAGAGATGAAACCTTCCATAGACCATCGCTAGCAAGGATGAGAAGTTCAGTATCAGCATCAATCTCAGCACTTCTAATATCAGGGTCTGATCGCAAGTGCGTCTTCAAGTTCTTGTCTCCGAAAGCCCGTGAAACGGCCAATTGGCCATTCACTCTTGCAACGTCTCCTGGTAAATAGATGCTGATTAGATTCAACTAATAAAATGAAGAGTGAAGCCATCGTCATTTTATCCCAAACTGCATAACTATATGTACTAACATGATTAGTACAAATGCCACAGATAATGCGTTAAATGCTCGTGTGACAAGTATCGTGGGCCTGAGAATTACTATGGAGGAGCGCGAGCGAGAGCAGGACTACCTAGTGCATGAAAGTATATCAAAATAATCAATTGCATAAACTTTGATCATAGTCAGTCAGCATTACCTGGCATGTTTGAGACAAATCCACCCCTGTCTTCAATGCTACCCCTCTCAGTGTTGGGCTCATGATCAATAGTCATCTGTATAGCCTGCCCCCTCCTGGAAAGTACTCCTCGTGAATCACCGACATTAGCTACCCACAGATGTCGACCGTCTATGAGAATAGCAGTGACAGCAGTAGACCCACCTCTACCCAGGTCAGGACTGTGCGACAAAATAGCTTGATCCGTGCTCTCATAGGCTTTACCAATAGACCTGCTAGGATCGGTCCAAAATTCTTCCTGAAATCATTTAACAGATTTATAGAATGCAAAACCATAACCCAAAACAATAGTGTCAATGTTTATCAATGTACCATAATTCTTCCTGAAGCATTGAAAGGTAAAACAATAACTTACAGATATGCTACTAATCCAACAGAATAAGTATTTCAGTGCACCTAGTCAAACAAGGTCATATTTGCACTAGCAATCGAATTCAGTTATCAATGTTCATGAAGGATGTAACAGACATCTATCATGTCCATTCAGTGTATCACGGACCTCTCAGACCAAGAAATACTGATATTGATGATCCTGGTCTTACTACTATCTCCACTCCATTCTGCTTCCATAAACAGTTCAGATGACGAACAACATCTAGGGTATTAAATCAACATCAATGTGTATGATACTTGATAGGACAACAAGAAAGAAATTTGACTGTGGAGCAGCAGATCAAATAGGTTGGCCCATATTCAGATTCTAAATAAAGAAGACAACTGCATGCTAGCTCGCTTCATGGAATAACTAACCTCCTTTAAGATATTGGAAAACAAATGCTTTTGTAAGTAAGCAGGTACATTGTCTCCCAGATGCCCATCAAATATAGCGAACAGTCCAAGCTCCCGACCTCGAATCTGAACAAATTTGGCAACATGGTAATCCTCCATTGGATGATTTGCCCTCCCTTTTACTAAACTGAAACCATACTTGGCAGTCCCCCGATGGCTCCTTCCCTTGCCAGAGCCACCCAACGAACGCTAAAGATAACAAGAAAATCAAATAAAATTTGGAAGAAACTATACAATTTACAGCTATAAGCCTATAACATGACGAGCAGATCTAAAAGTTGATCCGATACACTTTTGCTCGAACTTCTAGTTATAAGCTAAGGTAAAGTAAGGACATATGCAACCAAAAGCAGAGTGTAGATATATGAGTATAACTGTAGCTTAGCCGTCCATGAACCTCTAATCAAAATGTATAGACAAACTCATTATATCAAAAGATCACAGGTTAGGAATACCAAACTCAAGATCCCATAAAATAGATGAAGCATTAACCATAAATTGAAAAGGGGGTCTCTCTAAATGCTTGTTTCCAGCAAAATTTTAGGAGACTTCTTAAAACCCCCCAAAGAATAAATAAAATAAATAATTCCAGCTCATATGCATGATACCCTCTTGTAAGCCAACCATGGTGAATAACGCAAGTGATTTCTCCACCCTAAACATATGCAGCATAGAGAGTTTACTTGGGTTATAAGCCCCACTATCCAGCCCAAAACCCTAACATATATGGCAGAGATAAATCAAGTTGCATATGATCCTACAAAGATCCACCAGAAACTCAAAAACAACATGATCATGGATCAGAAGTCACAAAATTTCACAATAAAAAGGTCAAAATGTAAACTCCACTACACTTGCACAAAATAAAAAAACTAAACCTTACCGATGGGTAACTGAAACAGCACAGACTATCCATGTATCTCACAACACCTCAAACTCCTTCACTGCAAATCAACATCTACCTCCAAAGAACCCTAAATTCGAAAATCTTAAACATGCAACACCAAAAAAAAATTTGGAACACCGAATACTACAAGGCCCAACTAAAACTACAAAATCAAGATTTATTATTCCACAAGACCTACTTTTATCTCAAGAGCCTCTATACGCAAAAAGTATCAAACCGTCAAACATATGCGTAGGTAAAAAACAGAGCGAAAAAATAAATTACATTATGATGGGTTTAGTTAAATAAAGGGGCCATAGATTCGGTGGTGGTGCAGGCAAGACTGGCAGCCAAAAAGGCCAAAACTTTGGGGTTATGCCTCCGCTTATTGACTTTGTTGTCGTTTCTGTTTCAATAATATTTGTTTTCGAAGTAAAAAGGTTCCAAACAAGTCAAGGCACTATTTGTTTGATTGCATATATACAGCTGTTTTCAGTTTTCCATTTCTTGTTTCAACTTTCAAAGGGTCTCTGGGAAAGGGAAAAAAGGGATTTGTAATAAATTTAAAAGGAACAACTTTCTTCTGACTTGGTCATCTGGTGGTGGTGGGGACCTATTCTGGGTCAGCTCTTCTTAATTCTTTTTTAGCTCAGAAAGAACCTTTGAACCTTGTTAGTTTACCACACTATCTCTCTCTCTCTTTATAGCATTTTGAGCTGTATAATATATTGCTTCGTGTAATTCTTGACTTTTCTCTCACATTTGTTAATTTTCTTTTCTATATTCGGGTATTTGGTTACCTAATACCCTAATCACTCATTTACTTTGAGTGATCAGTTGGATTGATAAAACATGTGATTAATTATTTGAAGGATATGATTATAAAATTAGTTCAAAATCAAGTAATCCATTATTTATCCATTAAAGTAAATATTATATTAATTTGGATTAATTTTATCAATCATTCTTCGGAACTGATTTGACTCTATATTAGTTGAGACTGTTTTGTCATAGGAGAAGCTACAAACGTAAAGCTAATTCTACATGGCACAATATCGGGATTAAATCACAAAACAATCCATAATAATTAAAGTGAGACTAAATCATGGATAATTCATCCAACCGAACACCCCATTGTTATCTTTGTCAAGCGTCTTCATGTACTTATGAAAACGTGATTAAATTAGTCATAGTTACTATTTGGGACAAAGTAGAAGAAGGGATGGCATTCTCGAGTACATAAAAGGATCCAATGAATTCGAAAAAAGTGAACGATGAGTCATATTAGGTGAAAATCTCATGTATGGTTTTGTAGCGTGACAACAAAGGTGACTTATATATCAACTTTTCCATTATCATCCATAAAAACCGAATTATGCCTTCCATAAAGTTATTAGAGTAAGATCAATATTTGAGTTTTAAATCATTACTTATATACTCGGGTCGGATCGAGTACGCTACTCAAAATTTTTGGGTATCCGACCTCAAAATTCTTAAATTTTACATACCCAACCCGACTATTAAATTTGGGTGCCCGAACCCGACTTAGGTATTTGTTAATTGAAATAATCTTAAAATTTTCGGGTATTTTTATGGCATTTTGAGTTTTCGGGTATCTTAATGAATATGATACTAAATATATAATAAATTTAATTAAGTAATTAATTAATTAATTATAAATTGAGTTTTCCGGGAATACCCGAATCCGAAATTCATAAAATATATAGTCCTGAACGCGTTCTAAATACCCGAATTTTGAATTTAATGGTACCCAAACCTGATAGAATATCGATTAATGCCCGAAATCCAAATAGACGCCCTACTAAATTCCATATATTAAAAAAGTTCATAATAAAGAGAGAATACAAAGAGATCAAGAAAATGTAAAAGCAAAACCGATTTCGGGTGAGAAAAACTTCACTATATAATTTTTCAATCAATTCGATTTTGAGTGAAAACAAAATATAAAAAAATAAAAAAATGTTGCGATTTCTTTTATATTCTATCAATTAAATTGTGCAAATAATTAAAAGAGAAGAAAAAGAGAGAAAGAAACTGTAAATGAGATAAATATGTCCAACGCTTGCATATTTAAATAATAGAGTTTGACAATACATTTGTAAAATAAAATAATAAATAAATATATTAATAATATATTACTTATATAATATAAGAAGAAAAAGAGGATTAAGAATTTAAGAAGATAAAGATAAAATCGGTGACTAATAAATTAAATGAAATGAATCATCAATGAAGCATATATTATTGGCCAATTCAACCTATACTTGAAACAACTGAATGACAAAATATTTGCTACAATAATGATATATTTTGTATTTATTAATTTATAAAATTGGGCTTAATGAAGAAAATAAATGGGAGTACAAGGTCATAGCCATAGGTGAAGAAAACAACAATCTTGATTTCACAAATCAGTTCCTCAGACTCTGAGAACCCAATATCAAGGGATTCCATCAATCGTATCTGCACAAGTTACAGAGAGAGTGAGAAGAGGTGAATAAGATGCGTGGAGGAGTGGGAAAGCGATAGGAATAGACGAGTTCTGGTATATGGTGGATGTTCACAATGGGTGTGGCGGGATCCAAGTTAGAGAAGGCTTTGGGCGACCATTTTCCTGAAGGAGAAAGATATTTCGGTTTGGAGAATTTCGGCAACACGTGTTACTGCAACAGCGTTCTGCAGGTCGTTATCTCGATTTTCCTGTTTTTTCACTGCATCGTATATCCTGATTTTGTTTGAGTTTTTATAGATTCGAAATTTATAGCTTCAATTTGGGATCAGGATTTTGAGTTTCGACTGTGTTGTGGTTAAGAGGGGATTTATTTGATTTCAGATTAAAAGCGCTGAAGCAATGAATTTAGATTTACATTCCATAGGTTGATTATTTGGGCACACTCTGATTGAGCTCCTTGCTGATTTCTGTATTGGTAGGAAATTAGCGACTTAGTTTAGAAGATATATGTTGATTTATTTTTAGGCAGAGGTTATACTGTGCTTGGTCTTCAGTTGATTAGTGGTCTCAAACTGAGAAGATGAGATATATATAACAGCGAAGAACTCTGAACTCCAGAAAAGGTATATGTTCGCTCCATCTTCTCTATATAATAAATAATAAGCATTACTTGCTAACGGTGTAGGTGGAGGAGGTGGAATAATTTTCAGGCTGTTGTTTTCTTGAGAGAATTGCATGTCTTTGGGAGATCATTGTATATGCTTTTGCTATGTAAAATGAAGTGATCTAAAAATTCAACTTTCTTGCCTAGGAGATTCAATTTGATAGCAGTTGATTCAATTATTAAAGCATGTTGCATGTTATGCTACAAGTTTATGTCTTAAGTGGTGGATGTCTCAGTTGTTTTTCACTTTTCCCCTGATTTGTTTCTGTTCCTCAGGCTCTCTACTTTTGTGTACCATTTCGCGAACAACTGTTGGAATATTATACCAACAACAAAACCCAAGTTGAAGCAGATGAGAATCTTTTAACATGTCTGGCAGAACTTTTCTCACAGGTAGTAGATGTAGAATGACAAATGTTCATATTTGGTATATTTTGGACCTTGATGGCACTAGTTAGAATTATATTGTTTTTGTGATAATGTAGTACTGTAAGAGGGTAAAATTTGTGTTTTTGAGAAGAATCCGTCAAATATACTATTATATTAATGCAACTCAAATAAAAAATTGTGCTTGTGAGAAGAATCCATCAAATATAATATATTAATGCAACTCAAAGTAATAAGCTTCATAAAATTTAAAATCATCCTTTTTTGAGGATCCTGTTGTACCTGTTAATGATATTCATAACTGTACTTAATAACCTTCAAAATTACAGTCACCTGGCTTGCTTTTAGGCAGCTGAGCTTTGAGTTTAAGCATTTTGCAAAAGTATCGCATGGTTTATTTGAAGTTTCATAGTGATGCAATCCTGAAAGGACTGACCTGTTTCTTCTGAACATTTTGTATGCAGATTAACTCACAGAAGAAGAAGACAGGTGTGATAGCTCCAAAACGCTTTGTGCAGAGGCTTAAAAAAGAAAATGATGTTTTCCGAGGATACATGCATCAGGTTTGTACTTGTAAAGTCGGCTTTCCTAGTTCTTAGAGGTATAGTCAGTCTTAATGAACAACAATAAAAAAGCTGCATATTTATGTAGAATAATAAATTATGTTATTTCCCCAGACCCCAATAGGAACAGTTATTTATGCCGTTAATATATGATTTAATCAAAGATGTTTCTCATATTTTTTATATATGTCCTTTAGCGGTTATCAAGTGCTTTTACACACACAATTTTGGTCCAATAATTTGAGTGATTATGGTCAGGGATCTAAATCAATGGAGAATCAGTGACTCCGTTACTTTTCTCTTCACCAATAGAAAGATTTTATTATTTGCTTATGTGGATTCTTCTTGTTATGCCTTTCTAATTATAAGCTGCGCATTCTAGTGACTAGGTTCACTCTATTTAGGTTGATCAGATTGTCTTTACATAAGTGTTTACATTTTGAGAACCTTTTGCTGTTGAAAATATATTTTATGACTTTCTGATTATTCAAACTTGAACTGAGTAAGATGGTTATCGCTTGGCAAAATATGTTCTTGATTTTGCATCTTCCACTGTGAATCTTGTTAGGATGCTCATGAATTTCTGAACTACTTGCTAAACCAACTTGTTGATATACTGGAGAAAGAGTGTCTTAAAGCAACCAATGAGAATGTTTCAAACGGACCAAGTAATGGTCATGTCAATGGTGTTAAGCAAGAACCACCACTTACTTGGGTCCACAAAAAGTTTCAGGTAAACCTAATTGATATACTAAGTTCCCGTTATCAGACTTTTAGAATTTGTTGGCCTTTATTGTTAATGCTTCAGAAGCATAATATACACAGCTGAATCATTACAATGTGGACCTTTTTTTTTGTCAAACTCTATCTGCTGCTCACATGTCTACTTGGTCACTTCGTGAGACTGTTTCTTTTTGCCCAATATTTTGTTTTTATTATTGTTTTTTGATCTGGACCGTGAATGAGATGCAGGGTATTCTAACAAACGAGACGAGGTGTTTAAGGTGTGAGACAGTTACTGCAAGGGATGAGACATTCTTAGATTTAAGTCTTGATATTGAACAAAACAGTTCAATTACTAGCTGCCTCAAGAATTTCAGTTCTACAGAAACCCTCAATGCTGAAGATAAATTCTTCTGTGATAAATGCTGCAGGTAGGTCGCCTTGCTCATGATATAAGTACATATTCATGATAAATAAAGTCAAATTCTTTTTCACATCCAAATGCAGTTTGCAAGAAGCCCAGAAAAGGATGAAGATCAAGAAATCTCCCCGTATCTTGGTGATTCATCTCAAGCGATTCAAGTACATGGAGCAACTAAACAGACACAAAAAGTTATCCTACCGCGTCGTATTCCCCCTCGAACTGAAACTCAGTACTACTTTAGATGATGGCGACTCGGAGTACTCGCTGTTTGCAGTGGTGGTTCATGTCGGGACAGGGCCAAATCACGGGCATTATGTAAGCCTCGTAAAGAGTCATAATCACTGGCTGTTTTTTGATGATGAGAATGTAGAGATGATCGAGGAGTCGGCCATCCAGACATTTTTCGGTTCTGCCCAAGAATACTCAAGCAACACAGACCATGGATACATCCTGTTCTATGAAAGCCTCACTGCTGAAACAAGTTAGTCTAACCTTGGAATCTTTGTTCTTTTTGAGATGTGGTCTACATAAATTCCCGATAGAATGTTCTCACCTGCAAGGCTTGGTCTTTGTACAGTATGGAATAACTTAGCCCCACAAGTGTAGAACGGGGATAGATATATGCTGTAGCTTAGTCATCAATTTGCTACCAAATGTGATGGTTTTTGGGCAACATGCAGCGACCTCTCTGTGTCTTTATCGTTTCTACTTGGTGCAATATACTCAAGCTTATAATGGTGGTTCTTTTTGGGATTTGGAATCTTTGTTTTTTTACTCTTTTTGGAAGTTCAAAGTAAACAGAGTTATCATTCATTTGTTCATCATCTTGCTAGCACAGTATATTTTTTTTAGACGAACTTCTCAGTTTAAGATGATGTATATGCATTAATTAAACCATATATACAAAATTAAGTACAATCTAATAATCTCCATTGGAGTTGATTTTTTGAAAATTAAATATATGAAGCAAGCAAAGCCTAGGCGTAAACGTCTCTGTCATTATTAAATATTAATAAATGCATAAAAATGTAAAACGTGCTTATCTTGGGGAAATGGATGAGGCGCACGTGCTCCACTTTTTCAGCTAACACTTGACAGTATTAATTAATTAAAAATATAATAAATCGCTAAAAGATTCCGTATGGATGAGATGGTCCAGTCTTGAAAGAAGTGCTCCCACTCAACTAACGCTTTTAATGCACCTCTATTTCTCTCTCTCCCAATCTCCGAACCAAACGCTACGCACTCTCACACAGTTACACGTACCGAGTCTCAAGGGAAAACGCTTGGAGGTGGAGGTGGAGCGAGAAGAATACGGCAATGGAGTCAACACTGCTGTCACTCGGTGCTTCTACTATGTCGATGTTGCTCTTCTCCAAGTCTGTTCATTCCCGTTCCGCCCCTCCTCTCATTGCCCATCTCCACCGCCGCTTCTCCTCCACTCTTCCGCTTCAGCTCGCTCACATCCAACTCAGGCGCCGGGTCGAATCGGCTTCGTTGGGTCGGGTTGACCTGCGCCCGAACCGCTCGCAGTTTTCCACGAACTATTCGGTGTCGAGTGCTTCTGGCGGCGGCGGGTTTGGCGGCATTGATGGAGGTTCCGGCGGCGGAGGAGGCGGCGATGGCTCCCCCGAAAGTGGCGATATCAAGCCTCGCGCCGTGGCTTCTGGGGCGGCCGATGGTTCTGCTTTGAGTTCGGATGTTATAATTCTTGATGTTGGGGTAAGGACTTCGCTCCATTACATTTCTTAATTTGCAGTCTTTTTTGAGAGCTTGGCTGATTTATATTACATAGTTCTGCTGATGATCAATAAAAATTTCATCTTTAACAAATTCAGTGTGGAAGATGACATGATATATAACTTTGCATTGCAAGACCTGATAGCTTGCAGCAGCTTACTTTTATCTTCAGTTTCTAAATTAATATACATATCATTCAGAAAATTAACTTCCCTGATATTGCAGGGGATGACATGCGGGGGCTGCGCTGCCAGTGTTAAGAGGATTTTAGAAAGTCAAGTAAGCGTCTAATTATTCGTGGTGCATATATATTTCAACCAAATGTCTGCACTCTGCTGATTTCTTTTTTTTTTTCGTTTTTCTGTTCTGTTTCATCATTTCCTTTTCCTTGATATGAATTTCTAGACTTCTAGTTTTACTAGAAGTCTACGCCTGAGAGTCTGAGATAATGAAGCTCATATGCTGCATATTTGACTTGTTTTAGTGGTAAACTTGTGCCGCATGAGTTCTCTCCGTTTTAACTGTCTCTTTGTCCACGTTGTTGATGTGTGGTAGTGGCTTTCTGTTATTATTATTTTAAATTCGTGAGGGAAAAAGGAAATTGTGACAAATCTTGAATTTTAGGCTGAATAAGATCAGATTGATAGAGGACAAAATAATGCTACTAGTACATAGCTGATTTCAGTCCTCTCTACTCGTTGGTCATTACCCTATAGTCTATATTAGTGGATGCAGCTCCTTCTGCAATTAATATGCTACACGAAATAAAGAAATATGTGAGTTGCATGGAAATTATGCTATTAAGATGTTTATATTACAAACATTAATATTGAAATTTGGTTTGATTGTTTGAGAAATATTTAGGCAGGATTTATGAGATGAAAATTTTGAAATGTCTGAAGGAAGTCTTGTGGATTCAGAAAATTCTTGTCATTTTTGTTTGCTGAAGTTCTTGCTAGAAATTTTACGTGTAAAACAGTATATAACTTATTGCAACTATCAAAATGATGAACAGCCGCAGGTTTCTTCAGCTAATGTAAACCTTACGACAGAGACAGCAATTGTATGGCCTGTTTCTGAAGTCAAAGTAGCACCCAACTGGCAAAAAGAAGTAGGAGAAGCCCTTGCTAAGCATTTAACCACTTGTGGTTTTAAATCAAATCTTAAAGGTCTGCATAGAGTATCTAATATCTTGATTTTCCATTTAATTGTTATGCTACTTATGATCTTGCAATTTTCATTCATTATGAGTTTTTTTACTGGGGAACTGTCATGAGAGCAAGGGTTATTGTTTGTGAAAATGATAAACAACCAATTCTATCTATCTGAAAAAATGACGTATTTGACTTCAATTACCTTGAGTTCTGGTAAAAACCACTTAGTCCCTATATAGATATAAGACAGTGGCACATTAGTAATCCGCACTAGAGGCTTTCATTACGTCTTCAATTTTATAAATCTCTGAATTCTTAAGGATATGCATATGCCCATTAGTTGAATGGCTGACAATTACTAGAATACTTGCATTCATGCTCTGTGTCCTGCTTATTCTAAGAATCTAAGTGCACCATGAGAGGGGCAAGACATTGCAAGTTACTCCTTCGTAGTTCTTTTCACCATTTTGATTCTCTTTGAAAGAGAATCAGACATGCTGTTTCTTTTCCTAACATAGCTTCATGGGTAATTGGCAGATGAGGGAGCAATTGAAGGGGATCTTCAATTGTAAGGGTGCAATGGATTCTTGTACCAACAACCATTCTACCTTCATGGTATGTCCTAGCTCTATTCATCTTCGAGAGTTTCTTTCTAGTCTAGTCTGACCCTCTTTGTCTAGCTAAAGACATTGTCAGCCCAGGATATTCTAACCCCATAGTATTTTTTCATCAATAGGTGTGTCTCTTCAGCACCTAGTGGTGGATTTGTTGAAGGCATGCATATCTACCGGTTGAGCAGATTTACGATACAACTACCGTTCCTAAATATAGGAGGGCATTCACTCTTTCTATAATGGGATTAATGTACTAGATATTGTAAGAGGGGACTGTTGGAAGAGACGATATTTTTGTTAATGTCTAACCTTTGTCTAGATGAACCTTCCTGCAATGCAAGTTTGTGGTTATGTTGCAAAATCTAAAGAACAGTTAAGGGTTTGGGTTTGTACTTTGTACTCTGTCAACGTCTGGGACGTTAGTAATGACAAAACATCAGTTGTTAGCAGATTGCTATGTTCTTTTTTTCTTGAAAGATATATTGCTTGCATTTATCAATTTACATTCATGCTATACCACAATAATATTTATATTCCAGCCTTATTATAATCTGGTTGCTTTAATGCTTTTCTTCCATATAATACAATCTTTTATTAGCACCACATTCTATTGGGATGTTCTTTTTCTTTCTCATTCATTCTTTTGTGACATCTAGTACTGATTTGATGTTTATTGTGGTATGCCTTTGCATGACTTCCCATTTTGAGAAATCAAGATGTTAAATTTTGATACATGAAATCAATTTAAAATGTTGTAGGAATGTTCTTCTAGTGTTTTGGAGATCAAGGTTTCATCTTGAAATCAAAATTATTTCTAGAAAAGCTTGTATTTTTTTTCATTTGATAGAGCCTCGATCATATTACGATGGGTAGCAGGACAGGAGCATAATTCAAACTCTTGGCCTCACCTCTAATGGTCACACTAGGGGTAAACTTCTAATGAGAGCGGTCTATGTATATTACAGCAAAATCAACGACGATAGATGTTTGCTTTGTATCATATTGCAATGGGTAGCATGAACCTTTTTTAGAAATTGAATAGATGTGGTCATATACATACATGAGGAAGGTAGTCGAAAAAGCAAGTAGACGACAAGTTGTTTCTTTCATCACTAAGTGTCGTGTGAGATAGAAGTCTCATGTACTGTTTTGAATGAGATAGGAGTGGGGAATTCTCTTTTCAACTATAACACTCCCTAACATGTTATCCAAATTTCCGCAATTTAGGATTTCGATCAAATTGATACTAACATAACGTGTCATTGACATGGTAGACAAGAGCACGACTCCTGAGTTTGAATTTGTACGTAACCCTAAACTTTGGACAACATGGAAATTTAAAGGTGCTGTGAAAATGAAGTCACCCTAAAGTTTGTGATTGTAAAGCAAATAGTTTTTCATATATTTCTCATTTCGCTTTTCCTTTTTTTCTTTTCTATTATGTGTTTTAGGCAACACAAACAATTGAAAGAAATTAATGAATGTTAATAAAAGAATGAAGTCAACATGATACATAAACATAAAAATGATAAGTACTTTACTAGTATATAAGGCGTTCCTCGTGTAATTTCAGTTGATTTATATATCTCGCTTTAGTTAAAACGGTTATATTGGAAACCGGGTGATGAATATGCCGTCAAGAAGTCTATAAGTCCATGCATAAATAAAGTCCAAGTCCTTGATTTTTTTAATATATGAAATTAAATTATAAGGTGTGAGATTTTGGGAAAAATGTAAAAATCTCAAAATATGGTATTTCCTCTATTACTAATTTCTGTGAAAATTTGAAGTTCAGTGTGCAAAATAAATCAGCCCAAACTTGCTGTATTTTCATGCAATAAATGCTATTATCCTTTTGCATAGCAGGACTAGCTTGTTATGATAAAACCTTATTAGTCTTAAACCTCAGTAGTAGTCAGTACATATTGTTTCCAACTATAACTGATGGTGTAAGCTAGTGGTGAATAAAGAGTAATATATATGAGACATGCTTTGAATGTAAAATTTTAGGCTGTCAACAGTATTAAAGAATATACAGTCTTTTAGAGGGAGCGTGGTTGGTTTTCCTATATATAGGTTTCAAGTTTAGCAAAATATGTGAGAGTGACAAACTAGGAAGTGAGAATAAAGTATTTCATAATATGGGCCTCAAACTGTTCATAATGTGGAAAAATCATCTCAAATTGTTGCTCGTAATTTATTGTTGGTAACTCAAAATTTATCATGTGATGACTTCTTATTGTAGAATTGTAAATCCTTAGCAGTTAGCACAGGGGATAGAAAAGAGTTATGACTGTCATGGGTTGAGAATGGAAGGACAGATATTTATTTTGTAGGTTGAACTGTCTTCTTTGTGGAAAATGATGTAGGATTGATCATATGTAAGACATATATTCATTAAGTCGGCTTCACTGATTTATCCTGGACGTCTGGTTTATATCCAGGATAATAACAAAACCGAGTGTGCTTTGCAGATATGAGAAGAATGAACTTCCACGAGACATTTGAGAAGAAAATGAATGAGAAGCGTGCTCTGTTAAAAGAAAGTGGTAATGTTTCCTTTTTTCTGTTTTATTTTGATCATCAAAAAATTGGAACTGATCATATAAAAGTTTGCAGTGTCGTGGTCTTGTTGTTTCTGATTTTTTTGAGAACAAAGTTTTGGCATATCATATAAATTGAAATTTACCTATCAACAGGTCGTGGTCTTGTTGTTTCATGGGCTCTTTGCACTGTCTGCATTGTTGGTCATCTTTCTCATTTCCTTGGAGCCAAGGCTGCATGGATCCATGCATTGCACTCGACGGGATTCCATATGTCTTTGTCTCTTTTTACACTGCTTGGCCCCGGACGCCAGCTTATTACAGATGGTTTAAAAAGTTTGCTCAAAGGGGCCCCAAATATGAATACTCTGGTTGGTCTTGGTGCATTATCATCCTTTGCTGTCAGTACAGTAGCAGCCCTTGTGCCAAAACTGGTAAAAGTTCACATAGAAAACCTCCTATATGACGTCTTAGATTAGATGCAAAATCTGTTTGATTTTGCTGAAGCTTACAATTTCTTACACGATTGCGGGTGGATACATTATCTATCATATACTACTTCTAGTAGTTTTGTGTAGATATTCAAACATTTAACATAGTTTCCAGTCGGAAAATCTTCATATGCTGTGTTAGAAGTACTCCAATCTTCGGTTCTTGAAACTTTGTAGTTTCATTAAAGTTTTTTTTTTAATAATTTAGTGGCTCAATATAGTGCAAAACCTATATTATTATGTACAGTACGATACATATCGAAAATGAGGAATTTGACGCAGGGTCTGATGTCTCGTGCTTTATGTTCATCCCTAACTTGGAAGAATGTTATGTGTAATTATGGTAGTGAAAGCTGCATTCACTTAAGTGCATTTTATTCTGGCATAGGGATGGAAAACATTTTTTGAAGAGCCAGTGATGCTGATAGCGTTCGTCCTACTTGGAAGAAATCTTGAACAGAGAGCTAAGATAAAAGCAACTAGCGATATGACCAGCCTTCTTAATATCATACCATCTAAAGCTCGTCTTGTGATTAATGGTGATGCAGAAGAGTCGAGTTCAACTGTTGAAGTGCCTTCCAACAGTCTTTCTGTGGGAGATCAAATTATTGTCTTGCCTGGTGTAAGAATTGCCTAATGCCTACTACTTCTGTTAAAGCATTATGTCAACATGCTCCACCACCCAAACAAACTACAATTACCATGTATCTTACCTCTAATTTTTCATGAAGCTGATATAACTTTAAGATCTGTTTCTTCTATGAATCATTTTACTTTCTATATGATAATCATTGCCATATGGGTCTGTGCTACTCAAGTAGCCATACCTTCATGAAGAAAATGAGGGCATGATCATGTCATATGCTCTCACAGTTATGTTTTTCACATGTTTCCATCCATTCAGGATCGAATACCAGCTGATGGAGTTGTTAAAGCAGGCAGAAGCAGTGTTGACGAGTCGAGTTTTACTGGGGAACCACTGCCTGTCACTAAATTACCTGGGGTGATGTTACTACATGAGTTTTATTCATTTTTTTGCGTATCCATGTTATCCATAGATAGTGAAAGTGTTTAATGTGGTTTCCTTTGTGGTTAAGGTTGATATGAACTCCGTACTTGTAGGATGCTCATTCTTGGCAGAAAATTTGAGGGTGATAATGTGCTTGTCAGATGCTTTCTTCAAATAGGCAACTTAGATACTATTTTGGTCCTAATATTCATTGTTAAGATAAGTATATAACAAGTAACAATTGCTGTTCACAAATAACTTGAATTTTTTATACTCAGAAACCTCTTTTAAAAACTAACTCAACCCCTCCAAACTCTTTAAGATGATGTGGAAGTCTTGGGGTGCCCTTTACATTATACATTTCCACTATTTATTTCCTTGATTCCAACATAAGAAATTGGAATGCGGATTAGAAGGGGCTTCCAGTCATAGTCATTGTTGAATAACACCGTCTTTGAATTTAGGTGATTTGGTATTCCATTTGGAAAACTTTTGTTAAATGATCCTTCTGTTAAAATAATCATGTCTTGCTGTTTTAGGCTGAAGTAGCAGCTGGGAGCATAAACCTAAATGGAAAAATTACCATTGAGGTGCGGAGGCCAGGTGGTGAGACTGCAATCGGAGACATTTTCCGGTTGGTTGAAGAAGCACAAACAAGAGAAGCTCCTGTACAGCGGTTGGCTGATAAGGTCCATTAACCCCTAACTTTTCCTCACTCCCATTGATTATGATTTTAACACCCGAACATCTATATCCTCTATACTTCTCTCTCTATATATATACACATATATATATATTTATCTATATATGTGCCTGATATCCCTTCTTTAAATTATTTTGTTACCGTTAAAATAGACACATTAAAGATATATTTTGGACGAAACCAATTAAGTAAGAGTCCACTCTTTTTTAATTAGAATAGATGTAGGGATATAGTTTTCTTATTATTTTCTGTCTTGTTAGGTAATGAGAGCAAACTACATAATGTAATACTTAAATGTTAGGAGTAGTCTCTGCTGTGGGACTGGGCGTCATTGTAACTGGTATATTCTGGTTGATTTGTTTTACTTTTAAACCAGGTGAAAGCAATATGAGTAGTCTCAAGTAATTTCCCATTTTGTTTTACTTTAAGATATATACTTTTTCTAGATGTTCATTGTCATGCGTGTTCAGAAGATGCTTTATGCTGGAAAGTCCAGTGACAGTCGACTAACTCTGCTATCTTAAATCCAGGTTGCTGGTCATTTCAGTTATGGAGTAATGGCATTTTCTGCTGCCACATTTATGTTCTGGAATCTTTTTGGCACACGAATTCTTCCAGCAGCTCTTCACCAAGGAAATACCATGTCATTGGCTTTGCAACTCTCCTGTAGTGTTCTGGTATGCTTTTCTTTTCTCACATACTTCTAGTGACAAATATGAAAATAAAAAATAATGATAGCAGAGAATTGAAAGAGGAAAGAAATCTCAAAGCTCTTTTCCCTAAAATTATCCTTTCGCCGTCTTAACATTCCACATTCTTCAGCGAATACTCACTTTCTATTCTATTGGTCAGCCAATCTTCTAATTCGTTACTCTCAAGTTATTTGACTGGAATTATCAGTGTGAATGGTTTTCCTTCCATTTTTCTGGGGGATTACAATCCTTAAGAAATCTGTGGGACCATAAAGATGTCTCACTATTATTCTGGTTTAAGCATCACACTAGGTAAACTAGTACATGCTATTCACCGATTGATCTCACCTTGTCGCCAAATTTAATTAAAATTAGCACCTTATACAGCGAGATTCCTGAAAAGGATAAAACCAAGTAAACAACCTATGGAACTTCACATCACGTTCAAAACCCCTGGGTTTAGCCATGCTTCTACCGACGCCCATAATCTCCATCTATCTTGCTTTCATTAAATGTTTAGTGCTTGGTAATCTATGTTTAGAAAGTAAATAAATATTTCTCTCTCCTTCTTGACTGCAGGTTGTCGCATGTCCTTGTGCTCTTGGGTTAGCAACACCCACAGCAGTTCTGGTGATATTTATATACGGGAGATTATTCCAGTATTCTCTTACAGGGTTCAAATTGAACCTTAACTTTTTTCTGATTTTACTTAACTATTATTCAACAATTCAGGTTGGAACTTCACTTGGTGCTACCAAAGGGCTACTTTTACGTGGCGGAAGTATATTAGAAAGATTTTCTACAGTCAACACAATTGTATTTGATAAAACAGGGACATTAACAGTTGGAAGACCTACCGTGAAGAAAATAGTGATACGAGGCTCTCTAGCCGATGAACATCCAGAGTTGAGTAAAAAATAGTGCAATGTGATTCTGTTATACGATGCATATAATTTTGTACTGTTGTTTGGCAGTATAGTAATTTTTGCCAGTTTTATTTAGTCACAGAATGCCTATTATTTGAAGTACTCGATCAAGAGATAGCTTTGATAAGATTTTGTTACAGTTTCACTTGACAATTCTTTCATCAGATATTATGGTTCAAGTTTATCAAATGTTTATGCCCTTTGAAAAGATATTGAGCATTGTTTGATGCAGGCTAGATTCAACTTCAAATGATAACTGGTCTGAAGTTGAGATTCTGAAGTTAGCAGCTGGAGTAGAATCAAGTACAATACATCCAATTGGAAAAGCAATTGTAGAGGCTGCAAAGGCTCAGAACTGTCCAGATGTGAAGGTGTATGCTCTACCACTGATACTACTTAGTTGACAAGAATTCTTTGTGTGCGAGCGTTCAAGTAACATCATATACTTTTAGTAAAAGAAGTGCTTATGAAGTTCTTTTTTTTTCTCTAAAAATGCATTGCTTGAGATTTCTTTTCATCAATTCTCCACTTGATTACTGAAATTATCATCATTTGCAGTTGGATGTTTGGTTGATGACTATAACTATCTTATCAATTAATTATAATAAACACTGCAAAAATTTGTGGTTGTAGGTAGCTGAAGGAACTTTTCTCGAGGAACCTGGATCAGGTGCTATGGCAACTGTTGACGAGAAAAAGGTAGCTGTTGGTACAATGGAGTGGGTTCAAAGGTAACATATGTATAAACCTTCCTTTAAGGTGAAGGTGATCACACACACACACATGTATATATGTGTGTGTGTGTGTGTGTATGATTTCTTACCAAAGCCCACACTGATTGATTGACATTTTACTCAGAAGAACTGTTGAGGATACAATTAGTCAAACTTATGACCTGAACACAGCTGTCACCAGTCAATTGAACTCTAGAACAATGACAGAAATTATGCTACATGGAACTGTCAGCCAAAATATTTGTAGTTTGTCAAATTAAAAATGAAGATATTTGCTTCAATTTTTCCATCTGAGTTTGAGAATAGTTGCACATAAACTTCTCTGGTATTACTTCTTCTACTACAATTTTCTCAAAGTTTGTATGAAATCTTTAAACATATGCAGACATGGAGTAGTTGGTGATAGTCCATTCCAAGAAGCTGAAGAATTTAAAAACCAATCAGTTGTATATGTTGGAGTAGATGGTATTCTTGCTGGAGTGATCTATGTTGAGGATCAAATCAGAGAAGATGCCAGGCATGTGATAGAATCCTTGACTCGTCAAGGAATCAACACATATTTGCTTTCTGGTGACAAGAGAGGTGCTGCTGAATATGTGGCTTCTGCAGTTGGCATTCCAATGAACAGGGTGAGGCATTTGCATGAAATCCCATATCTGGTTTGCACACTGTAAAATAGAATACATGGAGACATGTATAGATAGTGAAATATATTGAGATGTATTATGTATGTAAACAAGTAGAGAGACTCCCATATATATAGAGAGTAGAAACTAGGTTACTATCTAATACTATATAACAAGACCTAGATATACAAGGAAAACTTGCTATTGTGTGATTCTTGCATTTAAATAATTTTATTAGTAGCAAAATTTTGCAACTATGTAACAGCTTATTGCATTAAGTGGCTGGTTCATTGCAGGTGCTGTATGGAGTCAAACCTGATGAAAAAAAGAATTTCATTAGCAAACTTCAGGAAGGCCAGAATGTTGTTGCTATGGTTGGTGATGGAATCAATGATGCAGCTGCGCTAGCATTATCTCATGTTGGAGTTGCCATTGGTGGTGGAGTCGGAGCTGCTAGTGAGGTATCCTCAATTGTGCTAATGCAGAACAGGTTGTCCCAGGTATTATTAATCGCCCGTGTTCATTTCCTAGTCATGCACCCCAAATCAAAATCATCTGCTGATCCGAAGTGGCTGTCCAAAGTTGGACTGTTTCATAGGATTTAATGAATTCAAATAACTTGTATCCTCTTAGATCTGTGCTTAACAAGGTCTTCTCAAGCAGTTACTCGATGCACTGGAGCTGAGTAGACTTACCATGTCGACTGTGAAGCAAAATCTATGGTGGGCCTTTGCATACAACATTGTGAGTTCTTTGCCATTCTGCAATTTAATATCTCTGAAGAAAAAGTCTCTCCCTTCTTTTACTACTTTGTGATGTTATGCATCTATAGTAAAACAAATCTAGTGTAACAAAATAGAAATTGAGACATGTCTAAGAATGAGGAAAATTTGTAGAACAACTAACTCGCACCAGTGGAAAAAAGTTGTAGAAAAATCAACTTGCACCACATGGGTTGAAAAATTACATGAGACTGATCACAGAATTTTAAGAGTTAAGGGTCCAAGCCTAGAATTTCCGGGCACCTGATTCGGCTCAGCATAATGACCTGTGGAAATAGAGACATGTCTTAATGACCATATATAGGCCAGACTATTTGGTCAATAAGATGGATACTTGACATGCACTATATGGTCTGTCTTGAGCTGCAGGCTTTCAGCTACGAGATTCCCACTTTTGACAGAAAAATGATAACTTGTAAACGGTAGATAGAAGCAACCACTACTCTACATTGGTTCATGCACGTGTTTCATGCCCCAATATCAATTATCATAGAACTTTTAGATTGGTTCTCCACCCCTGTGAAATTTATGATTTTGATCCCGTGTTGTGCAATATATGAAGTTATAATTTGATCAACCTTCTGAAAATGGCAATGTAGCATAAGATAAAGTAGATGTTATCTGGACAAACAAAGCCCCTCATCTTCTCCTACACCATGATCAAAGCGTTGTTGGTTTCATTATATTTATTCATACATATACTTGCATCTTCTTATGGAAGTCCTAGCTGTACTTTGAGGTTGACGATGGATCATTTTTCCTTTTAGATGAACTAGAACGTTCTCCTAGCTTTTGTCATTTGGTCGTAACGCACTGTTTTTTTGTACAGGTGGGAATTCCAGTGGCAGCTGGAACATTGCTGCCTGCGACTGGAATCATGCTATCACCTTCAATTGCAGGTGCACTAATGGGTTTGAGTTCTATTGGTGTGATGACGAACTCGTTACTCCTGAGGTTGAGGTTCAAATCAACAGAGAAAGATATATACAGAACATCTCTATACATCAAGGCTCCTTCGAATGCTGACAAGACTGGGAAACCAAATGCAAGATTGCAACATCCATATCCAGCTTCTAGATGAGGTTGAAGTGGTGCGAGTCCATGGCAGAAGCACATTTTCTATGAGAGTGTTGGGAGAGAAGCTATAGTGGCGAGTCTTGGAAATGGAAAGGCCGAATATGAATCTTGTATCTTGATAGAGCCAACCGAATAGGACTGTCAACAAAACCTCTAATTTGATAAGCTTCCTATTGTATAGAGGGAAAGTATTATCAATTGATTTGGAATGTAATAGTAAAAAAAAAAATTCATACCTAGAATTTGAGATTTTTACAGGTACTATACTACACCCACGTGGGAATAACCCCCTTGAGAGTTTTGTTTTGTGTAATAATGGGTAAACTATGTATTGATGTAGAATGTTATTATTCTCTTTATTTGCTTAATTAATGATCAAGAGAGGGAAAGCAATTCTAAACACACTAACACTAGAGTTTCTATGTCGTATTCATTAAGTATATAACAAGAATTTCAATATATTGTTATTCGAGTATGATCATACTATATTATAAAGACATACATCATATGGTTTGCCTTTAATAAATAAATTTAATATTATATAAAGATGATCATATTTCTCACCTAAAAAATAGACCTTTAAATATCTACAATTATATATATGCTCCTACTAATTATGTCAGTAGCTTCTTGCAAAATGAAAATTACATGGTAAAAATCATACTTTAGTTGATTACAATATTGCCAAGCAGCTATTGTGATATGAAAACAGAAGATAAAAGACTACAAGTATAGAAAGAGAGAATTAAAGTAGCTCCAAAAATCAGCAGACAAATGCAGCGCTTCGCCTTTCGCAGCCAAATTTGTAGTCAATGTGAATCTACTTAACTTTTCAAGTGTAAAATGCAGAGAGACAGAGAGAGTCACACCATGTAAGTCATGCCTACCTGAATCAGATGCGAATGTGGAACGGTCAGATTCGCCGTTCCCCTCCTACTGTTTTTTCGCAAGAATGCGTAAAGATAATTAATTACGAGCTTCTTAATGAACCAAGAATCCTTCCTTGCCCGAATATCTCCATGGCCTAGAAGGTATACCACACCAGACTCCTTATCCTTGCGTAGGAAGGACAGCTCCTTCTCAAGAATTTGTTCGGCATCAAGAGTGATTTCCTCTATAGAAGGCTGTTCCTTTACCTCTCCCGCGCTTCCTCCTGAGATAAACTTGCTCGTATCGTTAAAATCAGTCAGGAGAGGGACGCCTAGGGAATATACGCTCCCATTTGGCGCTATTAGAATTCTTGAGGAAGACTCTTCTTCTGCATCAGAGTCATCGTCATCACTCTCCAGAGATCTCTCCTGAGCTTCCCGGCGAATGAACTTCTCAAGCGACTCGATCATCAACTGCTCGAATGTCTGGTGGTTCTCTTTGCGAACATCCTTGTATCCATATCTGTTAACAGCAGAGTGAGGACTGAGGACTAGAATATTGAATAAAATCTTGTTCTAACCAGTTTTAATATCCTCATTAAATCAATGTTCCAAAAACAGTAGAAGCAGACTGGCCGTATCATAGATACAAGTTAGACAAGAAATTACAGAACAAGTCAGTTTATATACGGCTAAACAATTGAGCAGATTTACCTGGCAACACATCGAAATATGTGATAGCTTTTGGGGCAGACTCGCCTAAACAAAAACCTTTCGCTCTGAGGGACAACAGATACAGGAACATACTTTATACACACAAATATGATCATTGAATGCACAGCAGGTAGTGTTGTCAGAAAATGGCCAAATATAGCTGGTACCCCCTTCGCCAGCTCATTATAAATCAAGGCAATTCCAGGAGCCCTAACAGTTCCAAGGTCGGGGCCTAGTTCCCGAAGTACATCCATTGACATCTTCTGCTTCACCTCTGTTTCATATTTTAGCTTGCTACCATAGTTCCAAATGTACATAATCAGGAATATGACAATGGCAAAGACTAGTATAATCCAACTTCCGTCTCCCACACTCCATATGACCGAAGTAAAGAAAGTGAGCTCTAATCCCAAGAAAATGATAGCAAAACACATTACAATGAAAATGTTTATCTGCCAGATAAGAAGCATCACAAGGGTTACTAAGACTGTAGTCATCATCATAACCCCGAGTTCAGCAATGCCTACAAAAAAAGACTAATCAAACAAGGCCCATGTGGTTTAATCTCATAAAACTATTTAACATAAGACAGGCCACAAGAATTGAACTGTGATACAGAACACCAGATAATTGAAGCCAACATGTTCCTCCAATTGAAACCATCTGATATACTCAAGTCAAAACTCTTAAACTATATGTGATAAGGAAAACCTGATAATTGAAGCCAACATGTTCCTCCAATTTGATAAACCTTCTATTAGTTTCCTATACAGTCATAATAAGTCTGTTTGTAACTTCCTTCTCGAGAATTGCTGTTATGGTTTAGATATTATTATTTAATTGTTAAACGGTATTGCGATGTTAACTACTCAACAATAGGACTTACTTTGGAGTTTGGATATTACATATTGAGATTAATTCTGAGAGCACCACACAAACACCCAGCTATTTGGAAAAGACTAAATTAGATGGTGCTATATAGTTACAATCAATTCATCAAGAAAGTGTTGAAGACTTTTAATAACATATCACATTCTGTCTTCTCATCAAGTCACTGCTAAAAGATACCACCGCCACATTCAGAATCAAAATTGTCATCAAATTGCAGAAAAAACTTGGTCAGTTGCACATGCAAAGAGAGTAAAGTAATTTTGTCATAGAGCTATGCAAATGTAAAAAAGTTAGGACAGATAAGTTCCACAAGGAGTCCAACTTCATTAAACTACGAGAATTACCATATGCATTTCCAATCTCATATATGCTTGAGATATTGCAGACCAACACCAGTGTTAAAGCGAGCAAAAACCAGTTCATGACAGGAATATAAATTTGACCCATGAATTTCCTTGAGGTATGAATAATCTTAAGACGAGGAAAGCATCCAAGTGCTGTAGATTGTTTGATACAAGAGAAAGTTGCTGTTGTCATGGCCCTACTAGCAATTAGCGCAGCTACATTAGCTATGAGAAAAACAGGCCAATAAGCTCCACCTGTATCAGGTCAAAGGGAACTCACATTATTTGATGACTGAAACATAAAAATTCACTCAAACTTAAAAGGCAGAACAAGTATTGATGTATGACATAAAAGCTGCAACCCAGGAAAGGGGAAACACTCTTTTTTCAGTTTGAGCTGGAAAAGAAAAAAACAACCTTTCTAAGATGCCTATCAATGCATTGCTTGCTGCTGACTTCAACTCATACACATATATAAACTTGAAAGCATTATCAGTGCACCATATAAAATGTAAAATCTGGAACTTAGAAATGTAACAGAATTGTCAAACAGATCAATATAATGAAAGTGAAAATATAGTATTTACTTGGAACAGAAGAGAAGAAGGCCTGTGTAGTATCAGCGTGGTTCTGCATAAGATATGCAGCTTGACCCAGGTAACCCAACAGAAGGCAAGGTAATACAAGGAACACAAATGAAAGCTGTCAAAAGTAATTTAAGTCTTTTTGTAAGAAAATACTACATCTTATATTTTAGGTTACATGTTGAAACAAATTGGAAACTGCAAGTACTTACCTGCACAGTTCTTACAGAAAAATAGCAAAGATCTGCAAACATTGCCTCGGAACCTGAGTCACATAACTGATAATCAGGGATTGATCTGAAAATATGACAACGGTCTTGGAAAATGAACAAGTTTCAAAATGATATACACTGGTATAGGGCATCCTAGGGTTATGCATAAGCCAGCAGCTGTTATTTATGATCATAAATTATTATAAAATAAAGTAGAATAGCCAGTTCATTGGTATTCTTACACTAGAATATTGATTGAGGAATTGGATCCTGAAAGTTGATTGGGAAACTAAAACACAAGACAGTTCACAAATTAAGTTGTATGAATAGTAAATTCAAGACCAATCAATTCGTAACTCTCTGACGTAACTCTCTGATGGAATATGTAAAAACTCCTATGATATTTACATCACTATATGCAGTGCAAGTAAAATGAATGTTTCATTGACAAAAAGGGTGACGATAACTGGGTGAACATGCATGAAGTGATTTATCATTGAAACTGACAGCATAAATTGTATTTCAAACTTCAACAAAATGCAAAGCAAGCCAGGCGAAAAAGCATACTAAGAAATATAGAAAGTTTAAATAACATTTTATCTTAAAAGACTTTTCAAGATCTAAGGGCCAACAAAGGCAAAACAAAACAGAACAGAACCAAGTAATACAAAATTTAAAAAATGTATTGCACATTAAGATTCTACCTGTTGCACAAAGAAGACAGCCCCCAAGAGAATACCAAGCGTTGGTTGAATTGCGTTTGAAGAAATAATAGATATGAAATGGATTAAATGCCCGCAGAACCCTACTGTCATATTTGACAAGGTTGTATATGCCAATGCCTCCAAGAGAACAAAACCATACAAACAAGGCAGGACCCACTACAATCCCAACTTTACTTGTCCCATACCTTTGTACACTGAACAAGATTATAAGAAATGCAACCGAGATCATCACGACGTGCTCTGCACTTCAGACAAATAAAAAACCTTCAGTTATTGATGATGCTACGGGGATCAAACTGAAATAATAAATATATGACAAAATTGTCAATACATTTTAAACAACAGACTAGTTGACCGTTCTGAATTTATTTCACTTACTGTTCGGTTTACTCTTCAGGTGTCAATTAAAGATGAGTTCAGGCTAAAAATACCATGACTCTGACATGCAGCTATGTGGTCGATACAGGTTTTTGTGAAATGTATTAAAGGTGGAAAGAAGAAGCTATTTTCCGTAGATAAAATTAATAAAATAACAACAATTTAAGAACATAGTGTTTCTAAGCTCATGCTTCCCAAATTTCAATGACCCTGCTAAAAGACTTGAGTAGATGAAAAACAGAACACATCACAACATGAGTGCACCTGTACTTTGACAATTCAATTATGTAGAGAAGGATCAATCACCTTGCTCAAACCCAGAAATCCCAACTTTTAAGCCACCAACAGCAGATATAACTGCAACATATAATTATCCTTCGTTAAACTACTCAAGTTTAAAAGCTTATAGGAAATCAAATTTATGAAAACGAATCTGCTAAAAAGCACCTGACATTGCAGGTGTAACAACACCATCAGCTATCACCATAGAAGTGCCGGCAAGAACCAACACTAGAAGAAGCTTTTTCAATGTATGGGAAGCTTCGAGTCTTTCCTTTATTTTCAAAGACCTCTCCAATTCAGCAGATGGCACCTTAAGCCTGAAGCATGATATCCGAGCATCTGAAGGCAACTGGTTTGGAAGAAGACTGACTTTGGCATGACGGCATATCAACGAGTAGAGAGCAAATGTACCACCTACAGTAAATTGCAAAACTTGAAGTTGTAGTGCATGCATATCATGGTTAAAAGTAGTATAATCTTAAAGTAAAGCTATCAAAAGGTTAAATACCTTCACCGTCATCATTTGCCCAAAGAACAATGAGCACATACTTGATCAGCGAAATCAGAATTAATGTGTACAAAACTAGAGATAATGCCCCAAGAACATCTTCATCCCCCTTGACAGGTGCCTTACTGAACATCACGCTAAAGGTATATAAAGGACTAGTCCCCACGTCACCAAAAACAACTCCAAGTGTCTGAAATGCAAGTCCTATTCTCCTGCCTAACGTGGCATCCTGCAATTATATTATCAAAATCAAAACAAAATAGAAATAGCCTTGCATCAAAATTAAGGTCGAATAATTATTTCTTAGACTGTGGAACTTACTTTTTACTGTAGAATACACATATAAAGTTGCTAATTGATAAGACATTCTTATACATAGTCTAATATAAGGCAAAGAGATTTAAATACTTTACCGGTAAAAATGACCATTTCAGCCAGTGACAGAGTAAAATGCATGAGGGGGGTCAAAAGCTAAAACATAAACTTTATATTACAATCGGATGCAACTCTAACAACGCGATAATTGGTTGTTATTAGTTTTACTTTTACCTTTAAACACAAAAACCTTTACTTTAAATTCCTTCACCGGATTATCTTACAGGCAGTACCCTCATCAAAAATATCCAATCCGTCATTCTCCAAAATCTCTTTTTCCAGACTCTTGGGTCGTTATATGTGATCATTTTTTTGCACAAGTGAACATAGGTCCAGGTTCGCATGCTGTAAGAAATGCCAGTTCGTTTCATCAACGTCTCAGTAAGGCTCGGTACATTATTATTGATCAAATTAAGGGAGGGTACACTGTAGAAACACACAACTATTTCAGCACTGATCCTGATACCTTAAGAAGTTCTTATTTATGTGCTAATTGGTATATTTAGTGTATATCCTCGAACGGTTTACCATTATTGCTTTTCCAGACACTCGTATCAGTAAGAACAGCCGCTAAGAGCATAGTTTGCTTCGAATATTAGCTCATTTTTGGTATCTATTCTTCTTATGCATAAAATCCTCTGAAAGTGAGTCCGCGGAAAAAAGAATAAAACAACGGACGAACAAATTAACTAGAATGCGCCAAACATTGGAATGTAGCGGATTTCGAAGACATATATATACGCCAAAATCAATCCAAAGTATACAAAACGCACCTCAAAATCATTTCTGTGCGCGCCAGGAACTTCAAGTGCTTCAACATCAAACGAATCAATCCTGGGCCCCGTGCGAATCAACCTCTGCTCCGCATTATCCTCGTCGTCGGAATCCCGCTGCGGCGATTCCAAGCCGCCGCCAGCTCGATCGTCGCCGTCGTTGTCCTCGTCCTGATAGACCCAGCGCAACTCCAACGAATCCATGGACGTTAACCCCCTGTTGTCCCTCTCCGATCCCTCCTCCGTCATGTCTCTCCTCCCTACAAGTAGTGGTGTTTTCTAGGTGTACGTAAACATGGATTTAGCAATCTAGGCACAATAAATGTGCGTGTGGGTGCTTATATTTCAGAAGTATTGATGATTAACTTGTGTATGGAGAGATCGGGTTTGTGCAGCATATGCATATGATATGATGCTTTTGGTAGTGTGTGTGTTTTATGTGTGAAATCAATGGTAACCAACTTAATTTGATTCAGGTGCAATCGAAAGAAAAGGGGTCAGTTCTAACGTGCGCCTTCGGTGAAATGCGCACCAGCTGAGGGGCCACGTGTCAAAACTTCCAGCACCGGACCGATGCTTCCTTGTCGGGTCAATTTTTATGGCCCATTATTTATCCCACCATACTGCTTCGGAAATTATGGCGTCATTTGTTATTTTATTTTCTTAAATTAAACTTCTAAAATTATTAAAATCTATTCTCTCCAATCATTAATAATCATCTATTTTTATTAAAAATAGTAAATAAATTATTCTAACGAGTATATCTTTTTATCCTTCTTGTTCCAAGTACATTACGAATTACGAATCACGAATATATGATCCTCACGAGATCAGCCTAATCAAAGTGAGATTAATGATGTCATGTAAAAGTTTGGTTAGTTTTTAGTTTAATTTGTATTTTATTTATCCAGTACTCCGAGACTTGCGAGCTCATTAAGGATAGAATGAACTTTTTAGATTATTTTATTGAAAACATAATATATTCATCAAAGGTTATATAATTTTTATAGATAAAGTTAGTCAGACTTGTCAAACATAAATACCCCTTCCTCCACCAATTACTTGCACACTTGGATTCGATACGGATTTTAATGAATGATATAAATGTGTTGTGAGTGGAATAAAGGTCCCACAATATTTATTAATTAAATATGAATGTGTGAGTGAAAGAAAAGTTATGAGTCAAATGAGGGTCTCACATTATTTATAATTAAATATGTAATGTGAGTGATGAAAAAAATAATGATGGGTCTAACAATATAGGTATAATTATTAAAAATAAAAGTGTGCAAGTTTTTCGTAGACGCAATAAAATGACCAAATATGCAAGTTTTTCGTGTATAGGAGGAGTATAAATTATATCCAATACAAAATTATTCAAGTAACCAAATATTGTCTAGTTCAAGATTAATTCATTTTCCAAACCTATAAATCTTAAGTAATAAATATTCACTATCAATAGATCTTTTACTTGATTCAGTTACAACCCTAAATGAGATAAATTATTAATAGAGAAACTAAATGATCTAGGTATGAAAATGGATTATTATTATTATTTTACCAGATTGTCTGTTTATATATGAACGAACATTGAGGAGTGATCAAATAAAAATACACTTGCACGTTGAAAATAGGTATAATGTGCTGTTGCTCTTAATACGATATAATTGGGAATAGATCTTTTACTTGATTCAGTTACAACCCTTTTCCTGCTTTTTACCCAACTCGGGAAAAGTGAGCGTTTTGTTATTAAAAGGTTATACTACATATTTGTTTCTTGCAACCAGGAAGAACAAAACTACTTGCTGATAGAAATAAACTTTTCTCATATTCTCTAAACCTTCTTTAACTCACCCCAGTAGCATTGCTATCCGTATCTTGTTGAACTTCATCGTATGCACCTGAATCTTGATTATAAGAATACCTACACCAACATAAATTAGGGTAAGAGTAAGAGCATGCAGCAATGAAATCATACTACATGAAAAGCAGAACAGTTACTGCCACATTACCATTTTCCAGTTGCCGCACAGCCATACAGCCCTGAAGATGCATCGTAATAATAGCCCAAACTGCTGTTGTAGTAATATCTGAAATCATAAAGTAGTCCGGTATCAGAAAAGTTTAAAAGATCTTCCCCATTCCATTAAGCATTACCACGTAAAATGAGTGACGATATAAATGTGAAATGGTGTGCTTTCATGATGCTAGAGTTGTAAGATATTGTTCTTTCTTGTGTTCTTGACCGAAGGACCACATTTTCAGCTGGCAAAATAGCAGATAAAACAAAGTAGGAAAAAGAAAATTATCACTTTAATACGGGTTTTGATCATAAAACAAGAAACTGGAATTGTATATCCAGCATAAAAGACACATAAAGAGAAATTGAAGATGAAGGCATACCCAGAAGACTCATCATATACGTAGTCACTCTGCATTTCACTTCCTGCAAGCACATTTATGTACAAGTTAGAAACAATAGTTTTTTCACTACAATGTGCTTCTATGATGCTGAGTGAAGCATACTCTGAATGGTCTCGACAGACAGTGACCCACTCCCAGCAGTTGCAGGAATCTCGGGAGCAGTCCCTTCGTCATCTCCAAACATGTCAAACATGTCTGCAGACGGGCCCTTGCCCGGACTTTCGAGACCATGCTTTCTAGACCTGACTAGTTTCTCATAACCCTCTGCATTAAAAATAAATACAATATAACATTTCTCATAATATCAACTCATTTAGTTGAAAAGGAAAATTATCAACTTATGAACAAGGCAAAGGTCACTCGCAAAGCTAAAGCTCTTATGACTTACTAGTTCTAATGTTTTTTAATGTTTGATTTTCTAATGAAAAAAATGATCGTACAAAGAGACAAGTTGATATATAATCACTGCCCATACCATCCCTTCCCATTGTCAGGCTGTATAAACTAGGTTGTAAGCTGACAGTCACCGACTCACCAAAAGCTAGAAAATTATAATAGAGGCCAAACGAAAAGGAATGGAACTTAGGCTATAGCTAGTAATTTTTTTTCACAAGTGACTAGATTATAGGACCTGGGGTCCTAACAATGTGCCGGAAAACAATTTCTAAACCCATAACAAGCATTAGTACATCTTGAATAATCAAAATACATTTTTCGACCATCTTCTAGTGTACTCGTTTAGATCTTATTTCAGGAAATTAGAAAGCAAGAGGGATGGGAGAGCAACACCAGTTGGAGAGTGACTTGTAATTAAGGAAATTATAGAAATGAGTACAAGCATTCTAAATAAGACCACTGCAAAAAGTATGTCATGTACATAAAATAAGAAACCATACCTTTCCTGGAACATAACCTTAAAAGTAGTTAAGAGATTAGAGCACCTTGCTAAAATAACGAAACGCAAATATAGCCACAAAGGAGTAATGAAAACGACCAGTAAAACCATCATGAAAAGTCACACGAATCGGACCTGCTTCACGCTCAAAATGTTCTTGCTTTTCATCATAAACATCTGCATGAAAAACAAGTCATAAATACAATTTGGATAAATTTAAAGGTCGAAAAGATAACTTGTAGATTCCTCAGATAGAAAAGTAAAGAACAGCTCAACTGTAATCGCCATTCTCCATCAATTTCATGGCATCTTCAGTTAACTGATCAAACAGATGTTTTGTCTCTGCAGACATCTTTTGTTTCTTATCAGTTGAACCCTTTAATCTCCTCAAAGCACGCAAAACCTGTGAGAGATTGATGCCAATGAGATTCTAGAAACTAACATCTCACAACTTTTATGGTGGGAAAAATTCAACAGGAAGAATACAGTCAGCTCTCATAGTATAAAGTGCAAAAATTACAGAATAGAGCCAACTCCAAGCATCAAACTATTTACCACAAAAGACATGAACATTCTCCTAATCTTTAAAACTGCTTGGCCACACGCAACTACACAAGTTCACCTTAATTTTTCATGATAAAAAGACCAGGTTACAAAAGGGGAAGTAGAAGGAAGCAGCAAAATTTGACATGATAAAGGATACGTATTTTCACAAAAGCATAAAACCCACATGCTTTCAACATATGCTATAGTCTCATGCAGAGAAGAAAGAACAAAAAAGCTATCCCATGTTGGTGAGGAATAAAAAATAAATATTCAGAATCGCATTCTACAATGTTAGAAGATGTTTAGAGTATATAAAACATAATGGCTGGAGCTCACTGTTTCTCCAGGCTCAAGAGCATCTGCAATCCGCCTACTAATTTCTGCAAGCTCTTCTGTTGATAGATCGCGAGGTTTTTCATCAGTACTCATGGGAACAGAGCTCTTATCAACATACTTCTCACACAAATCAACACTATCAAGCCAGGCATCCTGTAAGAGTTTATGTGAGGATAATGCAGGTACAAAACAATCACAATGCGAGGAATATTGATACCTTGATCTCGTTCTGATTCACGTATTCAACATAATTTCCATTTTCATCAAAGTAGCCCTCTTCTCTCTCTTTTTCAAGATTAAAAGGTTCTACCGGGACGCCTTCATCAATAAAGGCCTCGTTGTCCTGCCAAAATTCACTTCTGACAATTAGTCTAGTCCAAGGAAAATAAACAGATACCCAAAACCAAATACATGAAGACCCTGTAATCAACCTAGGGTGGGGAAAAGGGTTCACTTCCTTCAGTGTACTGTAAGAAAAGGAAGCCAGGAGGCCTCGAGCATAAAAGAGAAATTAAGAAATGGGAGACAATAGTGCAAGAGGCCATCACAAAACCCAAATCATAGAAGAAAACATTCTTAGTCGCTTTGCTGGTTCATATCTATAGAAAACTAAATATGACACTTAACAACCCCATTTTCAACTGGCACAATAGCTGTAAGAAAAGAGTTTTGATATACATAAATTCATAAGAAAAGGAAATCGTTTAGGTACAGGAAAGTGGTACTTTGAGATCATATCTTGGATGATTCAAAAAAGTTGGGAAATGATGAGAGATTATAATTCAAAGGTATGGTAAGCTTCACAAATCTCTTTGCCAATGGTTGACAAATTCAATTCAGCAAAAACAATACACTTTCCTGAGCTCTCCAATAAAAGAGTGTAAACTGTAAACAGATCATATCCACTGTATAAGCTCGGAATACTGCTCCGATAAACATAGACAAAACCAACAAAAATAACAGTACCTTTGTGCACATATCATCACTAGAATTAGAGAGGGAAAAAAAGCATCTAGGACCCTTAGTATTTACCTGGTAACGGACTTCAGCTTTTCTTATGTCAGATGCAAAACCAAAGGTCTCTTCAGTATGCTCTTCTACAAGCTCTTTTTCAATCTTTTGGCGAAAGACAGCTCGATCTCTGGCAGCAAGGCGAGGATCCTTCACAATAGGAATTTCATCGTCCACTGCATCTTTTACAACAACATCTTCTTGCTGCTTAACCTTCTTCCCTTTAGGAAACCTCACTCTTTTCTCCCTGCAACAGTGTGCACACAGCCCCAAAGATGAACACATATAACAAAGCACTTAACACACTACCAGGTTGTGCTTCCACATAAAACTTTTCATTCTTCTTATCTTTTAGCAACTTCGCTTCTATAATAGTCAAAATCCCTAAAATTTTCCTCAACTGGAATATCCATAGTGCTAACTAGATATTCCTATATAAATCGCAATGTGCATATAAATGTGATTGAATGAGCCACAAAAACGCATACACATATTAATTGCATAAACCTTAGGTAGAGCATATCAAACCCATCGTCAAATTAGCATAAACTATAAAGATGTAGAGTACTTCCATACGTGCATATAGATAAGGAGATAGAAAATTACGGAGGAGCTTTGCTTGATTCGTCATCTTCGACGAAGGAGCGCTTCAGGCTGCTGCTCGATGACCCTTCCGCCATCAACCGAGTCCGGAGCGCGTGTTGCAGCGTGCTGCTTTCGAGCGGGGACGTGTGTAAGTGTGTGTAAGAAGGAGAGAAGCCAATAAGTTGAAGGACAGAAGTAGAATATTGAATATATCTCTTTTCGATCAAATTATAATAATAAATAAATAAAATATATAACTTTTATTGATTATAATTTATTTTGATATTATATAGTAGCAATTATTGAAAACAAATCCACATAAAAAAATATTACTAATATTACATTGAATGCATGTCAGTATAAGTTTATCCAAAACAAAAGTTATTTTTTTTTCTTAGTTATAAATTTATAATGAGCATAATAACTCCCAATTATTTTCAAACTGATTTTATAACAAATTACAATTCGGTTTAAGACAAGCGTGGTGGAGAATATATGCCTTTTATGAAGTAACGTGAAGGTAATAATAAAGGGAAAATCTATTGGGATCAAATTGATTCGGATAAATAAAGTAATGGTAAAATGGTCCAGTAAATTACAAATAAGTTAATTTTCTATATTTTCTCCAACAATTCATTCGCGTTCATAACTTCAAGATTTCCTTTCGAATAAAAGCACAAATAAATGAAAAGTCGCAAAAAACACAATGAGAACACACTGATCATGAAATAGTCCGCAGTCAGCCACAAACGATCCAATATATTTCGTAGATAAATGTTAATATTTTAATAAAAATTTATTAATTATTATTATTTAATTAAAATTTATTGATTATAATATGATTTAATATTATTTAATAAAAAAAATATAATATCAGTGGTGTTTTAACTTTTGATGGATTGAAGACATAAATAGCTTCAAATTGGTGTAAACAAAAGATCAATTTTATACAATGTTCTAAAAGTCGCAAGGTGTTAGTCGGACGGTGGAGGGGGACTAAGATCAATTTTATACAATGTTCTAAAAGTCGCAAGGTGCTAGTCGGACGGTGGAGGGGGACTAGCGGCTAAGCGGAAACCTAGACGGGATCTAGGTGGATCAAATTTTAATGTTTAATTTTTTATATTTTTACATCATATTGAATAATGCAAATTTACATTATTTGTATTTTCATTTTCTAATTTGTAATAAAAAGTTAAAACACATAATATGCTAAGTAAAATATAATATCAATAAATTTAAAATGAAATGCATACATTAGAATTTAGATTAAAACATCCATATTTGTAATTTAATATTTAAAGTACAAGTTTTAATTTTATATGTTTTTTCTTAGTAAAAGATGATGCTTTAAGCTATAGAGCATACCAAATAATGATGTTGGGTTGATTTTGTGTGCTATATCATATGTTAATGAGTCAAAAATTAATTTTTGGGTCATATCTGTGTTGGGCACTTAGGTTGTTTGTTCATTACAGCTTTACTTTTATTTTAGCACTTCCGTGCGCCTAGTACACCTAGGTGCCCGTCCAGTCCGCCTAACGAAAACCGCCTAGCATTAATCAAATCGACAATGCCCCATTTAGACGGCCGCCAAGGTCGATTTTTAGAACACTGCTTGAAACACATAATAACATGATTGCTTCTATGGATCTGCATTTATTCGTAGGTTCGTCGTCTCAGTTATATCCCTAATATAATGTCTGCCATGTACAATTGAGTCAATTATAGATTTCAAGCCGCTTTAAATTATACATTTTTTTTATAATAACTAAAGTGTGTCCTATAATTTAAAGTTCGATAAGCCTTCAAATTTAATTATTTTAATTGGATTCCATTACGTGCTGTCTACTTATATTATCCTTACATTTACTTTTCAAGTTTTGGATGAATAGTTATGAATAAATCCACCTGCATAGTCCAACACCAACTATTAAGACGTATAAATATATAAAAAGTATTTTGCTTATCTGCTCTTAGTTTTGAATAATTTGATACAGACGTGGAAACAAACTCATCATCAATCGCTATTAAGACATACAATCTGGGAGGCTTCATGGGACCGACTTGCTCCCACTTTTAATTTCCTTCCCATATATTTCTTGATATCTAATTTTCTGCATATAAGGGTTGTACCATCACGTATTTATTTACATGATTTGTGTGTTTATAGTGTAATAACCTCGTCTGCGCCAGACAAGGTTAATATGTCCGTAAATAATGTGACATGCCTCGTAGATAAATATTAAAATTTTAATAAAAAGTCTAGCAATTCCCACTTTACTATTATAATTTATTAGTTATAGTATAATTTAATATTATTCAATATAAAATATAATAAAAAATAAAAAATGTGGTGAATTGTATGTTCTTGTGGCATCGTCACATCAGCTTTAAACACGCTAAGTTGGGTCCATCGCGGATGACTTTTTCTAACTTTAAAGGGCAAGAAAGTGTAATCTATCATGTATGTCTTTTCCAAACTTCCTTACTCTTTTATTTGGTTCTCCGATAAAAGAAGAGGAAAAATAAATCATTAAATGCAACATAACATACTTTCAGGACATTTGAAACCATAGCCAAAAGAGATGAATTCGGATTCAAGTCCCGACCGAGCACAACAGGAAAAAAGAGGAGCACTATTGAAAAAAAGATGAACTACTCATTATGTGAGGCTTCAACGAGGAATATTCATAGAGTCTCCTCCCCATTTATACTGTTCATGTAGCCACTGTGGACTTTTGTAAGTAATACTCCAAATTTACATTTATAGAAAATTAAACGTTCTCAATTATTTATGGACTACATGATATCCATTTAATGATGCTAACATATGTCGCATAGATATATCTTCCCTATTTCAATTTTTTCATGCATATTCAAATTGAAATATAGTATTAAACCGTATTTTAAGTGAAAGCAAGAAAGATTAAAATATGTAAATGAGGATTTTTTTTTTCATGCAAATTGAAATATAATATTAAACTTAATTTATATAAAAGTAACATAGTGAATAAAACAATAAGAAAAAATAATAAATTATTACTGCTGCGCATAAAGAGATACATACCCGAATAAGGATCCGAAACAAAATTGGACCAATGAGAACGCAGAAAGAGATCGTATCCCAACCCGGTTTCTCGTCCACTGATTCTGATACCAACCCGCTGCTCCCCGACTTTGTAATGATCTCCTTGCCACGTGGCGGCCCCTCCTCGACTCCCATTTTAAACATTATTATTTGGTTTATTTACTAAAATTTTCTTCTTCTCTGCCAAAACCCTCTTCCCTCTCTCTCTCTCTAGACCTAGAAGTAGAACCTCCCAGATTTGCGACTCTGACTGTTCTTCTTGCTAGTTTGTTTCAGTACTCAGTTTTGGCTCCGGTGTTCTTGTTTCATATTGGTTTTCCGCCTAGTCTTTTAGTCGAGCTCCGTTTATAAAGGAGATCAGCTGCGAGTGTAGCTGCATCCTGACTGATTAGGCTGTTTTGATTCGACTGTGACTGGGGTTTCGTTTGAGGATTTCCTGTGCAGTTGAAATATTGTGGGTGAACACTGAAAAGTGAAAGGTGAAGTTTGTTATCTTTACTTTGCCTATCGGTATTGATTTTTGTATTGCAGGAAAATGAAATTTTCGGTGCGTCGTGATAAATTTGGTGAATTGATTTAGCTACTTGATACCATTTCTATTTTATTTATTTTGGCATTTACTTGTTTCAGGGTTTGCTTTAATTCTTTTTCGTTGGACCTAATCATTCTTCTGCTTTAATCTTTGCTTTTAGTAGTCAAATTCATTTCGTTATGTATTGATACTTAGCTATCCCAAATCTTATGGCTTTCACTGTGTAATCTGACATTGAACTTGTGTGAGCACATGGCTTGTTTCTCTGGCCTAAAAAGAGAGAGATTTTCTTTTTCGGTCTTTGCGGCCTTTTAAACTCTGGCTTCTACTACATTTTCAGTTGCTTGTTTACTGGTGGATATTTAAAAGAGGTGAAAGAAGATTCGTACTTAAACATGAAGAGAACTGCATATAGTTTCAGTGATTGTTAAATACTTGAAGGGATGACAGATTTGTCCATGTATGAGGTAAGTTCACCATTTCCAATTCTCATAGTATTACGCATCACATAAAAGGAAAAAAGGGAACTCTTAATACATCATATTCTCTTTCTCCCTTGTTATCAGCACAATATTTTGATCAGATTATGAGAACACTTGTATATCTATTAAAGGATCTTTACTTGAAATCACGATCTGATTTTTATCATACGTATAAAATGTTGGCCAGAACGTGTAATGGGCCTCATGGCTTATGGACTTTCTGTTCTCGTGTTAAACATGTTTATTAACAGAACGTGTAATGGCTTATGGACTTTCTGTTCACGTGTTAAACATGTTTGTTAACAGAACTTGTGTCAATTATCAACAATAATATGGCAGACAAGCTGAGTTGTTGGTTAAACAACTTTTTAGTTAAAAAGAATAGTCATGGCTCTGTTTGTACACATTCTTTGGAAATACAATTTCTATTCATATAACTGTCAATGTCTCGAATGAGTCACATCAGTATGTTTAGGTACTCATTTCTGGTTTGGTGTAGTTTCTCATTCATGAGAGTACCCTACGCTGTTGTTATAACTGAATTTCTTAACTCGATTACAGTTAGAAGACACAATTTGGGATGATCTTTGTCATAGTGATGATCATATAGTGCCCCGTCCTTCAGATGATCATTCTCCTTTTGGTGATAGCCACAAGAAACCTCATTTTGAAGTAACAAATATTTCATATAACACTGGAGACAGATCTTCCGCTGGATATGGTGATGAGGGAAATGAAGAAGGAAGATTTTCATCTTCAAGGAAAAGAATGCTAGAAAGTGATTTTAGATCCCATGGACCAAGTGGTGTATTTTCTCCTTCAGAAGATGGTGACTCAACTAAAGAGACATCAAGTTTAGCTTCTGAGAAAGCCACGTCCTCAAGTCATGTTCTCCAAAATAGTAAAACGGACATGCACAGTAATGAATTCTATGTTGATGATACCGTTGCTGGTGAGAGGACCACCACTGGCCTTGATAACAACTCTTCTATTGATCCACTTGGTGACATAATTCATACCAGCAATAATCTCAATTTCCATGAGAATTCAGAGGTGAAAGATCCAAGTGATTTTTTATATTACGATTGGCCTGAAATAGAGAACTTTGAAGATGTTGACAGGATATTTAGGTAATACTCCACCGTTTCACCATGAAACATTCAGATTTTGTTGATTGTTTTTTCTATTCATAATCGCATGCTGCATTTCAGGAGTTGTGACTCAACATTTGGACTTGGGGCCAGCAGAGAGGATGAGTTGGGCTGGTTTTCATCATCAGATAACAGAGGCAATGAAGGACATGAGAATTCAGACTTTAAGACATGTCCTGAGTCAAATTCTGTAGACCATCTTTCAAGAAACCATGATTTAAAGAGCCTTTCTTCAAATGATGCTGACATGATGAGTCCACCTGCCAGGCTTAGAGGCAGTCTCTGGATCTCTGAGAAACCTGAATCTTATGTGTCTTTTATGAGCGGGCCTGCTATTTCGAATGGTGAGGAGGGATTTACACCTAAAGCACAGGTGAGAAAATAGCTAGAAGTGCTGGGGGCCCGGGGGTACTGTATTGGGTTTTAACTTTTGTAGTAGTGACAAGCCAATTTTTTCCATTACCATAAATCTTTTGCAGAAAATAGTAACGAACATATATTGCTTATTACATAAAATGAGTGTTTTCTATCCCTGCGAAGATAGGTAGATCTTTCCATCAGGAACTGACCATCCTCAGGGGTGTCAGGGACCTCAGGGTACAAGTGCAAGTCATAGAAAGTATCAGTTCTGCATAGTGTACTGTGTACATACTCTGTTTATACATGTAAATACTAGCCTATCTCTAGGTTGGAAGTTTGATGAACCGTAGAACAACTCTAAAATTGCTTAATGTCTGGCAGATGAACGAGGACCAAAAGGAGGTTAAAATGCAGAACCAGTCTGTGGGAAAACAAAAAGAGCACAATTTTGGAAATGGCAGTTTAAATTGTACAAATAAGCTTCTGAATGAGGCAGTGCAGCTCCCTTCTAGAGCCAAGTCTCATCAAGCTTTCTCACCACAACATGGTTCCTGCTGTAATTATTTACAAAATAACCTCTCTTATGTGCATTCAGATAGTAGTCCATCATCTGATCTGACTTCAGTAAATCCAACATCCTCTGCTGTCAAAATCGAGACGAATGAGTTGAATTCTCCAGCAACCAGAGATTATTCGGCAAAAGAATCATGTTATGCTGGAGATAAGTCGGATAATCATAGTGATATTGAAGAAGTCCATCATTTTAATGCAGCCAAATTAGGATCCTCGAATATTCAAGAAAGCTCAACACATTCAGGCATGAATGATGTTTCGCTGGAAGCAGCTAGTTTTCGCCAGCTTCAGCTTGTTATGAAGCAGGTACCATTTGCTCCTGATATTATGAACATTAATAGTTTGTCTAACTTCATAGAAGATCACATGAAGTGTAGTGCACTATTGTTGTTCTAAAAAAAACGAAAAAAAAAAACTAATATCTGGTATCCTAGCGCACATGGATGGAGTATGACAATTTCAATCCGTCGAAGTGGGCACGGAGTTGTGTTTTCAAACTTATCTATTGAATTTCTGCTAAATTTCGTGGAATCAAGTTTTCTTCACTATATCAACTCCTAGAAATTGATATCGCTTTCCAGTCTTTATGAAACAAGCTTAATGAAGAATGTTGCACTACAAGTCTACAAATTGCCTCATATATTCTAATTTGATAGAAGCAGCACAGTATGTCATATCTTTGGAAATTCTGCATGTTGTACTTGTCTGAATGAGGTTCCAAATCGTATCAGCCTAGTTTCTTGAAAAACTTCACCAGTTTTCTGTATCATCATTCAAAAAGTGATTCGTGAAGTTTGTTATTAACAAGCTTGCTTTGGGATAGGTTCCCCGTAGATTAAAATGTGTTTTAAACATTCCTCGTATTTTGAAACTAAACTTTGCCTACCTTTTGATTAGTTGGATTTGAGAACGAAGATTTGCATAAGAGACAGTTTGTACCGTCTGGCTCGGAGTGCTGAACAAAGGCATATCGATGTGAACTTGAACAGCATTGGCGCTGATGGAAGAGACGCCAGTGGAGCATTAATCACTGAAGGAGAAAAAAGGTACGAGACCTCTTCTCTGATAGATACATAGTTATTACACTTTCTCCCTTCTATCCATAAGCTATTTATGTGCTAACCGTGTATCATGTCACCTTTGTTTAACAGTTTAATGGAGATTGAAACGGACACGAATCCTATTGATCGTTCGGTAGCACACTTGCTGTTCCACAGACCTTCAGAGGCGCCCCCTGCATCTGCCCAGGACTAGCTGCCTTTCAAGTCACGGACCACAGTAAGCTTAATGTGATGCTACCTCTGTTTTTTGATGGGAAGATGATTCAATATGTGTCTCAGTGATGTTACCTCATTTTGTGCATTATTAGGTACGTAGATCTAAAGCTGTAATGGAGACACCATAATAGATAGTGAAGATAACATATTCTGACACAAACTGACTGCAGACAACCGCTCGCACAGAGTTAAGGAAATGGAGGGCGTTGTGAAGCTGTTATGAAAATGAAGTTTGGGTGTTTATACAGTTGTGAAGTTAAAAATCTCAACTTTCTTTGATCTTGAGAGAGCTTCATGTTCTAAGAATGTCTTAACTATGATCATAGAGTCGAAGAAAGCAATTTCTACGTTTAAGGTTTCTTGTTAACAGCTCATAATGTATTGTTTTGCAATAAGCATTTTTTATCTTTCTTTCAAAATGGTTAAGATGCAAATCAATTAAATTGAATCGATCTCAACCCGTTTTAGCAATAGTTGATTACTCTATCGGTCCTATTAATTTATATACACTTTGACAAAAACTGTGGGATAATGTCTAAATAAATGGGTTGGTGGAAGTATATAATTCTCATTAATGAAATTGTCTAATTATATCTCTTGGGATTTGAGAACTTCAATATATACAAAATATTGTATTTAAACCATAATATGATGTTAAGACATTGTAAATCTCCAAATGATCATTGTCCAACTGATAAGATATTTTAATTTTGTTAAAGTTCACTCTTTTTTAAGTCTACGATTTTGAACCTCCATTAATTATCAATTACGAGTAATTTATCTTCTACAATCAAGATTGTTTCAACTTTCAGGAGAAGTGTTTGGTTCATAGATAGGTTTCGTGCCTCAAAAACGAATCACCTAATCGGTTAATTAAATTAATTGTTTTTGGATATAAAATAAAATCCAAGAGAAAAACAAAAACAAAAAAACAAAGTCCTGTAGAAAAGGGTAAACGTCCTAAAAGTAGAAAATTTGACCATTGTTGAACAAGAAAAACACCAACCGCAATAATCGACATTCGACATTCCCGCAAAACAATGGCTGCGCGTTAGATCGAGAAAATCTCAAGAAAATTTTGGACCCAAGTTTCAAACTTGTATAAATCCCACACAATTCCTAAGCTTGCCGTGTTCTTGCTCGCCTTGTTGTGAGAAAAAAAGGACGGGTTGAATAGTATTCTCAGCCAAACCCTCCTTTTTTTCTCCCGTGCCGGCGCCGGTCAACTTCTCTTCCTCGTCCGGCTCCGTTGCTTCAAATCGGGAACTAGAAAAGGAAAGATTTTTCTACTCCATCTTTAATTTATTCAAGAATTACACGATGGATAGGATGTTTAATAAGCTGCGGAATTTGGATGCATACCCGAAAGTCAATGAAGATTTCTACAGCCGTTCGCTTTCTGGTGGCCTTATCACCCTTTTCTCCTCTCTCTTCATTGCTTTGCTCGTTGTCTCTGAATTCAGTAAGTATTCTATCATCTTCCGTGATATTAATATGTTTATTAGGTGTAGTGTAATGCGTGGAGTGATTATATTATGTGAACATATGGAGATGTTCGATTGTTGGCTTTGCTTAAGCTAGAAGAACCGTGCATCGTGTTTATATTATTCTGGGATTAGCGTTTTGATTTTGGGATATTGATTTCTTTTATGAACTGCTGAAGGATGTGTCATGAGATGCAAAGAAAAAGGCTAAGAAGGTGAGAGGATATATGGGTGGATGGAGTTGCCAAGTTTCCTGAATATCAGAATTTGGAATTGATGACCTTCAGTTTGATGTGTTGTTGAAGCAACAACCTGTGGACTGTGCTAGCAATTTCTATTGCATTAATTCTGATAATTAATAAATGAGGAAGATGTTCTAATGTGCTATACAAGCACCATGCTCCATCTCTTGCTCTATTTTAATGTTTCACTGTCTTTCCCAGCCTAAAGTCATTAAAATGTCCCAGATGGGGTTAAAACAATGCATTTCTATCACAGTATTCATAATCAGGAAAATATAGCATCTATAACGCACTTTTATAAGTGACTGGCATCAAGAAAACATAGCATCTTTCACTTGGTTACAGTAGGCCTATGAAAGATTACCTGTGTGTGTGTCTGTGTGCTTGCGTGTGAGTATTTGGAGGAAATATTCCGAATCTTTTCCTACTGAATTTGCATGTTTCTTTCTACTAAAAAAATTAAGATTATAGTGATGGCCTTGTAACTGGCAGGATTATACCTCCACACGGTTACAGATACACAGCTTGTGGTAGACACGTCCAGGGGAGGAAAATTGCACATCAATGTAAGATAATTATCTTCTTTCAAGTACATATGAATTTCTTATTTTCCATGGAATACTGATACTCTGTATCTCTGGGGTCATAGTCTTGTGACTGTAGTCTGAAGAATTTGGTCTCCTCGACTTGATTAGACGACTGATTTCCTGAATTATCTGATTGATAAACCTCAAAACTTTAGAACCATGCTCATGATAAATCATATTAATTTACTATACTGAGTGAAGCTTAAGCACCTGCTGGGAAGACTTTTTTTGGGGCTACAGTCTGTTATAATGAGTTGTGACTCATGAAGATTTACAGCTGTTGCATCTTAATTGAATTGCAGTTCGATGTAAAATTTCCTTCCGTTCCATGCACGTTGCTGAGTCTTGATGCCATGGATATCAGTGGGGAGCAACATCTTGACATTGTATGTGATGACTTTGGTCCATTTTTCAAGTTTTAAAAATGTACATTGTTGAGCTTGTAGCACAAGCTATTATTACCCATTCTTATCATGTATATGTTCTGATTATTTATGTGGTGAATTGGTGTTTAAATTTGCAGAGACATGACATAGTCAAGAAGAGGATTGATTCTCATGGCAATGTGATAGAAGTGAGGAAAGATGGAATTGGTGCACCCAAGGTATGTGGTAGATGCATTCTTGCAACTTGTTTTTATGATGGTGTCAACTTGTTTTCTGAATTGCAATGATTGTCACGTGCCATGTGTTTGCATGTAATCCACTGCAGTTACTTCCTCCTGTTTAAAGGACGATTTAGGTTATGATATTGGTAATTGAGTGCCAACATGTAGTCATTTAGTCGAATAATTATGCTAAGCTTCTCTGCACTACATGAAAATTGTGATGAAAATATCAAGGTTAATTCTTTCTTATAGAGGTCAACATCCAAACGTATATATATATCCTATGTGATGGGTTGGGCTCTTTAAGCTTGTTTTTTCTTCTATCTTGCAAAATAATTATTGTCAAGGTTGTCCATATGCCCCGTCTCCTCTCTCTCTCTCTCTCTCTATATCTCACACACACACACACTTATGTGCACTTCTTACTAATCCGGAGATGTGTATTTGTCAATTCAGATTGAGCAGCCTTTGCAGAGACACGGTGGTAGGCTTGAGCACAATGAAGAATACTGTGGTTCATGTTTTGGTGCAGAAACGGTATTTCTATATTTCAACTGTCATTTTTTCTATTGGTTTAATTCTGCATTCTAACTTGGCCAGGGTAAATAATTAGATTATCTGATTGATTAAGAAATTGACCTAGTGTAACAAAGACAATATAACACCACTAACTGTGTGAGCTAGATTGTCCGTTCTGGTTGGATTATAGGACTAGTTCTGGTCAGATCATATGACTACCATAGTTTCGCTTACAGTTTCTTGTGATACAACTTACTATATTATGGTAAATGTAGAATGTCGGGGGGAAACTAATCTGTACATGCAATCTTCAGTAACATACTAGTTATTCTAACCATGGTGTTTGCATAATCTTCATTATAAATCTGATCTGATATTTCCTACATTCAAATTTGTGAAAAATGATATTTGTGATCCAATATTTATGCATATTGGTTTATGCTGATTTTGGTAATACTCTTGCAGACTGATGATCAGTGCTGTAATTCGTGTGAGGAGGTTCGTGAAGCATATCGTAAAAAGGGTTGGGGAATGACAGATCCTGATTTAATTGATCAGGTTTGATTGATTTTTGATCAACAGTTATGGTGTTTTCTCATTAATTGGCAAAATGTTGCACAATGTGTCCGACTCCATTAGGCATTAGTTTTATCAGATAATTCTGTTGTTGTCTAATAACAGTTTGATTTTGCAAATGAAACCAATTATCTCCTTATATATTTTTTGACTAACTGTAGATGGCAGATTCCTATATTTGTAAAGTACAGGTGTAATCATAGGCACTAGATAATCTAGGGTTGCACTCATGGGAGTTTTACCTATCTATATCTGTGCACAAACATCTCTTTTAGTATTTTAGAGATAGTAGGTTTGCCTGGCCCTTGGAGTACAAATAGTTTTTTTCATAAATACTTAACTATTGTTCATGAAGGTTTTTATTTTCATTGTAATTATTCCCATCATACAATATAGCTGATAGAATTGGTTACTTCCTAAGTTTCTTAAAGCAAACACATTCATTTGAACCGTGTGCCTGATTTAAGTTTCATATCTAAGTTGTGAAATTCAAAGAGAGCAGAAGTTTGGTAGAGGCAAATATGTCATTACAGTTTTGGACTGTTTATAGATTATAGTTGGTTCATAAACATGACTGTAAACCATGGTGGAAACTGCTGGTGTGCAAATGTTGACATTAATTTCTGGAATTTTCCCACCCGTCTCTAAAATTATAAAATGTTGTTCCATACGAAATCTCTCACTACTTGCATTTTTCATCAAATAATTATCTTCCCAATTTGGTCTATGGCATATAGTGCAAAAGAGAAGGCTTTGTTCAGAGAGTGAAAGAGGAAGAAGGTGAAGGATGTAATATACATGGATCTCTGGAGATTAACAAAGTGGCTGGGAATTTTCATTTTAGTCCAGGGAAAAGTATTCATCAATCAAGTATGAATCTGATCGACTTGCTATCCTTACAGGCAGAGAGTTATAATGTAAGTATGGTGTAATTTCTTCATGCACAGTATCTCTCTGATCTCAATTGTTAACACCTATCATCATATTGCTTTTGTCACATGCAATGCAGATAAGTCACAAAATTAACAAGCTATCTTTTGGGGATTCTATTCCTGGAATTGTAAACCCGCTGGATGGGTAAACACTCTTCAAACTTATGCATATTTGTAAACTTAGTCAATAAATTATACATTTTATAGAATAGACTCTTGAGGTATCATTCATTAACCTTGAAATTTGAAGCTCCATTGAAGAAGGATTTCGGAATTTTAACTTTTTTTAATCATGTATCCTTTTATTAGCGACATATTTTGAGAATTTCAATGTCAATTGTTCTTCCTAAACATTCAGGTCTTATTATTACCTAATTTGAAGTCTTGAGAAAAGAACTACTTTTTCCAGATCTATAATAATATAACAATTTAAACGATTAGGAGCATGAGTCCTTTTTTAAGAACTTGTGAGCACTCGCTAACATTTCTCTTGATACTCAGGGTGCATTGGGAGCAAACATCACCAAATGGTGTGTACCAGTATTTTATCAAGGTCAGCATTCTCAAGCAATTGGTTCCTCGCCTCGGTATAATTTTATAAATATCACCTTCCAACACATACTCTCCTGGATACATCCGTTTGTATGCAAAAATATACATACTCTCCCCCCTTAAGTGCTGAAAGGGTTTGCAGTTTTGTTTTAATTTGCCCTTTCTTCTTCATTTAATTCTCTGCCTCATCTAAGTACAGTTATACTCTTGTAAACTTAAATGCGTTGAACTTTTTCCTGTCAAGAACCAACACAGGCTTTGTAATCACGTTATGATCAACCACCATGATGTGCATGCTACTTTCATTTGTTTATTAGTCTGAAGCTGGTGAAAATGGTAGATATATATATATAGCTGCTATGCCACTGCAGCATATCAAGTTTAAGGCAATATAGCACAGGTACTCTGAAATACTATAAGCACCATTGCCTCAAGTATCTATTTACTTTTGCAGGTGGTTCCAACCATATACACCGACATTAGGGGGCATACAATCCAGTCAAATCAGGTACTTAAACCTGTTAAACATATAACTCATAAAATCACTATCCTTAGTTTCTAACATTATGACACAATACTGCTATACAGTTCTCAGTTACTGAACATTACAAGAACTCTGAATCGGACCGTTTCAGAGCTGCTCCCGGAGTTTTCTTTTTTTATGATCTGTCTCCTATTAAGGTTAGTTCATTGCTTCTGTAGTCAAGTGGTCTGGTTTACCTCAACGTTACTATTGTTAATCTATCTGAATGTGTGTGTATATTTAAAGGTTACTTACACCGAGCAGCATGCGTCGTTCCTACACTTCTTGACACACATCTGTGCCATAGTGGGAGGTAAATAAACCTCTTTAAAGTATCTGCATCCCCCATTACATGCCTGATGCAAATTGTAACTGAGTTATTGCCTTATTTTTTTCTTTTCCAGGTGTATTCACAGTAGCCGGCATAGTGGATTCCTTCGTTTACCATGGGAAGAAGGCTTTAAAGAAAAAGGTCGAATTAGGGAAACTAAGATAGTATCTCATAATCTTTTCGCAAAATGACGAAAGGGCAGCTCAGCTCAGATTAGCTCAAAGTGTTGGGACAGCATAATCAAGTAGTAAAAGTCTTTGATCGTAACATCCAAGATGTTTGTGTTGACAAGATTAATTGATGATGCTGTCTTCAAATTCCTGCTCTTCCCTCAACAGTTTTGTCCTTTGTAGTAGTTGATTCTGTATCATGATGTTTTTTACTGACATTTTCTGGAATATAGAGAGCACTGTGTTTCTTCACTTGCACGTTTTGGCTGTGTTTCTTTCTGGAAATTTAATTAGAGTAACCAACAGAATAACAATGGAAACCTTAACAAATTTTGAAGCATTTCCCACACATGATACAACACAAGATTGGCAACTGTCCTTTAAACTTGGCATGAATTGTTCATCCTGCAAAATTTCTTCATTCCCAATTCAAAATCTAAAAATGAATATGAAAAACAATGTTAAGTATGTCTGTTTTCTGAGAATTCTCCTGCCAATGGCCTCCAAGTGTATTTGATTGGTCTCTTGTGACCTTTGATGTATGGGACTGGGTGTGAAAAACATGAAGAAAACTGCATTCCAGAATCTATATACCTTCTTTCTACTCTCCCGGAACGATTGACGCTCGGGTGAGCTCTAACTTGATGGCCTCGAACTCTGCATTTTCTCGTTCTTCTTTGGACAGCCAGGACATCAGACACTGGTTGATCAACTCGCTGGCACTGCCAAAACCCAAACTCGCCTTGGAAGCTGTCGTTCTTCCGAATTTGATGATATGTTGCAAGTTTGAGTCAGAAGGATCTTTTGTGTAGTTTTCGAGTATGTCTTGGATGGCGTTGCACCAGATTGGCCGAGCTACCTTGAGGAATTCGTGCACGGCCAACATAGGGAGGCTTGTACTCCCCACATCAGATTCTTGTTGGCCCCCTCTTCCATGATAATCAGACCCTCCAAGCTTCAGAAGATCATAAGCATCTGCTAAATCACTATATACTGCATTCAACCAAAGACGTGCTCAATTCTTCACATATTTTCATATGATCCAGAAATCATCAAACTTTCACACATTCAACCAAAGACCATAACTCACAATTTTGCAAGACAATGCATGGTTGATGTCATTCAGAGAAGAAAATAAAAATACATACCCGACAGTTTTCCGTCACTTCTATAAGTCTCTATACCATCCAAGCCTGCATCCTTAAGCCTCCGGACTATAGCAGAAGGGTTTTTCAGTGCCCATGGATGTGCCAAAACGGAAACACCCCCTGTTTCATGTATTAATCGCACTGCCTCCTCCGCGACGGGCTCGCTTCCACTGAGACATGGATAACGAGCACAAGAATTAGTAATTCAAATTCTTGATGAACCATGGATTGTTACCAATTTAAAAGCATAAAACACAATATGATTACGTGGAGTAAGCGGGCCCGCCATCATAAAGATATCTGACAAATGCCTGTTTCAGATTTTCTACATGTCCAGCTTCAAGCATAGCACGGGCAATATGAAGCCGTCCGGGAGCAACGCCTTTTCCTGCTATCTTCATCACGTCCTCCCACCTAATTGGCAACTTCAGTTTGTTTAGCTTTGAAACAATGTTCTTTGCACGGAGAAATCGGCCATCCTGTATATCGCCTAAGAACTTCTCCAGCACCGCATAATTCATGGGGCCGCAGCTACTGTAGTAGGCAAGAATGTGAACGGGTTCTTCTGCCCCTGAATCCCCCCTGCAAGCCATTTCACTAGCAACAATTAGATAATCACGGGTAAAACAAGACACTATACAGCACTATTGTTTTTGTTCTTTGAGAATTACTTATTTAAATGGCATATTATGAAATGAACATTATGACTGTAAGTGCACAAGAAAAATATAAAGCAGAAAAGTGGAGACAAACAAAAAGAAGCAAGTAATCTATTCCTAAAAGTGCAAGATGACAACAAGTGTGTTGAGTATTTAGATTGTATAGTCAAGCAGAGTACTGAACTCAAATTCAGCATAACCGACCTTGAATAGAAAATCGTACTAATTTCAACACCAGGAATGATCTTGATGCCAAATCTTCGAGCTGCTTCCATGGCCTCAGGGATGCCAGACATAGTATCATGGTCTGTCAAAGCCAATACTTTCACCTGTTCCATGCCTTAAACAATCAATTACTCTCAAGTTTCGGACATTCATAATTAAAGAATGATTTACGGGAAACATTATTCAGATTCTATTGTGAGATTTGTAACAGAAAGGCCACATAAACGAGACTTCATAAGTCACTCCAGAACAAATAACACAGCCACAAGGTTAATCAAATATGTAATTTCAGTGTATATTCACCAAAATCCTAAAACTGGAATAACTTAAAGCAGTAAAAGCTGATCCAAAAGTGGCAATCTAAAGTAGACAGATCTTTTGCTAGTTTGAAAGTACATGTACAGTTCAAAGTACATATCCATGCTGTTCTTCACTAGATTTTAAATCCTCCTCAACTCTGTTTTGCACATGACGAAAATTGAAAAATAAACTGAACCTGGAGAAGGCTATTTCTCATTTCTATGCAACATTACCCTTTAACAATAACCAATGTGGCATTATTATTATTATTCATAATGGTAAGGGATTCAAGTTTCAACTGCATAACCTACATACTACAAACACATTGACTATCATAATGCAGTTCAATGAACAGTCTAAACGAGCAATCACAGTTCGTCAAACTCTCAAAACATCACAATTTTCTATAAAGCATATTCATTTATGCACAAGCGAAAACATATCATGCAAGACATAAGACCAATACATCGAGAGAGAGAGAGAGAGAGAGAGCTGACCCCTCTCTGATGAGCTCTCTCAACAAGCTTGGAAGGGGACAGGAATCCATCACTGCATGTTGTGTGGCAATGAAATTCAAAGACAAGCTTCTCCTTAGGCTGGTAGCATTGAACAGAAAAATCATCATCAGCAAATCCTTTATCCGCACAACTAATTGAGCTACTACTGTTATTTGACTGTTCCAAGAAAACCCATTCCCTCACAGCTTTGTAAGCCAACGTCTGCTCAACTGTCAATTTTCTCTTCGCTCCACCTCTCTTCTTCTTCTTTTTATCTTTATCACCCATCCTTTCCCACAACAGTAAAAAAAGAGGATCTTTTCCTTATGTGCTTCCCTGTTATTCAACAAATGAAAAGAGGAAAGGATATTTCTAACAGCAATAATATGGAAATGGGAGCGTTGCTATGTTGGGAGTGTTTTAAGACTTTAGAGGCAACGGTGGAATCGATGAGGTGTAAGTGTATCTGTGTATCTATATATGGAAACTGAAAAGCTCATCTTTACAGGGGTTTTCTCACAGACTAATATGCAACCGGAAATTATTCCCTATTTCTTCAATTTATTTAACCTATAATTATACACAACTATTTTGGTACAGTTGCGCCTCTTTCATCATCATCACCATGGCAAAGGGCAAACACTGAAGCAGAACTATGCCTTTGAATCTCCAACTCTCACAAATTTTCTACCGCCGTTCTGTTAATTGCATACACACCCTTCGAATTATTGGTAATTACAAAATCGACTATCACTAATTACCAGATCAGACCTTTATGCGGCCGAGTAAGTATAGCTTGTAAGCTGAGGTGTTAAATGCAACCGTCCAGTATTTCGAAATTGTAACTGAACGTAACAAATTTATTACACCTTTCGTCCATAAATGTATATTACATTTTAACTCGGGACGTGTTTTAATATAGTAATTTAACTTTAAGTGAAAGAATGTAGTTAGTGGAATTTAAGTTTCACTTATTATTATTATTTAATTGAAGTGTGTGATATAAAAGAAAAGTTATATAGTTTAAAGTGTAACCAATATTGGTGGACATCCAAAAAAAGAAATATGTAACAAACATTGGTGGACGGAAGAATATAACATATATACTTTTATATGAATTTTATATAAAAGTTAAAATATAATTTTATGAAATATACATAAGAATTTTATATTTTCTCCGTTTATAAAGAATGTATCATTATTGTCTAAATCGATCGTTGATAAAGAGTGTATCATTCCCTTTTTAGTGGACTCTATTTCTCCACCAAAACAACACATCATAATTTTCTTAAAACACATTCTCATTCCTCCATGATACACTTATCATAGACGGATAAGTATATATAAGAGATATAATTCAATTGACAATAGAAACAAATCTATTATAATAAATGTCGAAGATGATTGTTCAAAATGGTCGGTTCAAAGTTTCGAACATTTGAAATCGAAACTAAATTGTTCCTTACATACTTATGGTTCAACCAAACCGTCAATTATCTAGTTCTTATGGTTATTGTTTTTTTAACACCTAACTTATAAGCACTAACTTTGAATTATCTAACTATAAGACTATGTTCTAAAGATAAATTTATCTTTTAAAAATCTAAAATACTTTGTAAAATCCTTAATATTTTTTTTACCATCCTGTTTAAAGTATAATCACTATTATTAATAGTTCATTTATCAAAATAAATAATAATATTTTTTAAAATATAGTAGATCAGATAATTTTCAAACAGCAATAAATAATGGTAAGATGATAATCATAAAATTTTCCTAAAATAGAAAAGTGAGAGAGAGGGTGGCGAAAAAGTGACTCGTGGAAGGTAATTCATCCAATTCCTCTTGGACAGTAGATGTGTCAAAATTGATGTATGGATGAGAATCAGACAAAAAAGATTAATGCAGAATTATTTTTCTGTCCTTTATGAAAAATGAGTGGGTCTACAATATGCAGAATTAATGCAAAGGGAAAGCATGTAAAATCTGTACTTGGAATCATGCATGCCATTACATTACTGTATCCAATTTTCAACTGCTGATAACAGCTACACACCTTCTTTACATCATTTCATTATTATATTACAGCATCAAACACAGTATGGTTCTATGTTACTGTTATGCCACACATGGTAATTATACATACTTATTTATTTTGTTTCAATTCATTCATCACCATTCACCAACATCATATTAGGTACGAGTTTTTAATTTGATTCATACATACATATTCAATACTAGTATTAATTTAACAAAATATATCCTTAGGTAATTTTTTTAATTTTTATTTTACTGAATCATTTTTTATAATTCTTTCATTCTTCTGTCCCATGCACAAAACTTTACACTTGCAATAATATTACTCTGATGGGCTTAGGCTTTCTCTTTGGGCCCTATCCATTAATCCTTAAAGCCCAAAACTTATAATTAATTTTTCTTTCACCTTTTCATTCAGTATCAATATACAAATCCTGCACATTTTGATTCTAATATAGTAATATAGATCCAAGAGAAAAGTGCGTTTAGACAATATAAATACTGTTAGTTATGGTGTGATTTATTACAAGTTTACAACTGCAATTATTGTACAATAACGTCAACAATTAAATTGGTGCATGGCATCGATTAAACTCTATCCATTCATTAATTAGCATAAGTAGTTGAATTTATTTGCAGTTGCAAAATACAAAGTTGGCTAGATGCAATTAAAGTAGCATATAGTTATCAGCTACAGATACGGACAAATTAATATAGGTATCTTAATAAAGTAAAGAGTGGTGAAAATTAATGATGTTTGGCGGCGGCGTTGAAGGAGTTTCGGCGAGCGGTTGCCAGCACAGTCTTGTCAGCCACTACGAAATAAGCCATTCCAGCCACTGCAATCAATCAATTAATTAATTATCATTATTCACCATTTATCACTAATTAATTAATTTTATTTATATTACAGCTGGTACTAAATATGAAAGAAAGAGAGAAAATAAACTGACCAGTGGAGACGATGAGAGCCTGCGCAGTGGGGTTAAGATGGGCTCTCGCCCAAGGCAACATCCTTGCACTTGCCACCTGCAGTAGTATTACTATTATTATTAGATATATATATATATAACTAATTAGTTATAATATATAGTTGTAGTTAATTACAGTTGGGATTGCAGTAGCAATAGTAGCAACCACAGCTGCCTTAGTCCCTGCCATAACACCCTCTGCAAAACTGAAATTAATTAAATTACACACACACAAGCATACATCTATATGTAATGTAATAATAAAAAGAATGAATTGGCACACACTAACAGAGAGTGCAGACCTTGAGAACAGCGTTTGGCGAGGGCTAGCTTTTGATCCAGAGAAGCCAAGGAAGCTCTATCACCCATATTCTTTGCCATTATTATATGTTTCTGGTGTATGGAAGTAGTGTAGTTGATGGAATTAATGAATGAATTTGCAGCAAGTATTCGATGATGATGGTTGTTTAATTTGGAAAATGGAAGAAGGGTAGCACTTATTTATAGTGTGATTTGAGAGAGTGGAAGGCAGGGTTTGATGGTTTGAGTTGGAATCTAACGTCGGTTGCATTTGGGAGTCAGTTGTTTTGGGTGTCAGTACAGTAGTTGCTTTTCCCCATGAACTTTGCACCATTATTTGCTTTTCCTTTTTAACCTTTTTTCTAACCCTATCTTGATTTATCCCTAGTTTTACAGTTTTACTTGAACTCACTATCTCCTGCTAAAAGACTCAAATATTGAGATGCACCTCATAGTAAATTAATTAATCAGTCTTAAAAATATAGCAGGTGTGCAGACCAAAATTACTTACTATTAAAAATTACACGTGCATCCCACTTTATCCACTCTTATATATCAACAACACTGTAACCTCCAAATAATTGGCTTTATTTATTTAATTTTACATAATATTTTAATGCTCCAGGTACCTAAAAAGTTGGCAGGCAGTGAGGCACAGTGCGAAAATTTATTTATTAGTGGTTTTGGAATTCAACGGTTGAAAAAATATATCCCAAAACCATGGGTGCATCAATATTCTTCTGGATTAATTAGTCATTTAGACATAAGTTAATGGTGGTGGATATTAGTAGTCACGTTAGTTATAAAAATGAGGTTTTATAATAGGGGAGGGTAATCTAAGTATATATATATAGAGTAATAGTAATGGTTAGGCTTCATCACGTCTGATTTTCTACACGTAAATCAAGAAAATTTTTTCAATCTGCTTTGATACCATATACAATTGAGCATCCCTTTAAAATGCTTTATAAAAGAAAAGGTACTCGAAATACATAAAAGTTAGGAACCTTTATTTAATCGATGCGGATAATAATGGGTAATTTTAACATTGGTCTTGTTTCCAATCACACCATAACGTTGCTTTACCAATTTTCACTAAATTAGACATTTGATGTGTTACCCGCTAATTATTAGAAACTCGATTTTTATTTTAACAACCTAATTCTAATTTTAACATCCTCGTCTCCAGAAAACAGCAAACTACTTCGTTTGTACTAATGAATTCATAATATATTGACACAACTTTCATGTTATTTTTTAAATTTGGAAGCACGAACGAAATAGAGCGAGATGCATGCGTAATAGAGTACTTATTATTCATGGATTCATTTAATCAAAACTAAACTAGGAGGGTTTAATTTACTTTGTAATGAAATACTAATTAAGGTGAATATATATCTATAATATAGATCTATAATCATCTTTGAGCGTCTACAATCACCAGCGAAGAACTCGCGGAATAGGAATCGTGGCTGAACTCGTCTTCCTCCGAGTCAACGCCGACGTTGAGCTTCTCTACTTCCTCCAGCACCAGGGCCATATCCGGGCGCTTATCCGGCGAATTTTCGCAACACTTGATGGCGATCTGCATGAGCCTCAACATCCCCTGGTTGGCGCACCTGTTCACCACTATCTCCGGGTCAAATATCTCCGCCGTCCATTCCTCCCTCACCGCTCGATTCACCCACCCGCACAGGTCCACGCCGTTCGTCCCCGCCGCCGCCGAGTGCGCCGGTATCCTCCCCGTCAGCAGCTCCAGCACCAGACACCCGTAGCTCCACACATCCGATTTCTTCGAGATCATTTTCTGCGACTGGTACTCCGGCGTTTTGAACGCCACCATCCTCTGCGCCGCGATCGGCAGCGCCACCAGCGACGTCAGCCCGTAATCGCACACCAGAACCTCCTCCTCCTCCTCTCCCAACAGCACGTTCGAAGACTTCAGGTTGCCGTGCGGCGCCCGCGCGTAGCGGTGGAGGTACTCCAACGCCCTCGCCACCCCACGCGCCACCGCCACCCTCGCCCTCCACGTGAACGCCACTCGCTCCGTCGTCCCTCGCCCTCCTATACACATACAGGGAAACAAAAATTAGGTTACTAGCATAGAATTAAAGCAGAGAAGGACAATATTACTACCGTGAAGGCGATTGAACAGGTTTCCATGAGGTGCGAAGCGATAGAGGAAGAGCTTTTCTTCATCCTTGGAGTGGTAATAGGCGAGAAGGGGCAACAAATTAGGGTGCTTATGTTCAGCAATGGCTTTCACTTGCCTCACAAATTCTTCACTGCTCAACGGCTTCAGATCGATGAGGCGTTTAACGACGATGGCCTGCCCTATCTCGAGCATGGCCTTGTAGCAATTTCCGAAATTACCCCTGCCCAGTCCTTCAGCCGATGATCTGAACAGATCATCGAGCTCGAACTTGAGTTTCGGATCGGTCTTGTCCATGAAGACGAGCTTCCCCTTTAAAACTCCGGCTGCAGCTTCAGTAGGGGCAGCAGCTCTGCTCAAGATGGTGCTGTCGTGCTCGATCTCTCTAGGCGCCACGTAGGTTGCCTTCTTCAGCTGCGTGTACTTTCTGTAGTATATGAGGAGGAGGAAGAGCATGACTACCAGCACAACCCCATTAGCCACCACCAGAATGCCTATGATATGCGAGCTGCTGCTGCTGCTTTTGCCATCCGATTCGGGTAGGCAGTTTCCGGCGTGGAACAAGACGGCGACGGCGAGTAGGAGAGTAGTGAAAGGTAATTTGACGGCCATTTTGGTGGTTGAGGTAGTGAAAGTGTGAAGAAAGTATGGGTATGCTGTGCATTGTGGGAGTAATGGGAGAGTATGGTGAAGTGATGATATAGTGATTTGTCTGTAAGTATTTGTAGATATTCCCTTGGGATTCTGGGACACTTCAATGTATGTGGATGTCAAACAAGGAAATTTATTTCATCAGAGACATTGTAATAAACGGCAGCGTATTAGTGTCACTGTTAATTGAAAAATAAAAAAAATGGAGTATATCTATTAAATATATCAATTTTAAAAAATAATTATGTATATAATTTAATATTGGATCGTAAATAAATTTTTTAAGTTAAATATAAAATTAAAATTAAATAAAGTATTGAAGTTTGATAGTGGAATATAAAGTAATGTGGAATGAAAAATAGAACACATAAAAGCAAAATCACTAAATAATTTAATTCCGAATAATAAATAAAGGAAATTAATCTGCATGAGTCTCATGACTTCGTTTTCGTCACGGCTTCTTTCGACCGTTGAAATCAATGTGGAATGCGAAATGACATCTTTATCCTAATATATGTTCATATCAATAGTGCCGATTCTATCCATAGCTTTAAAGTAAACGTCACTATCTTTAAATTAAATATAAGTGACAGGGATAAATCCTGTGAAAATAAATAGTCAAAGATTAATTAAGAAGAATGGTGAATTATACAATCCAAATTTTATGCATAAAAATGATGTCTTTTTTATACACATATCAAAATTAATAATTTAAAATTAAATCTTAATGTGCAATCATATCATGTCTCATTCTTAATTGTGCAAATATATTTTACATATCTAAATTCTAAACTATAATCGAATATAATCATTATCTTATTAAGTAATAGAATCTTAAAGCATAATCATAATATGCTCTATAATTGTCATAATCATAAAATAATTATCTTAAAATATGTATAATGGAGGCTTATCTGTATTAAAAAGGCCCGAGTCGTGAAACCATCAAGATCAACTTTACTTCATCTCAACTGTTTTATATATGGTATTGAAATAAAAGTTGCCAATTTCGAAGAGCATATATATGTACACATTCAACAAATTAATAACTAAAATTTCCATTAACGAACTCTAATTATTTTCGCCACATTGGCGTTATTTATGTTACATAGACTCGTAGGGATGGAGTTGGAAACAAAAACCTTCTTGAACTATTATAAGTAATAAGGTTTAATCATAAAAAGGATCGGAGTTCAAAAATCATATTGATGCTGATCGTTGGTATTGAAGGAGTTGCGGCGAGCAGTTGCGAGTATAGTCTTGTCAGCCACTATGAAATAAGCCATTCCACCCACTGCATGCATACATGCAGCCTCTAATTAGTTACCATTAACATTTATTTATATATAAACCTTTCATGTGTTGATTGAATTAATTTGAAGAGTAATTAATCTTGTATATATGGAAATTATATACTGACCGGTGGAGATAATGAGAGCCTGTGCAGTGGGGTTGAGATTGGCCCTTGCCCATGGAAACATCCTTGCACTTGCCACCTGCATGCATGCAGCACTACATACATAACTTCATCACTTCAGCTATAACTACTTAATTAATTAATTGGAATTCAAGAAGTTAATTACAGTTGGGATTGCAGTAGCAATGCTAGCAACCACAGCTGCTTTAGTTCCTGCCATAACACCCTCTGCAAAAACAACCCCCCAATTATACACATCATATCGCTCTATATATATATATCAAGAATTACATAAAATTAAATGAAAAAAGTTATTATGCATATATATATGAAATAATGTAATATATACGCACAAACACAAGCACGTACCTCGAGAACAGCGTTTGGCGAGGGCTAGCTTTTGGTCATGAGAAGGCATGTTTCTTTCCATGTTAATTGCTTCGAAGTTGCAGAGTAGCTATAAGCTATATGTATGGGAATTGTATTGATAGAAGTGAGTGTTTGAAAATATAGGAATTTGATTAAGTAGGTAGATATATTATAAAGATGGTGGGTTGTGTGAAATGGAAGAAAATGAAGGGTTGTATTTATAGTGAGTTTGTGTGAAGAGTTTGATGGTTTGAGTTTGAAACCCAACGACGTCGCGTGGATTTGATTTGGGAGTCGGTTGCTACTGCTGCAACTGTTGCTTTCCTCCATGAACACTGTGCCACTTGCTTTATCCTAACTTTCATATATTCATTTCCTTTTTCTATAACATTAACAATTAAGGATTTATTATTATATGTTAATATACTTTCAAAATAAATGATAATTAATAAAATATAGACTGAGCTTAATTATATTTAAATGGAAAATTGGCAGTACTGCACTTTTACTTTTCATGAAAATCAAAATAATTTTGGCACAATTTTTTGGTACCATTGTTAGGAATAGCGAATAAAATAATAAAAATTATTCCTTTCAATCCTACTAAAAGTGCCATGTTTGACTGAAAATTTGAAATTTTTTTAATTAAACGTGACCACTTTTAGTAAAACAGATGGAGTATATGACTTACGTTTTTTGAAATAGATAATTTTTATTATTTTTAAAATATATCAAATTTATTAAGATAATAAAAAATTAAATATGATAAATTTAATGGAATGAATAGAATATATTTTCGCTCTTAATAATTTATGGAAATTAATTATTTTATTTATTTATTTTTGAAAATGATATGTCTTTTCCATTTGTTGGATAACGAGATTAACTCGTGTCCGATTTTGAGATGAGCTTTGCTATAAATGGCAAGTACAACAATATTGTACTATGGCTCTTAAGAAATACTAATATTAATGGGGTTTAAACTTGAGATGTGTGGTTTATTTTATTCACTCTTTTAATTATATGACCAACGAGTTATTTCACTAATAATAATGATTTGTTTTCAAAAACATAAAATATTTTATTATTAAAAAGTTAGTCAAGTTTATTAATGTTCACCACTTTATACAAAGAAATTACTTTGTTTATGCCTATATCTAAAAGTAACGTGTCAAACATAAAAATAAGTTTTATTTTTAACATTTTTCAAAGAGAAAATTTTTAAAAATAAAAAAATAATAATTAAACATATAATAATTCAATATTGAAGAACTGTATTTATGGAACCTGTTTTAAACAACTTGAACACCCTTGTAGCATTACCGCTTAAAGCAATATATAGATGATGTACTCCACTGATAAACAATTTCAAGATATTCCAGAATTTGGAATAGATTTAATGATGAAACCAATGAAAAGGACGTGTGATAATTATGTGTTTGTTATGATTCAAGAAGCGCATTGGAAACCATGTACTAGATTTATCTCTTCTTATGACAAGAGGCAGGCAATATATTACATGAATACTCGATTATTTTAATTTAATTTCTAAATTCTAATTGGGCCGTCTCTACCCACTACAAATAGCTATATCTTACATAAATACTCGATTGTTTTATTTTTATTTTTAAACCTCTGAAACCCATTGTTTGAATAGCCAGTACAAATATTTAACTTTGTTGTAAGAGTTCAATGTCGTAATTCCTGAATTAGAAAGGCTGATGCAACTCCTTTTTGCATTACGCTCGCTGTAGATTTTTTAAGGGAAAAAATACATGTGGAAATTAAAGGCACCGACAAATAAACATTTAATATAAAATACTATTTTATTCCCGCTAAATGCGACCATGAAGGATCCGACACGAAGATTAAAAAAAGTAAAGAGTTGTGTTTTAAAAAAATGAGAAAGTGGTATTTTAAAGGTAAAATTATTTTATTTTTAGAGAAAATGATCACTTTTAATGGAACGTCCCAAAAAAGAAACATGACCACATTTAGCAGGACGGAGGGAGTATATGTTGTTATGTTTTGAATTTTCCGCTCCGCAGTCGGAGTCTCGCTGCTCAGCCAGCGAGTCGGAAGGTCAAGGGAGACTCGCTGCTCGGCCAGCGAGTCGGAAGGTCAAGGGAGACGACACCCTCTTACTTGGGGCCGCTCCTGCCCAAATCATATGAATTAATGGAACTTAAGTCCAATTTGATGTATTATTTTAATATTATATATATGATTTTTGAAATTTGTAACATGATCGTATAATAAAATTAGTTGTCTTTTATGTCGGTTGATATAGCTAATGGATGAACCACGTAAATTTGTATTTTTTTCATGTCTCTGTTTTGTATTTGCTCATTTAATTATATTCCCTTACAAAGTGTCTCATATGCATGAATTGAAAATATTATAATCCTCACCTATATTTTGGTGAGACAACTCTTATTAGTTATATCTGAATTGTGGATCATCACCATAATACATCTGTACATATATTATTTACACAATTTAATTTAATAATTCAAGAAGGTAATTTGATTTAATGATCATTTTGTATTAATTATTATTTATATTAATTAATTAATTAATTTTTGATTGAGTTGTGTACGGTATAAAAAACTATTTACTATAATAAAAATAAATAGGTAATAATTTGATAGAATAAAAAAGTAATAAAAAAGAGTTAGAATGAAAGATTATTATATTATTTTATGTTTGTAATAAAAACGGATAATGCATTAATGGGCTTGAGGGCCATTCGAGCCCAATATAAGAAAAAGCTTATTAAAGCCCAGTTAGGGATAAATTAAATTTTTTTCCGGGTCGGGTTTACAATAAAGCCTTATGTATAAAGTGTTAAACACTTGAATTTCCTCTATCTCAAGCCGAATCGTTGGCATCTAGGTTTTGAAATTCTGCTCAATTCTTCTCTACTAAACCACTAATTCTGCTTTTATTCTACAATGGTACGTTTCGGAATTTGCATTTTCATTTCACCAGTAAAATTTGTTCAGTTTACTGTGTACGTATATCAATTTGAATGTGAATTTGACAGCCGCAAGGAGATTACATCGAGCTGCACAGGAAGAGGAATGGCTATCGCCATGACCACTTCGAGCGCAAGCGCAAGAAGGAGGCTCGTGAAGTTCACAAGCAATCTAAAACCGCGCAAAATGTAAGAAAAAAAAGACTTCAATTTTCGTTGATTTTTATTTGCTTATTGATAATAATGATATTTATGGTCGTTTTTTGGTGAATGGGTAGACATTGGGCATTAAGGGTAAGATGTTCGCGAAAAAGCGGTATGTGAGAAGGCGCTACTGAAGAAAACGTAAGTCGTTTTTGCTGTTTTATTGAGCATTATCTCTTCATAGTGTTTGATTTAGGTTGTACTGCATGGTTAAGTCTTATATTTCTCCTCTTGTTAGTCCATGTTTCTCTGTTTGATCAAGTTGAAAGTTAGTTACATACTATTGAATTATGCATATATGATATATATAAATGGCATTTGTGTAAAATTTTATTTGTCTTGTTTTATTTCCTTGTAATGATCAAATTATGTTATGGAGCTATGTACTGAATTTAATAAATTGACAGGTTGGTCATGCATGAGGAGTCATCAACTAGGCGCAAGGTTGATGATAACGTCCGAGAAGGAGCTCTCCCTGCGTATCTTCTTGATCGTGATGAGACGACAAGAGCAAAGGTACTGTTACATTGCCTGCTTTTCATTCATGATGAGCTTGGTTTATAAACTTAATAGCATGAATGTTGAGATTGTGCTAAAAATAGCTGATTGTCTGTGCAGGTGCTTAGCAATACTGTAAAGCAAAAACAGAAAGAGAAGGCAGGGAAATGGGACGTTCCTCTACCTAAGGTATGTATTACATGCTAGTTGTTTTATTTTGAGTTTGTTTCTTGTACGGTCTCAACTTTTGAGATGTGACTGTAAACTAGTCTCACAACTGTCCTGATATATTAAACATTGGAAACATTTCCTTTGCATTATTTTGACTGTGCACATAAAATGCATATGTTTTCGTGTCTCTTGTCTGTAATAAGCCTCTCTTTATGGCATTTTACCTAGAAGAATGCGTCAGATGTATTTTATTCTAACTAAATTTGCATTGAGTCTAAGCCCACAGTTGCATTGTAATAGGCATCAATTTTTGGGGTTTTAATAGCGACAACCCTTGATATCCTGAACAAGCCCAAGCCTAACCGTAAATTCATTCTTCATTTTTCAATCAATGCATAACTTCTATGGTCACTCCTATCTTGTGGGGCTACACTTCATATACCTACTTGAATTGTGCTGCTATGATTAAATCAAGCAATAATCAACCTTTTCTGCTGACTTTGTAGGTCCGGCCTGTTGCTGAAGATGAGATGTTTAGGGTAATCAGATCCGGTAAAAGGAAAAGTAAGTTTCCTTTCAAGATGGTGTTTTCTTTGTTAGGGGATACTGATTTTGCAGTCCTAATGAAAATCCTGCTCTTGGTATTCCCTACTTGGTTTACGTTTTGCAGCCAAGCAGTGGAAGAGGATGATCACAAAGGCCACATTCGTAGGACAAAGTTTCACAAGAAAACCGCCCAAATATGAACGCTTCATACGCCCATCTGGTTTGCGTTTTACAAAAGCACATGTGACTCACCCTGAGCTAAAATGCACTTTCAATTTAGAGATCATCGGTGTAAAGAAGAATCCAAATGGCCCCATGTATACTTCTCTTGGTGTCATGACCAGGGGAACCATAATTGAGGTAATCTTTAGTTGCAACAACTCTTATAACCCTTTGCAACTCTTGTCAGCCATCTTTGATCATCTGAAATTGCTTTTCATCGATAATCTAGGTGAATTGTAGCGAGCTTGGACTAGTCACCCCTGCTGGAAAAGTAGTATGAGGTATGGTCATTCTCAATAATTACATTTTTCCGTTTATATTATGTTCGAAGCTCATAATTGTTCCTTATTTGTTGATCCACGGTGAATGCAGGGAAATACGCTCAAGTTACAAATAATCCTGAAAACGATGGTTGCATCAATGCTGTTTTGCTCGTCTAACGGCTATATCTTTGACTGCATTACTAGTGTTGTTTAAGCTCTATTAGAGTGCACAGATAGTCTTTCTCCTTCTCGAACAGATCCTTAAAAGAGTTATGTAGCAAAGGTTTATAGATTTTTAGTTGTTTGTAACTGTCGGTATCTTATCCCCTCGTTGTACATAAATATAATTAGCATAATAATGAATAAATAATTATTACACATTAAAAAAAGTCTGATCTGGTATGTGTTTCGTGAATTTAATGTTCAACTGAAGTGTTGTACACAAATGAAAGAATGACCACCAGGTAAACAGCCAAAACGGCATCCCTTTTCGACATTTAGTGGTTGATTGATAAATAAATTAAATATATTATGAGTGTAATGAGGGTTTAGGGGCTCCACATGAATATAATTATTAAAAATAGAAATATACAAATTTTTTGTGCTCGCAATAAAGTAGATAAATATGCAAGTTTCAGGAGACGGGGCAATGTATAAATAAATAACATTGTAAGATTAAAAGGGTAGCGAGTCTTCGGCCCATAAACGATTCCCAAAACAAATTAGAATGCGGCCCATTAGCGTGAATCCGAAGAAGCGGTAAGGCCTATTATATCAAAGGATCCCCATCAATCACACACTCATACACGCACTGAGGAGAAATTGAGAGAGTGAAAAAAGACGAAGAAATGTCAGCCAACGCTGCGGCTCCGTTTTGGAGATCTGCCGGAATGACCTACATAACCTACTCCAATCTCTGCGCCAGTCTCGTGAGACAGTGTTTGAAGGAGCCTTATAGATCCGAAGCTTTGGCCCGCGAGAAGGTCCATTTCAATGTTTCCAAATGGGTCGACGGCAAACCTGAGAAGCCGAGTAATTTTTTGATCCCCTTTCCTTCTTCAATTTTTAATTTTGATTTCGTTTTCTGTTTCATTTTGTTGATTCATTGGGTCGTTGGTTGTGTTTTCGTATCGATTGTTTCGTTTAAGCTGTTACGAGTCTTTGTTAGGGTTGAGTAATCTGTTTTGATTGGTTCTTGCTTTGTGGCTTGATGCATGCTTTTGTCCTGTGCTTGCTGATAATGTATGCGGTATGATTGTTGGCCTGGGAATTATTTAATGCGGTGATATTTCTGATGTTGATTGTGGGGTGTTCCGCATTGGGTTCTATTAATTGAAAGTTCACATTAAACTTATTCGCGGAGTTTATCTTTTGATGGAGCTGGCTTTGTTGCATAATGTACCTAGTAAAAGATTAAATAAATGATAGGCCTAAAAAAATGAAGCTTGGAATAAATGGCTGCCCTTTTGTTGTGAGGCGTTCTTGATAATTTTTAATTGGGGATCTACAAACTGGCATGTTTGGTTTACCAGGCACAGAGTACGCCCTTGATTTTGGTTTTACTATTGTGTGATCGTTGAACAAAATAGTTTACTCTCCTCAGTATCCCATTGTGGTGGTGCTGGGTGGCTTTGGGATTGGCCCTGTCTAATTATTAGCTTATATGATTAACTGACTTCTCCCCCATTCACCTCCATTCTTTAGCCTTGTTCCTGATGGAACAATATTTTTCGTGTACTGATTACATTTTGGGCTAATAGTTGCACATGAATCCTTTTATTGTTGATTAAGGGAATAACTATGACAATTTTTTGCTACAGTTCCACAGCAACTCAGAGGTGATGTTTTATTGCGATTGTTTGCTTGAACCGTGTATCTTTCTTTGTCCTTGCTTTTTCTAAGTAAAAAAACGTATTGGCAGTATCTGCCATCTGAGCTGGCCTCTTAATTCAAGCCGAGTGCCAGCACACATTTCGAGTGTTTCCTACTTTTTAATCACTTTGTATTGAGAAACAATATTATATCTACACTATATATATCTCCTCAATTTCTGATTAGGAGCATCTTGCAAATCTTTTGGTGTAAGGTTAAGTTCCTTTCAAGCAGGTTTTCTCCTGATAAGTTGTAATTTTGAAAGCATTCAACGAATAGATGTTTTTACTTTTTTTCTCTCTCAAGTATACTGGTCGGTTTGTGATTTATTTATTATTTTCTGGAATTGGAGTGTAATGATCTGTTGAACACCAGGATTTTGAATAGGAGTTCTGGATATATTTAGATTCATACAACGATAGATGGAAGACCAAATAAAAAGATCTCATTATTCATTTATTTTATGCTATATCACCACAGAGACTTCTGTGTTTGTAGCATACAAGTGTGATTTGTGAATAGGATACATGTGACTGTGAACTCTATGATTTTAAGTAAGAAAAGATGATTTAACTTTGTTCTCTACATGTCAGTGTTGCTGCATGTAGCACTTTAAGTAGAGTGGAGTGACTTCTACATATTATGTAGTGTTGAAACAAGATCTTGATTTTCTTCAAGAGAGGAGTGGGGTCCCGGCGGGGGAGTTAAGTTTCTGATGACAAAATTCAACTGCATCTGACCTTTAACTTAAACTTTTCTTTTGATTATCTTTGTATATTAGGTATAAAAAAAATTATTGTAATTAGTTTGACGTTAACTAAAATGGAGTTGCACACATGTTGTAGCTTACTGCATCTCTAGTCTGTACTTTTTCCTGAATTGTTCTTCAATCAGTTTCTGTAGTCAGAAATGCACTTTATTCTGATTGGAGTTTCTTTCTTTGCTTTGTTTCTTCAGCCATTCGCTCCGACTCTCCTGAATGAGGCTGGACATCTGCATATGAGTCTTCAACGTTCCTCAAGCTGAAGATCATTTTTTCCATATTTGTTTATTTCTGGATACCCACTATTATGACTTTGTAATTCCATGACAACTTCACCTGTTCTTGTGATCCATGTTTGGTCCAAATAATAATGTGAATGTTTTAACATAGATATCTTCCATGCTATTTGCATTTATTTGGCTAGTGCTGTTCTGTTATGTTGAAATTCACATAAAATAATCGGTGCATTTTAGTTTTTGTTTTGTGGTGTATAACAGGATGAAAAAAAAAAACTAAATTACTGCAATTATTGGACTCACTGATTGGCTGGCTGGCTTCATGACCAGCTATTTCAGTTTCCTGTTTTCTTGTCATTTGTATTTGTATCTGTATTGATTGTCAATTATAGTGGTTCACATTTTTTTACAAATACAGTTTGCTTTAAGAAAGCACAAAACTGAATCTTTGCTTGTACTATCAAATCCCCATGGTGAAAATGACCCAACTTCTATTTCAGTTTCATTTTAAAGTGTAGACAGTTCCTTTTTAACTAACTTAGAAGAGATCTTTGTAGCTAAATTTAGAATTGATAGTTACTTTTCACAAAAACGGTTAGACGGATAAATTAGGTTATTTAAAATTTTAACTTCTCAACCTACATTATGAAAGAAGATAAAAATGAATATTGTATACCTACTGTTTGATTTACTTTTTGGAGTACAATTTAACTACAAAATATGCTAAAACAACTTCTAAAATATATGATTAGATAAGTTGAGTATTCTCTAAAATTGAGTATTGGTGAATTCATATTTAAAATCGAAGTTTGAAATTTTAGGATAAATTAGTCAGAAAAATAGACCAATAATAATGAAAGTAAGAAAATTATTTAATTTAATTAAATAGAGAGAGAGAAAAGTAAGAGGTGGTGACTGAGTGTTTTTTCTTCGACAGCTCAACAATAGCTTCGCTTGGGTCTCCACCCAAACATTCCGCCAACCAAAACCAACTCAACAAATCACCCAATTTCTTCTTCCCCTTTTCAATGCCGAATTCAACCCCTAATCTCATCTCTGCACTTATCTTTTGATTTCTCCCTATTTCGGATCGGACCTACCTTTACTTCGCCGGAGCAGCAGCTCTCGGATCTCAACCGTCCAGTTGCGGCCAATCCGTTTCTGCTCACTCTACTTAGCCGATTGATTTTGAGTTGCTTCAGTTAATTGAGAAAGTCTGTTTGGCAATGGCTTCAGCTAAATCGTCTCGGTCAAGAGCGGTGCACACGGGAGCTGCAGTAAAGGGCAGTGCTAAAGATGTAGGGGTGAAATTTGAGGAGAATCTGAAAGTTTTCAAGTCTGATAACTTCGATGCTGATGGTTTTGTGCAGTCCAAGTGCCATTCACTCAGCGAAAAGGTTTGCGAGGAATTTTTGTTGGTTTATTGATTGGATAATTGGGAAAGCTCATGATTTTTGGATTACAATTTGATTGGCTAAATGCGTGTTTGCTACTCGGCGAAGTAAATATAAGGCATCTTGTTTGCAAATCACTTGTCAGCGATTAAGGAATGGTTTTTCTTATTTATGGGCATTTTCCCTCCTTTGTTAAAGTAGTACATCATTCAAACTTTGGTAATGATCATAGAATAGGTTTTTTCCTTCATGTTCTTATTGTCCAAGTTTGGTATGAATAGCTTAATGAAACATAATAGTCGACATTTTAATTTGCTTGCTTCGTTATCCCGTGGAGAAAAAATGTGCTACTTTGCAGACCTAAAAAAGAATGACTAAATTTTCAACAGTTAATATTTTCATGTTAAAGAATTCAATGTGTTTAGGTGGTGCTTTTCGGGTCCAATTTTTGATTAATCAGCTCTTACTATAAATAGGCAACGAGGAATAGGCAGTTGTGGAAGACACGTAAAAGAACCTGATTTCAGTAAAAGATAAAAAGATTGACTGAAAGGAAGCTTTAATCTCCTTTGCATGTCATAAGAAATAAATGGATTCTATAATTCATGCCAACTGCCTCCCTATCATCCACCTCACTGACTACCTTAGTCCATTTTTATGTATGGTAGCGTACAGCAGCATTATCTCTTCCAGTGGGGAGTCCTGGGGGATGGGGTGAATCAGTTTGCATGAGTGATGCTTAGCTTTATGCTAAAGTTTTAAATTTGATATACCAGGCTTCACTAGGAATTGGGTGTTTGTGCTGAAAATAACAATTTGAGCATTTCTTGCAGGAAATTAGGCAGTTATGTTCATATCTTGTTGATTTGAAAAGATCTTCTGCTGAAGAAATGCGACGAAGTGTCTATGCAAATTACACAGCCTTCATTCGGTGAGTTCTTGTGGTTATGTCCACGTGAGAGGAACAATTTTACGGCTCTGCCCTGCGTCTCATTTTTTGCATAAAAATGTTATCCTTGGACTGCTATTGGAATGCAGAAAAGCCAGTCAAAGACTTAAGATTTGGACTTACCTCATAATTTCAATAACTAATTAATTATTATTAAGTACTGAAACTTGGTCTAATATAAAATCAAACTACTGCCAACCAAGGGCACAACCAGTTGGTAAAAGATGCTGCATGTTCATCTGAACCTAATTCCCGCTGGCCTTCTCTTTAACAACCTGAAAGATAGAGAAGTCCCGGACATTCTTTTTTTTTTTTTGGTTCTGCTTGACTAAGACACTTTTCAGTTATGATATAGTTTTAGTGTGTACTCAGCAGGTCTTTCACTCTTTTGTAAGATAGATCTATTTAGTTGTTACCTTCTTCTGCATATTCAACTTATGAATCTAATAGTTTTCATCCTACTTTCTACAAAACTGCAGTACTTCCAAAGAGATATCAGATTTAGAGGGTGAACTTTCATCAATGAGAAACTTGCTGTCCACTCAGGCAACTCTGATTCATAGTCTAGCTGAGGGAGTTCATATTGACTCTTCATCTGACACCATTCCTGATGGTTCAGTGGCTATTGGATTGTCCAATGACGATGTAGGAGAACCTTCTGAGTTAGAAAAATGGTCAACAGAGTTTCCCGATTTCCTTGATGTATTGTTAGCTGAAAGAAGGATTGATGAAGCTTTAGCTAGCCTTGATGAGGGTGAGCGGATTGTGGCTGAAGCAAAAGAAAAGAAAAATTTGTCTCCTGCCATGCTTCTGTCACTTCAGACTACTATAACTGAGCGCAGACAAAGGCTAGCTGATCAGCTTGCTGAAGCTGCATGCCAACCTTCTACAAGGGGTTCTGAGCTTCGTGCATCAATTTCTGCTCTTAAAAAACTTGGTGATGGTCCACGTGCTCATAGTTTACTTCTTAATGCTCATTATCAGAGGTATCAATACAACATGCAGAGTCTCCGCCCATCGAGTACATCATATGGTGGAGCATATACAGCAGCACTTTCTCAGCTTGTATTCTCTGCCATTGCTCAAGCAGCGAGTGATTCTATGGCTATTTTTGGCAAGGAGACAGCTTATACATCCGAGCTTGTTATGTGGGCGACCAAACAGACAGAAGCATTTGCACTTCTAGTCAAAAGACATGCACTAGCTTCATCTGCAGCTGCTGGAGGATTGAGAGCTGCTGCAGAATGTGTTCAAATTGCATTAGGCCACTGCTCATTACTGGAAGCTCGTGGTCTTGCTCTTTGTCCTGTTCTTATAAAGCTTTTCAGACCCAGCGTGGAGCAAGCTCTGGATGCTAATGTTAAGCGAATTGAAGAGAGTACTGCTGCCTTAGCAGCTGCGGATGACTGGGAGCTCACATATCCTCCGAGCTCTGTTCGTTTGTCTGGAAGAACCAGTGCAAGTGTTTCTGGTAACACAATGGCACATCAGCACAAGCTTTCAAGCAGTGCTCATCGCTTCAATACAATGGTCCAGGTAATGAAAAATCATTACATTTGTTACCAGGAACAAACATTACCCCACGGAAAAAAGTATTCATAAGAGACTAGCAGTTTCTAAAACATCAGACAATCTTCTGCTGTGATAAGATTTTTTCATTATGGTTTACGGGCAGGCCTTAATATAGAATCTAAGTTGGGATATCTTAAAGGCACATTGCACGGTTATATTATTCATTATTCAACAAAAGTGAGATCAAGGATAAACTGGGGATTGCAGATGGTGCTAACTTAAAAAATATTTTGATAAGTAACATTGTAATAAACATGATCAACATCAACTTATAAAGTAGTATTTTACCTCAGCCTACAAATCCAGTAAACCCACCAAGACCTTTTTCTTTCACTCTAAATTGCATATTGTCTCTGTCAGTCTACTATCTAGGATGACTTGCTTATTTAAAAATCTCCTGGAATGGTGTGTTGGCAAACTACTTTTTATGCACTCAATACTTTTGCCAACAAAATATCTACATGAGTTATCTTCTGCAACATTTTTTCTGATAGATGGTGTAAGGCTGTAAGCTTGATCCTAATTATGGGTTTTCTGGTTTCTTGTTCAGGACTTTTTTGAAGACGTAGGGCCCCTATTGAGTATGCAGTTAGGAAGTAAAACACTAGATGGGTTGTTCCAGGTGTTCAATTCATATGTAAGTATGCTCATAAAAGCGTTACCTGGTTCGATGGAGGAAGAGGCAGATTTTGAGGGTTCAGCAAATAAGATTGTTAGAATGGCTGAAACTGAAGCACAACAAATAGCATTGCTTGCCAATGCATCCTTACTTGCTGAAGAGCTGTTGCCTCGTGCAGCAATGAAGCTCTCCCCTGTAAGTCAGGCTAATTCCAAGGATGATATTCGTAGAAGGCCCATGGATCGCCAAAATCGTAATCCCGAGCAAAGGGAATGGAGGAGGCGCCTTGTGGCTTCTGTTGATAGATTGAAAGATAGTTTCTGCCGCCAACATGCTTTAGATCTTATTTTTACTGAAGAAGGTGATAGCTATCTAACTGCGGATACATACATAAATATGAATGGGAACGCAGACGAAATTGAGTGGTTACCTACTCCGGTATTTCAGGTATACTCTACATATACAAGTTGATTGCAGGCTTCCCTATCTCAATAAACTGGTTGTGTAGGGATGCTATTATTATGTGGATGCCATTTATTCACTCTTTCTTTCTTTGGGACATATTATGGTCTACAATCTATCTACTTTCTTCCACTATGAATACTGAAGAGCTGCAAATTCATTTTGTTGAATGGTATTCTTTATGCTTCCAGGATCTCTACGCAAAGCTGAATAGGATGGCTAGTATAGCAGCAGATATGTTTGTAGGCCGGGAGAGATTTGCCACATTGTTGTTAATGCGGCTTACAGAGACTGTCATTTTATGGCTTTCAGAAGATCAAACATTCTGGGATGACATCGAGGAAGGACCTAGACCGTTGGGTGAGCTTGGTCTGCAGCAGGTTTGAAAGTTTGATATCAACTTTGTAATTGCTTCTATTTTTCATTCCCATGTTTATAATATACATTCTTAACTCTTGCAGTTCTATTTGGATATGAAATTTGTCCTGTGTTTTGCTTCGCAAGGCCGCTACTTGTCTAGGAACTTGCATCGAGTGGTGAATGATATTATAAATAAGGCAATAACTGCTTTTTCTTCAACAGGCATGGACCCAAATAGGTATTTCCATCTTGTAATCCCGGCCATGTTTATATTACATATATTTTCATTTCAGTAACTGACCGACGAGGAAACATTCCCAACTCCCCAAAAAGAGAAATGGATAAAAGAACAAAAACACATTATTTGGGTTTTGTTAGTTGAAGTATTATTAATATCTATATGGTAGTTATGATATGGTGATCTAGTTTCTATAGTGGGGTGCCATTTCTTGAGATGAAGTATAACTATTAGTGCATTACCCGAAAAAACTCCATCTAATGTTTGGCTTGTCTATGCATGACATGTTTTGCTGGTTGCAGTGTACTTCCGGAAGATGATTGGTTTAATGAACTTTGTCAAGACGCCATAGAGAAGCTGAGCGGCCAACCGAAGAATGTCAATGGTGAGCGTGATCTCAACAGCCCAACTGCTTCTGTTTCAGCTCATTCCATTTCATCGATGAGATCTCATGGAAGCTCGTGAGGTCAATTGCTACAAATCTGTACATTAAGACTGCATATGCGCGGTTTCTGATAGGTACCTGCCCGCAATATTTGCTTTTCCAAATCTTTTGTTTTCTTTTTAATCCTTAAAGCAGTAGATTTGTAGCCATAAATTTGATTTCTTGAAAGGCTAGAAATTCTTTAAGTTTGCCAGTGAGAGCATTTTGAGCGTGTATATGTTGATAAGGTGCTAGCATAGAACCTAACTTTGCATATTCTTTTGTTGTTATATGTTCAAGTTCTTTCTTTTGGTGCCTTATTTTGTAACGTTACCAGTCGAAAATTTGCAAGATTTTATCTTCTCTTTCTTTCTTATTTTATATTTTATTTTGTATAATGTCAACTTAACTTTGACCCATTATTTATGCACCAATTTTTGCTATTATAAGTTATAACATTCAACTGTTGTTCAAGCATTGGACCTTTATCATACAGGTAAAGTAACATAAGCGTCATGTCATTGATATCCACTTATAATAAAAATGCAAAGAAGAACTGTTCAAAAATAAAATAATATAAAAAAATGGTAAGAACAGAAACTTACATGCATATAAATATTGGGAAATTGTATAGCAAAATAACGCTTCACTTGTCGGTCAAGCAAATTGACATCCTACTAATTAAGTTGATGTCGATAGACGTTAATGGCAATGACTTTTATGGAATTTGATTTATAGTTTGTACAAGAATGGTCAAAGCTCTAGCATCCAAAGTAACCATCTTACATAAAATATATATATATATATATATATCTATATACTATTTATCGTGTGGTTGTGTGCTATCTCATATGCACAAGTTTGTTCAAAATTTCAAGTATTTGTTTTTATTATATATGTATATTTTAAATCTTAAATCGTAATCATAACATGTGTCAATCACATAACAAGATAATTCATCCGATGTGTCACTTGGTATAAGTTGAACCCAAATATATGACATATTTGATCAATCTGAGCGTTTTAATACTCCATCCGTCCTAAAATACTTGGCCCATTTGATCCAAATTACGAGTGTTTATTAATTTTCGGGCCCAAATATCCAGACATGTAACCAAGTCATTTGATTGTTCACTCCCCCAGATTATTTGCCAATTGCCATGTCATTTTTCTAACTATAATTCAAAAGTCTCCATATTTATTTTTGACCTAGTCTCACATATCATTTACATATATACATATATACGCTACACGGCTACTGCCCTTTGAATTGGTGTTTAAATATACTTTTGTGGCCAAGTTATAGTTGACTTGCAGTCTTGACTCTCAATGCTTTCCACTATGCAGATTTCAAGATTATGCTTGTTGCATTTGTTTCTCTTCCAAAGTTTTCATGTTACTCCCTCCAATGGTATCAATGCCACTGCTGCCAAGGCTAACGTTGGAGTTATTCTTGATCTTCGAACAACTGTTGGAAAGATTTTCAAAACATGCATTTCTATGGCCATTGAAGACTTCTACTCCAAGAATACTTATAACACAATGATTGTGCCTCACTTCAGAGATTCAAGCAGTGGTGTGGTTTCAGCAGCTTCTGCAGGTAAAGATAAAATCCTGCTCTTTCTTACTTAACACGTTGGATTTTTCTATTACATTAAGTTGAGCAGATTCTAAGGTTTGGATTTGTGCTGCAGCAATTGATCTGCTGAAGAACAGTCAAGTGGTGGCGATTTTCGGGCCGCAGAGATCTACCCAAGCAGACTTTGTTATAGAAATTGGTGACAAAGTGAGAGTTCCGATAATATCACCTGCAACGAGCCCGACGCTGTCGCCTCAAGAGTCACCCTACTTCATAAGATCTTCATGGTGCTCTGCTTCTCAAGCTAAAGCAGTAGCTGCAATTATCAAGAACTTTGGTTGGAGAGAAGTGGTGCTAGTGTATGAAGACAACAATTATGGGAGTGGTTTATTACCTTTTCTAACCGAGGATTTGTTGGGAAGCAATGCTCTCGTCTCAAACATGACTGCTATCTCGGCTTCTGCTGGAGATGATCAGATTCTCCAGCATCTGTATAAGTTGAAGAATATGCAGACGAGGGTGTTCATTGTTCACATGCTGCCGCCTCTTGCTTCGCGTTTATTCAAAATGGCAAGGAGAGCTGGGATGATGGAGGAGGGATATGCTTGGATCATTTCAGACACACTAACTAGTCTGTTGGATTCTGTGGATTCGGATACGATTGAAGCAATGCAAGGTGTAGTAGGTGTGAAGGCTTATCTTCCGAGGTCTAATGAAGTTAGGAACTTCAGTAGAAGATGGAGGAGGAGGTTCTATAAGGAGAATCCAGAGATGGAAAGAACAGAACTTAATGTTTTCGGTTTCTGGGCTTATGACAGCATAGCTGCTCTTGCAGAAGCAGTCGAACGTGTAGGTGTGACGTCTCCAAAATTCAAGAAAACGGTCGATAGAGGGAATTCGACAGATTTGGAAGCAATTGGGACTTCAGACACTGGACCGTCACTTGTTGGTTACCTTAGAAACTTCACATCAAAAGGGTTGAGTGGAGATTTCAAGATAAGTAATGGTGAACTGCAGCCATCTGCGTTTGAGATCATGAATGTGATAGGCAAGGGAGCAAACAGGGTTGGATTTTGGACAGAAGATTATGGGATTTCAAGGAGTTTGATGAATGGGAATGACCCTTCTCCTAATGATCCAAATCTGAATCTTGGAGCAGTTGTATGGCCGGGGCAAATAAGCGACGCGCCTAAAGGGTGGGAGATCAGTGCAAATACAAGAAAGTTAAGAGTTGGAGTACCTTTGAAGTGCAGAACTAGTGAATTTGTGAATGTTGCAAGAGATGAAGTTACAAATGAAGTGAAAGTAAGTGGTTTCTGCATTGATGTATTCGAAAAGGCGATGAGCTCATTGCCGTATCAAGTCCAATTCGAATACATCCCTTTCCAGAACTCCAATCAGAACAGCACTGGCTACCACTATGATAGCCTCATTGAGCAAGTACATCTCAAGGTAAATGCAGAATCCACTTTTTTCTTCCTTACCCGCTACTATCCTTGTTTGATTTGCTTCTGACCTCTAAATGTGCTGCCATTTGCAGAAATTTGATGCAGTGGTAGCAGATGTGACCATTTCAGCTAAGAGATCACAAATGGTAGATTTCAGCATTTCTTACATAGAATCTGGGATTTCCACAGTTGTCCCAATAGATGACAACCATGAGAATGCTTGGATATTCATGAAGCCCCTCACAATGGGACTCTGGCTCTCCATTGGAGCATTCTTCCTCTTCACTGGCATCGTCGTTTGGGCTCTTGAGCATCGCGTAAATGAAGAGTTCCGTGGTCCGCCACACCAGCAAGTTGGGATGATCTTCTGGTTCTCCTTCTCGACACTCGTTTTTGCACATAGTAAGCCCTTTATTAACTCGAATAGGGCTAATTGTAGAAATAACCATAACTAATTCTTGAGCTCCATATTTTTCTTTATGACAGAGGAGAAAGTGAAGAGCAACCTATCAAGATTCGTGGTGATTATATGGCTGTTCACGGTCTTGGTTCTGACATCAAGCTACACAGCAAACTTGACATCCATGCTAACGGTGAAGCAGCTCGAGGTCACAGACTTCCGCGACATGACGAAGAGAGGTGAATACATAGGGTTCAAAGAAGGGTCCTTTGTGAGGGCAGTTCTGGATAGTACTAAATCAGACAACTCCAAGTTCAGAGTCTACACCTCTTTCCAAGAGTACGATGAAGCCCTCAGATTAGGCAGTGGAAACGGAGGAGTAGGTGCCATAGTTGATAACTTGCCTTCCATTAGGCTCTTCCTCTCCAAATACTGCCACAAATACACCATGATTGGTTCCACCTATAGAAATTCTGGTTTCGGATTTGTAAGTCACCTCTTCTGGTCATGCATTTCTGCTCAGCTCTTCACATTAAAGAAAGATGATGACAATTTAACATTATGCAGGCATTTCAAAAGGGGTCACCACTCGCCCCAGATGTTTCAAGAGCAATCTTGCAACTGAAAGAGAATGGAAAAATGGATGAGATTTCAAGAACCTGGTTTGGTGAAGAAGAAGGCTGCAGTTTAAGGAATGGAACTGCTGCAACTTCAAAAAGCCTAAATGTCAGCAATTTTAAAGGGCTGTTTTTAATATCTGGGCTATCTTCTTCCTTAGCTCTAGTCATATTCTGGTTCATCTTCTTGTACAATAATCGCAGTGTTCTGACCTCTCATGCCTCTCTCAAGCAAAAATTGCATCAACTTGCTGAAGTTTTCGATCGGGAGAGAGAAGATAGATCGCTGCCGATTTCAAAGACATCAACAAGTGTTACTGAAGAAATGGTTTCAGCAGAGAAGGCTACTGCAATAAGAAGCATTTCATCATGTTATGAAGAAGGGGAGTGGTCATCAATTGAACTGGTGGTAACAAGAGTCTAATCTATAAACATGTGTTGTGTGTGGCCATCTTTTATTAGGTCCTTGCAACACCCTTTTTTAACTCAATGCTATTGTGCAGTGCTTTATAGTGTCCTATGTTATGCAACTTTAACTACCTTAACTTGGTTGTTTTTCAGCCAATTTCAACAAGCTTAGTTAGGTGAAAACAACTAACACAGCATGGATATTACTATATCAATGCCCTCAAAAATCAAACAAGAAGAAATAAACAACACACGACACAGGTACAAGAAAGGAAGGGTCCGGCTCAGCCGTAACTCGAAAGTTAGCGTTTTCAAAGTTTTGCACTTCTTCGTTCCCCCACACGAACACTGCAGTTATGCAACACAATTGACCACAGCGTCCGCATTTCACCTATTTCACTGGGCATCTCCTTCAAATCTATGAGTCCGTAAAGATGAAGGTGCTCGAGGTATGAAAATTGGGAGGAAATCGATAAAACTCCTCAATAACAAAATTTGAGGTTTGGAACTGGCCTTCAACTGTTTTCCATTTGCCAGTAATGAACCATCACAAATGCCAAGCTTCAGCTTCTAAAGTGAAGTTGGGGTAATGAACTTATCTTTTCCAACACGACTTCCAAGCATGTTCCCATGATTTGAACTTTGAAGAGTCGCTCACAAGTGTGTGAAGTTAGGGTTTTGTACAAAATCATTTGATTGATTGCTCTCATATCTAAGTGATTCAAATTTCAGCAAACAATTGATCTTGCCAAGACAATATGATCATGTGACTTGTGAATTCTCTTGTGATCTTAGGGATATTTTAATCTTTGTTTCTTGATATTGGAAATTCTCCTAATCACTTTTTCCTTACGCTTGAAATTCCTTATTCAGTGAAGCATATGTTGATTCTTCGTAATAACAAGAATAAATGTGCATGAAATGAAATTCAGTAAAATATCTCCAATTACATTGATTAAAAAGTGATTGCAATGAAATGAATTACAATCTAATCATAAGTAAAACAGCTAAACATTTAAATATCAAAATGAAATCAGCAAAACTAAACTAACAATTTTGAAGGTAAATAACACCACCATTTTTATTGCTAAGAGAGCAAGAAATTGTAGCGCAAATACGAACATTTCCAAATCAGAAAAAGAACACCATAAATGAAAACACACTACTTTGCCTCTGGGGTGAGGGTGACAGCCCGTGCTTCTAGCAGCATTATAAATCTACTCTCGAGGAACCTTGTTCTCTGATCCATCGCACGGATGTGGTTTTCCACGACGAACCGAGAATTCAATTGTGATAGTATAATCTTTTCATACTATCACTATCATTCTCGTGTATTATTTCACAAACCAATACTCCACATATCATCCATTACAATTAGAAACCTTCTACCAAATAAATATTTGTTACAATCGGCTTCTAATTTATCTTGGACTATAATGTTATATTGTTGTGAAATTGTAGCTCACACACGAATATCAAAAATATAGATATTTCGCATAAGAGTGGTCTTACCGATACCTTCCATTCCTAATCAATTCAATACTTTTTCTGCAACGGCATCTTTACAACGATCTCCGTCACTTCTTTCTTGATCAAATCCATCTCTTCAATAACCTTCTGCAGCCATTCGTGCAACTCCAAAGAGTTGATTTTCTTCGTGCAATCGAAGAACCCCATCTTCTGTTGACTTTCAAGGACAAAAGAAGAAATTAGATCCACCATATGAGATTCGATAACACGAGCTGCATCTGCAATATGAATCTTCAACGCATCTGCGTCATAGCTGTCGACGACAGAAGAATCGTAGCTTTCAATAAATTCCTGCAACAAGGTGAATATTTCAGAAAGAGATCGAACTTGTTGCTTGTGTAAAGTATTTGGAGAAACGTATGAATCTGGATCTGAGGTATAATCTGCATAAGCCGCCATTTTCGGTTCTATCTTATCTTGTTCATTTTTAGGGCTACAGGCAGAAATTGAAGGAAGTGTGACTTTGTGAGTACCGTATAAATAGTTAACAAAACTTGAGATTTCTTTTGTACTATATTGGGCCGAGATATTGAATTCGTATGAAGAACTTGGCGAGCCCAGAAAAGCCCAAATACATCAATAAAGCCCAATCAAATATCAGAACTTGGTGTATCAATTCTTTTGTAGTATGTTTTAATATATCACTATTATTAGTTCAGAGATGTTGTATCCTTACTTATGGAATCCTTACAATTTGAACTTTGTTGGATTTTACTATTTAATCAAATAAACATCATTAATTAGGCGAAAATAAATACATCTTACTTAAGGTTTTAGCTTCTTGCAGGAAACTCATCATAAATTAATCAAAATCAAACACTTACATATGGAATTGAGGCTACAATACAATATATAAAGATGTAAAACTTTGCTTCTTTGTCAACATTAAAACTAACATATAATTTGTTTTATTAGTATAGTGGTAGTATAGTGGTAGAAGGTTAAAGTTTGAAGTAATAGGTCTCGAGTTCGGATCATTCTCGTCTTTTTTCTTGATACACATGTATATTTCATTGAATGAAATTATTTAATATCATATCATATTCCTCGTAAACTTCAATTTTTTTGGAAAATGATATTTAAAAAATCAAAACGAATATCGAATTCATGAATTAATTCGTCAATAACCTTTGAAAATGATGCTCATTTGTTTTGAAGTTAGGTTTAGATTTTAGGGTTTATTCCAAAAATACAAAAATAAGAATGAGCTCTTTTGGGATGAAAAAATTAGATAATTTTTTTAGGGGCTCTATCTATCTATCTATCATGGATGTCATGCAACATGCAAGAACTCTTTTGTCCAAAAGAACTCTGTTATTTACCTTAAATAATAAATATTAACCTAAAAATACAAACTACATAAATACATCCATCTTTGAACAATGTGAATGAATCTTATACACAGCTAAATTACAAAGTAAATACACTAACTCACAAAGTAGCCTCCTGTTGTGGCATTGCATTTGCAGGTTGGATAGGAGTGATTTCAATGGTTGTTAAGCCTTCATCATGTCTAAACATCTCTTCTTGATCACATTCAGTATAGTCTGGACTTGCTGATCCCAAAACTCCGATTACACGACGAGGACTAGGCCATCTCCTCGCCGGAAACGAGTTATCTTTTTCCTTGCAAGTAAAAACTCTAGCAAGTATACGAACCTTTTCCTTTGTTGAAGCATCAGATCTTAATACATCCCGATTTTCGTATAAGAAAGTGAACACGAATATAACCAGAGCTAGTGATGATGATATTCCAGCAATGAGGAAGAGCCCCTTAAAGCTATCAAAATCAAGGCTTTTAGATTTGCTCAAAGCTCCATCAGCATTGGGGCAACTCTTTGAATCTCCTATAAAGTTTTCAGACACACTCACCATTTCCTCTGTCTCTTTTAGCTGCAAGATTTTGTGTGAGACTTCCAAAGCTAGTGGTGAACCCTTTGGGAATGCCTGCAGATTTTCAGTGATGGTATATGATCAGTTCTTGGATCCTGCTGAAAGGGGAGAAGTGATAAGTAGGACTTACAAATCCAAGGCCAGAAGTCGGATACGTTGGACCGATCATGGTGTAGTTGTCGCAGTACTTGGAAAGAAGGAGCCTGATATAAGGGAGTTCATCAATAACTGCACCTACTCCACCATTTCTGCTGCCTCTGGTGAGAGCATCATGAAACTCTTCCAAAGTGCTAAAGCTTATTAGCATGGAGCTGGTTAAATTTGTGTTGTTTGTCAAGAAATCTCTAACAAAGGAGCTCTTCTGGTAGCCAACAAATTCTTTATTCTTTATCAGGTCGTTGACATCGTTGAATTTAGGCCGGAGTTGATCTATTGTTAGCATGGATGTCAAGTTTGCAGTATAACTCGAAGTCAGAACCAGCACCACAAACACCCATACAATCAAAACAAATCTTGTCAAGTTGCTGTACACTTTCTCCCCTGTCACAATAAGTTGAGCTCCATACGTGAGAAGAATGAAGTGTTTAAGGACTGACTACATGGATCAAGAAACTTGGACTTACTGTGTGCAAAAACAAGTGTTGAGAAGGAGAACCAGAACATCATCCCAACTTGCTTCGTTACTGGACCCTGGAATTCATCATTCACACGATGCTCGAAAACCCAAACAGCAACTCCAATGAAGACAAAGAATGATCCAGTTGTTATCCAGAGTTCACTTGTTAGAGGTTTCATAAATATCCAAGCATTCTTCCTCTCATTATCTTTGATTGGGACAACAATAGCAATTCCAGATTCTGTGAAAGGAAGGGTGAAATCTGCATACTTTGATCTGATAGCTGTGATCGTCACGTCTCCGACCACAGCGTCGAATGTCTGCAGTAGTCGTCAATATATAGGACAGTTAGTAATCTAATCTTCAAGTATATATCAAATAAAATGCTTAGATGTGTGTTCTGCTTTTACCTCATTGCTTAGTTGCTTAACAAGTTCATCATAATCTGTATTTTGCGCTTCGAATGGAACGTATTCGATTGGAACAGCATATGGCATCTCATTCCATACCTTCTCAAAAACCGCAATGGAAAAACCAGCTGCTTCAACAGCTTTCGTTTCTTCATTAATCTTAACTTTAACGAATTCACTGAAACCTGGTTTGTTTGGAACTCCAACTCTTAACTTCTTCCCACTTGTAGGAATTTCCCACCCTTTAGGCACTTGGTCTGTTTTTCCAGGCCATACAATGGGATAAAGACTGTCCTTTTCTACTTCACCGCCATCCGGTTCCTTCGAAATTCCACTTTCTTCGGTCCAGAAACCGACTCTGGTTTCTCTTTTGTAGTTCACGTTAACTATCTCAAATGCAGATGGCTGTAACTGGCCATTACTTATGTTAAAATCACCACTCAACCCTTTTGAGGTGAAGTTTTTCATGAAAGGAACGAGTAATGGTCCAGTTCTTGAGGTCCCTATTGCTTTCAACTCTGTTAAGTTCCCTCCATCAACTGTTTTCTTGAACCGTGGCGACGTTACACCAACGTGTTCGATTGCCTCTGCCAAAGCTGTAATGCTGTCATAAGCCCACAGCCCGAAAACATTAAGTTCTGGTATGTCCGCATCCGGATTCTCCTTATGGAACCTCTTCTTCCACCTCCTTCTGAACTCATTAACTTCATTTGATTCTGGAGTATAGGCCTTCACACCTATCACACCTTGCATTGCCTCCATCGTCGTTGAATCCATAGAATCCAAGAGACTGGTCAGCACATCAGCAATGATCCAAGCATACCCCTTGTCCATCATCCCAGCTTCCTTCGCCATCTTGAAGAAACGGGAGGCAAGATCTGTCAGCATATGAACGACAAAGACCCTCGCCCGCATCTTCATCAACTTGCAGAGTTCGAGACGGATGGCATCATCCGTGGCACCAGAGGAAATAACACTTTGATAAGAGACCAAAGCATTGCTCTTTAGCAGATCCTCAGTCAAAAAAGGCACTATGCCACTTCCATAACTAGTATCCTCGTACACAAAAATGACTTCCCTCCAACCGAATTTCTTTACAATTGCTGCAATTGCTTTGACCTGAGAAGACGAACACCATGCTGACCTTATAAAGTATGGCGATTCTTTAGTCGATACAGACGGGCTTGTTGCTGGAGATATTATCGGAACTCGCACCTTGTCACCGATATCTTTCACAAACTCTGCTTGAATCGACATTTGTGGCCCGAGTATCGCCATCACTTGACTATTCTTTAACAGATCTATAGCTGCAACATCATTTCAAACCATAATTTAGCTAATCTCTTCATAAAAGTTGCATCAATCTTAACATATAATCCACTTACTAGAAGATATCATGATAACTGAAACTACTAAGCAACAACAAAGAAAGAATACCAGCAGAAGCAGCAGCAACAACATCTGCCTTGGAATCCCTGAAATGAGGTTGAATCATGGTGTTGTAATCTCGTTTGGAGTAGAAATCTTCGATTGCCATAGAGATGCTAGTCTTGCACATCTTCCCCACATGTTCGTTAAGGTCAAGAATCACTCCTACATCAGCCTTTGCAGCAGTTGCATTCAAACCATTCAATATATCAACGCAGAAGCTCGTAAACAAAAGCAAAAGCAACCAAAGCGAGTGTGGATTCCGCATTGGTAAGCACCAAGACTATAATATGAAGAAAGCTGATAAAAAAGAACTAGTTTTTAATGAGTTGAAGCAAGCAAAGCCTATATATAGAAACGTACTCAAGGTGCAAGTTTCTAAACATGGAAATTTTATGTAGAATCGAATAGCACAGGCAAAGATCATATAACATAACTCCGCGTATAACTAAAAGTCTTGGAAAGAATATACGAAGATTGCAACGACTTTGTTAAGTGGGTTAAAAAGCGTTGATCGATTCTAGTCGTTATTTCATGCTAGATTCCAAGCAACTGCTTAGATTTTTCTAATCAAGGAAAAAGATGCCAAGTTTAATGATGTCTTTGGGCACACGAAACTCTTGCTCATTTGCTGCTGTTGAATGTTGACAAAAGAGCAATAATCTAGTACATTATTCTTGTTATTCAATTATACCCTTAATTCCACGTCTTTCATCATTTATTTATGAATACTTTCTTGAAAAAAGTAAGGTTCTTGAGAGATTGAATCAGTTTCGAGATAAATTTATGAGTGAGAGTGAGATTGAGACACTGAAATCCCATCTTGAAGGTGTGGATGAGAATCATTATTTTGTGCATGGTTAATATTTGAGTTTATATAGATACTGTTTACACTTATAATAAACTCAAATAATCTAAGACTTCAAAGTGAAAGAGACATCTATCTACCCTTGCTTCTATTCCTATTCTCCACTAATACCAATTGCTTCACGATCTCTCTCATAGAAGGCCTTTTCTCAGCCTCCACATCAGTACACCTCAAAGCCAGCAACACCACATCTTCTACTTGCTCCTTCACTCTTGAATCCACCAACTCACTCACAACATCTGCATCAACAATCTCTGCAACATCTGCCCCCTCGTCCCACACGCTTCTCGCCCACCTCACGACGTCCCCCCCCTCGCCAAACGAGGTATCCGACACTCTCTTCCTCGTCACCAGCTCCAACAGAACCACACCATACGCGTACACGTCAGACTCCCTGCTACTCCTGGTTGAGAATGCATTCTCTATCAAGAAAAAAAACACGGGTATTGTAGACTTTTAGCATGAAAAATAGATCAATAGTTCAAGTATGTGTACCATTTACCAACCTGGAGCGATGTAGCCAATAGTGCCCTCAACTGCAGCTTGTGAGGAAGAAACCGACTCATCCAAGAGCTTGGCAATGCCAAAATCGGAGATGTGGGCCTCCATGGCTGAGTCGAGCAAGATGTTCATAGGCTTGATGTCGTGGTGAATGATGGGAGGATCGCAGTCGAAATGAAGGTACATTAGTCCTTGAGCAGCTCCAAGAGCTATCTTGTACCGAACTTCCCACTTTAGGGGTAGTGGGGGAAGAATCTCATGCAGAACATCATGTAGGCTGCCATTTTCCATGTAAGTGTACAGAATCAGACCATAATCCTTCCTCAACCAAAAGTCTTCGAGTTTGACTAGGTTACGGTGTCTGACCTTACCAATGGTCTGAATTTCGCGTATCATGCTCGTGTTTCCTCCCTTTGATCCAGCAAAAGATAGCTTCTTCAAGGCATAGACTTTGGTTGGACTCAATGCCACCTTGTATACTATCCCGTGTGCTCCCCTCCCGACAATGTATTTCTCGTGTAGATTTTCAGTTGCTTCAAGTACTTTATTCAGGAAAGATGAAGCGCCTTCCTCTGCATTGGCTAAGGCGTCCCTTTCTTGTTTCTTGCGCCTTAAAAACGCATAAGAAACCCCAAGAATGAGAACGATAGCAAGAAGGGATGATCCAGCGACGACCAGTGCAATATCAATATAATTCAGGCCTCTTTTTCTTGATCCTGTGCCACATATTTTGTAGGTGTCACTGCCCTCACAGCTCCCTCCACCACAATCAATACATAGATCTTGATTTCCAACGAACGATGAGGGCGACGAAATCAGAAACTTCATCAATGCAGGCAGAATAGGCCCATCAAAAGAGTTGTAAGAAACATTAACCTCGGTTAGAGAATGAAGAACACCAACCGTTTCCAAGCTTCCAGAGAGATTGTTGCAGCAAATATCCAGCTGCTCCAGCATTTTCAGCTTCCCTAGTTCCTGCGGGAGACGGCCTATCAACCCATTTCTGCTGAGATTCAACGATCGTAAGCTCTGTGTTTCAACTTCCAGTCCTATTGAAGGAGGAATATGCCCTCCTAATTGATTTGCACCAAGAAGCAAAGATGAGAGCTTCCCAAGTTGAAATAAGGAGGTAGGAATACCTCCTTCAAAACCATTTTCACTAAGATCCAAAACAGATAATTCCCTCAAGCTTCTTAAACTGGAAGGAATTGAGCCATTTAACAAATTGTGTCCCAAATCAAGTTTCGACAACTTGCGACAACCCGACAGCTGTGATGGCAGCACGCCTTCTAGACGATTGTGAGAGAGACTTAGATACTCGAGATTCAAAAGACTTCCCAACTCAGGAGGTATATCGCCAGTCAGCTTATTGTAAGATAAGTCTATAGAAGTAACATTAGCAAGATTACCCAAAGAAGAAGGAACTGATGCACTAATGCTATTGTTACTAACATCCATGTATTGAAGACTCATATGCTTCACAAAATCCGGAATTCTACCTTTGAGATTATTCTGCTTGAGAATCAGCCTTGAAAGAGTATTGCAACTTCCAATATCAGAAGGAATACTTCCTTCAAAGCTATTCTGACCCAAGATAAGCTTCATCAACTTCTTTCCAAAGCAAAGATTGGGTGGTATAGGGCCAGTGAACCTGTTTCTTGAGAGGTCGACTTGAGTGAGGCTACTATTGATGCCCAAGCCTTGAGGGAGGACACCTGATAACTGATTGTCGAACAACAAAATGCAACTCAACTGCTTCAGCTCTATGATTTCATTAGGTATCTCACCGACAAGATTATTCTCATAAACTATAAGTTTCTGAAGGCTTTGGATCCTCCAAATTCCAGTAGGGATCTCTCCACTCAAATTGTTTGTAAAAAGCATGATCGTCTGCAGCTGATCAAGCGTACCTAGTTCACTTGGAATAGCACCATTGAGCTTGTTTTTAGACAGCTGCAAATCAGTTAAGGCCTTGCAATTTCCCAATTCGGGTGGGATTTGTCCAGACAATCTATTTTCAGACAGATAAAGGAGATTAAGCCGAGTGAGATTACCTAGAGAAGAAGGGATGGAACCACTTAAACCACACTTAACAGCGGCAAGATTGGTTAACCTACTACAATTGCCTAACTCTGGCGGAATTCCTCCACTGAACTTGTTATTCGACAAAACTAAACTCTCTAACCCTTTGCAAGAATCCAAACTCGGAATCCTTCCCTCAAGATTGTTATTGTCCACATACAAAAATGCCAAATGCTCTAAATTGTTCAAACTACGAGGTAATGCACCTTGCAGCAAGTTATCGTTCAAGTAAAGTTCTTGCAACGCGCTGCAGTTGCCTATGGACGAAGGAATAGCTCCAGAGAAAAGATTGTTATTCAAATACAAAGACTTAAGTGCAGTCATGTTTCTAAAATCCGAAGGAATTGGACCGTTGAGCTTGTTGTTATTGAAGTATATTAAGCTCAAAGAGGAGATTCTGAATAAAGATTCAGGAATCCTGCCATCAAGATTATTAGACCACAAGCTCAAAAACTCCAATTTCTTCAAATTTCCAACACTTTCCGGAATCTCTCTGTTAAAGAAATTGTTGGATAGGTCCAAAGACTCAAGATTGCTACAATTTCCTAGCACTGATGGAATTCTACCAAAAAAATCATTACTACTTAAATCAATCAGTTCCAAATGTGTTAAATACTCAATTTCTGGCCCTAGTTGGCCTGTAATGGCCCAACTAGACAAGTTCAACTGATCAACAATGTTGCTACGACTGCAATGTACACCAAGCCAAGAACAAGGATTGGGGTCGGAAGCATTCCAGCTGAACTTAATGGATGGAGGTACAACTTTCCAATGGCTAACAAGTGAAAGCAGAGCTTTACCTTCGAAATTCACAGCATTGCCTCCATATGTTGCAGCAGACAGCAAGAAAATCAGCAAAAAACAGGTACAGCAAATTTTCATGTTAGCAGAAGCTAGCAACTCGCCAGTGAAGAGCAAGAACTCTAAATTAGAAAGGGAGTTTGTAAATTCGCCAAGAACTTCAATCTTGAAGAGGAGGCTGCGTTGAAGCAACTATAAACAGAAAAGCCCATATGAAAACTTCACGAGGATTCTTGGAAACAGAACAGGAAGGAAAAAAGGGTGTAGCAATTTCCTCTCAAAAGTTAAAAAGGTCAGTTAGCAAACAAGAAAAGAAACTAGAGGGCTTATAATATACAGAGCGAAACTCGATAACTTTTTAAACGATATAGATTCACATTTGAGTGTGAAAGCTGACGCGGGGTTTTAAAAAGATAACCACTGCCGCAAAAAGTAACGTACATAATGATGGGATTAATTAATAACACCTGTGTTTTTGTTGGTTGCTGTGACTGTCAGTCAAGCCCATCATTCAACTTCCTTCAACGCGTTTTCACATCTTCTTCTTTAGTTATTGAAAAGGAAAATGGGTTTTAGTTCAAAACGGTAGACGTTCTTGAACTTCCACTGAATATGCCGACTCTTCTATTGACTTCGATTGGACCTATGTTTACCAAACACGTCATCAACAATTGCCTCAAAATTGTATTCCTAGTTGTTTGTTTGCTTCTCATTTTCGTTCATTTCGATAACTTGATTATATATACGTGAATATGCCTACTAAGTATTTTCACAAGGGGAAGCTGCATTGATCAAATGCTTATAGGAGAAAGCGCAACATACAAGCAGGGCTAAGATGTCGAGGAAATGGGCAACCAAGACCGATGAGTACCATCGGATGAAGATCGAGATCATGACTTTCTTACAACTTATGGAACAAAAACTTGACTCCCCCTCTCTGGGAAGAAACAGCTCTGAGATTGGTAAAATTTAGGGACGCATTACAATTTGCTTCCTGTGTTGCTTTTGTATCAACTCTATAGCTTTAGATATTATATTGTCTTCGGTTGTACCTGTTAAATCCGATCTAATATTAAATGTCTAGCAATTCAATGCAAGATTTGATTTTTATTTGTTTCAAAGAGCATCATCTAGCAGTTCAGGGTTTAGGGAGAAATCATAAAATTATTAAGTATAATCTTTGTCTTCAACCAGAAATTAGAAAATAAATGTGAACTCCTTTGAGAAGGTTTCGAATTGTATCTATCCAAGAACCGAACGACTAATTATCTATCGTTTCAAGACATGCAATACGTACGTTTTATCGAAATCGTTGTAGCACACCAAGTGATTTATCACAAGCATAAATTATAGAAAACTATAGCTCTTAAGAAGCAAATTCAAGAAAGATAGTAGAGTAACTTATAGAGTATGATTTTATTTTCTCTATTACATTGTAAAATTGCATCATCCGTAAATAGGATGAATGTTGTAATACTAATTTAGAGGAAACAACAAATTCAAAGTAAAATGGAAAGCGATGCCAAAATAAAATCTTGGTTCAAATGTTCAATGATCGAACATGAATTTGAAATCACTTTGCAGAAAAGGAAGAATTCTTGACTTTCACACTGAAGCAGATGCCTCCATAACAGAAAAGATGATTTCACAAAATATGTAGAGACAAAAGGCTCATTTTGTTGTGCTAGAAAAATATTTCTGTGGCGTGGTCTTTAAAGTTAATATATTTACCAATTAAAAAAATTGTAAACAAAAGCCAAGAAACTACCAAGAGGTATTTCTACCTTGATGCAGCTGATCAAGATTTGTTCTGCAGCCATCTTCGTCTCAAAGATTAACCTGCATAGCTCCATTAGATTTTATAAGTGAAGGAAATAGTATGTGGTTTGATCATGGATGTTCGAGGTTCATGGGTGTAAGTGGATCAAATTCCAAATGATGGATGCCTGATGAGGAATGTGATTTGAATGGAGCTATGTAATATATGTGTGAGGGTTATGGGATCTTGAATGATGAAAAAAATGATCATGTCATGATGTATTGGTGTCGAAATCGATCTGGACATACTGGTATGTTCATAGAAAAATACCACCTTGTTTCAATGGATAAAAATGCATCAAATGTCTGACAAAACCACGTAGATTTTACACAACTGCAAAACCATGCAATTCAGGATAACATGTAACAGATCACAACAGGTCAATATATAATTTAGAGATGTCACATCCTCGAATGCATGTCCTGCATATCTAAGTTATAAATGGACCGACAAAATGTTTTCCACAGAGTGCATTCACATATAGATATATATATATATATATATATATATATATATTTATATGAAGGGATGCTGATGTTGATGACTAGATGATGAATGGGATGCATGCAACAGCTGCTGATGCATCCTATCATGCAGTGCTTGCATTGGTCAGAGCTTTAAAGAACGAGATACATCCCCTTCAAGCTACTGGTAGCTAATTGCAGGAGGAACTCCGTTAACATTTTGGGGAGGAGCTTGGTAGGCCGCGTCCTTCCTTCTCCCAAATGGGTTTTTCGAATATGTATATCAAGGTTAAGAGAAAAACACCAAAATGTAAAATAGATGGTTAGGATAACTTCCATCATATTCCTATATTGACGATGCTTGCTTAATTGAGTGGGAGTGCATCAGGGTGTGGAGAGGGGAAGACTGGCAAAAGTAGACTAAAAAAAAATCAATTGCCTCACAATATGCTATCAAGTTATGCAAAACACAAAATCTAAAGGATATTGAATACGCATGCCAACAGCACCGGAACTGGGTATAACAGCACCCTGCAAGCTGTGGTGCACATTAGTGGCACTGTTTACATCCTGCATGATACAACATGATTCCATAAAAACCATCCATAAAGCAGAAACTAGAGATTGGTTACAAACAAATGAAATAGAATTATGAAACCAATTGACAGTGCAAAAAAATCTTACTTCGAATTCAATGAAGCAAACAGTATGTCTTTCTTGTCGTAATACTTTCATCTGCTTAAAACCAGGTTGGCTGCAACAAAAAAATGCAATAAAGAAATAAATCTGATAATGATTACAGCAAACAATAAATTGTGATAATACAAAAACCAACAAATGCATAACATACACGCTGAAGATACCCCGGAGTTCTTCTTCATTAATATTCTCACCAAGATTGCCAATGAAGAGGGTATTGCAAGGAGGGTTGTCTTTGTTATTCTACAAGAAAGTATTCTATGATGTCAAACAAACAACTATATATAAAGGAAAGAAATGATAGATATAATAGACTAGATAGCAGAGCAAATAAAAAAAATTGTCAGAAGCAAGACCAAAGTGAACAATCATCAGAGAGCATTCACCAACAGAAATGAACACTTAACTACATAAATAATTCATTATCTATGGCCATACTCCTACTTACAAGATAGCAGTCAAGGAAAAAAGTAAAATACTAAAGATAGCACGGGTTGCTATAGTCATACTGCAAACTGAGAAAGGTAAAATTAGTGGTTGTTTATCTCAACTCCAAAAAAAAATTCACCAATAATTCCTAATAAAACAAAATATAGTTCAATTAATTATTAGAGCAGGCACAAAATATAATAGTGTCTCACCTGGACAGGTAGGTAACTGCTAGGTGCAGGTACAGGAGCAGGAGCGGGCATTGGCACAGGAGGAACAGCATAACCAGCATATGGATCATAATGGGGTGGAGCTGGGGACATATACCTGAGATCAATCACGGTCATATATTAGAAGTAACTTAAGCAGTGGTTTGATGGTTTCTATCAACACCTTACAGTGGGTTTCTAAGATAATGGCTTATGGCTTATATCTTCAATAATAAATACAATCCCCTCTGAAAGGCTAAGGATTGATGATAGGCATACCCATGAGGTCCCCAAACAGCTGCAGGAGGAGGATGAAAAGGAGATGTAGAATAGCCCGTGTGTGTATAATCACCACCTATTCGCATGCGTTTACTCTGGTCATAAGCATTTGAATCAGCAACTATCCCTGTGTAGTTTATACCAACAAAATTCAGGGGAAGATAATTAGAAAGAGCATCACATAAGTCGCAACTAATCTACAGATAGTAACTCCACTAAAAGTTTAAGTAAAAGTAATCGGGCTTCTCATATAATCTTCATCTCAACCATTATCAATTGCCTACTCTTGAAAGTGTTCATAACATATATATGCATGTTAAAAAGTAAATCTTTCTAGATAACAATGTATGGAGGATTCTAGACACACCATGCAGACCAGTCCTATGAAATGGTACAGTGTTGAACTGCACCGCATCCGCAAGAAATATATGTGCATCAGATCAGACCAAGTGACCAACTGCCGCAAATAGAGTTGCTATCCAAGAACATTTCATATAATCACACATGGGGTTTAAAAAGATCCACAGTAATTGTGGTCCATTGAACTAATGAAGTAACCTTGAGGAATACATATAAATAATCTTCTTGAGCTTCTTGAGGAATACATATAAATAAAAGTTATAAAACTCACCCCTTTTCACAAACAGATTCTTCTTTGCCATCTCAGTGTGCAAAAGAGACTTCGACTCCGCATCAAACACCATATCCTAAATTCCCAAAAATCATTCACGTTAACTGACAATCAAAAACACCCGAGCCGAGATTACTGAAACGCAACGCAATGCAATGACCTGAAGTGCATCCTTAGCAGCAATCGCATGCTGCGCCGTAGCAAAAAGAGCGAAGCCCATCGGATGCTCGCCTTTGAAGTTCACCTGCGACGCCTCGTACCCCGGCAGCCATCGCAGCAGATTCTGCAGCTCCCTCTCCTTCACATCCTCCGGCAAACCCGAAATAAATATGGTACGCACCTAAGAGGCCCACAAAAAAATGAGAGAGAGAGAGAGAAAGAGATGTCCCAGAATCACCACAAATCACAATTGCATATCACGGAAATCGCAAACTACAAAGTGAAAGAAAAAGGAACTAATTTGTGGAATACAAAATTGCGCGAGTTTACCTCGTCCGAGTTAGGGCGAGTGGCGGAGTTGTCTATAGAAACCTGCGACGGGTGAGGGTGGGGGTGGGGAGGAGGGGGCGGCGGCGCGGCGGAGGCCGGAGGAGGGGCGGGAACGGGCGGCCATTGCTGGTGGTAGGGATGGATTCCGGTTCCCGCCATCGGATAGTGGGAATTATTAATCGATCTCTTAATTTTTGGTAGGAATTACACAAAGTTGAGGATTTGGGAATGCAGCAACTGTAAGTGGAAGATTGAAACTTGGGGAAGAAAAAGGGAATTGAATGGGAAGGGTTTGTCGATTGTAGAAAAGGGCAAAATTGTTTCTCGCACTTTTATTAAAATAAATAAAATAAATTTAAATTATATAATCGAAGGTCATATCATACCAACTCACGACAAGGCGATCAAATTCGATAGCTAAATAGATAAATAAACTATAACTACTATCAATAATTTATCTACCAAAGTTAATTCTAGTATATTTAATATTATTAGGTTATGGGAGATTCTTTTTATTCTCAACAAATTCTCCTTTAACTCTCATAAATGTGTCCATTCCATAGAGCAGATTAATTAAATTAATGTAATTGGTAGTCAAAGTTGAATCAAAACTCAAGACAAATAGTATAAATAATTCTGGGTGGAAATTTGAGTAATTTGTAAACCTTCAGTAAAAAATAACTTGTTGAACAACAATTGCTTCCAACACAACTATTATAGTAAAAATCAAGGCTATAATCAAGCCCTTTTCTAGTACAACAAGGAAGATATTCAATCATAACAAAAACTAATCTAAAATCACAACAGAGAAACACAACTGTAGAGGGGGCTGCCTATCTGTAGATTTCATCACCAGCTGCCTATCCCTTCTTTTTATTATGTAAATGACTGGAAAACATGAGTTTTCCACCCTCCAAAAGTCCATATGCCACAGAAATAATCAGAGATCAAGAAAGACGAACTCTTCGACAGCAGGCACCTCGCCTATCTTCATGAGCGTTTCCTTATTAGGTGTTTCGTCTACCCCAATGGCCATGATGGCCTTCACCCTCTTAACAGTGCGGCTAACGCTCATGAAGCTCACGTTCACGTTATTTTCCCCAAGAATGTTTCCAACCACCCCAATCATACCAGGTTGGTCAACTTGACGGCATAGAATCAGATTTTCCTCAAGGCTAACATCCACACTGAATGCTCCCACACGGGTGAGATGAGGGATGCCGTCCTTCACCTTCCCCTCGATGGATATGTTTCCGTTGTCCAACAATGCACTTTCGAATTTTGACCCCACGTTGCTTATCTGAACTTGAATCGAGTCAATAGGGCTTTCAGGAGAAGAGTCAACAGCTACCTTCTCCTCGCTGATTCTTATGCCTTTCTGTTTGGCTATGAAGTCTGCATTGACAAGGTTGATATGCGCGTCTGAGATAGGCTCGATGATGCCCTTTATTATCATGGCTCGGATAAGTCTTGTGTCCAAGTTGTCAGAGTCTCGTGATGAACCGTAAACTACCTTCACAGATTGTATTCCACTTCCTCCAGCAACTAACTGTACGCCTAGTCTACCGAGCTTCTCAGCCAGAGTAATGTAGGGAGCCAACTCAGACAAAACCTGATGGAAAATCGAATTTTTATCATCTTTAACGAGTGTATGCAAGGAAAACCTCTGCGTAAGTATTGAGTAAATAAAGGATTTTACCTCTGGAGGAACCATTGGAGCATTTACTGCAGTTGCAGAAAGTTCGCCTCTCAGCGCACCAACAACGGCCTCTGCTATTTCCACTGCAACTCCTTCCTGAATAGGGAAAGGTAATGGTCAAGGGCCCATAAAGGCAAAGACACCAATATTGTTAGCAAATTCATACCTGTGCTTCCTTTGTGCTAGCACCTAGATGTGGTGTGACTGTGACATTCTCATGTTGCACTAGTTTGCTATCTTGCGACGGGGGCTCCTCTGTAAAGACGTCGAGGGCTGCCTATAAATACCAAGATTGACAAACTACTCAGGTTCCATATAGAAATAGCAGCAATGTACAGCACACCATTTACAATACAATGTACAACTCGTGGAATCGAAATATGACTGCAGGTACGAGGAGCATTAATAGTTCAAACCTGCGCAACTCTTCCTTCATCAAGGGCTCTCACTAAAGCATCTTCATCTATGACACCACCACGCGCAACATTTATTATGCGCACTCCCTTCTTCATCTTTCCAAATGTTGCATCGTTGAATACCTTCTTAGTAGTAGGAGTAAGAGGCATGTGCAGAGATACAAAATCTGCCGTGGAGATGGCTTGATCAAATGATACCAACTCCACACCAAGAGCACGTGCTCTATCAGCTGGAGCATACGGGTCGTGTGCAATAACATGCATCCCAAGGCCCTTTGCACGCCTTGCAACCTCAGAACCAACTTTACCGAATCCCATGATAGCCAACGTCTTCCCAACCAATGAGACGCCAACATACTTGTTACGTTGCCATTTCCCTGTCAATAGCATCAGCAAACGCAGGGAAGGTTTTGAGGCTATGAAATAGGTATTTAATATTTCGAAAGTACTAAACACACAAAGTCAATGAATTTATAATCACCTATTTAATATCTTGATAATACCAAGCAAACAAAGTCAAGTTGAAGTAAATGAAGAATTTATATTCATACAGCAGGAGGTACATCAAGATACACCTAAACAAACCCTCGAAGATGCAGAGGCAGTACACCTCCAAAATTCTATTAGGGGAGAAGAAGAAGAAAAGATGGGTGAAATATTTTATTCATGTACCGCATTATAATACTCATATTTCAAAGGTCCTGAGATTTTGTAGGTGGCAATAAACAATAAAAGTAGGCACATCACAGAACCTTGTTATAAAAAAAGCAATCAATGTACAGAATTTGATTCGATGAAATAATTATATTTTATCTTTGATGCACATGAGTAAAGAAAATATTTAATATTTGTTAATGGTTAGCACTCAGATCTGTATCATTGAACCAATTTACAAGAATTTTTTATTGCGTTAGAAAACAATTTATGCACGCACTTAATCCTGTCATAGCATGAAAACGACGACGAGGACATGAAATTCAGCACCGAATTACGGATCCACCGCCATGAATAAGGAAGAAACGCATCATACCAGCTTTCATTGAGGCATCAGCTTGAGCAACATTCCTCGCCATGCCAGCGAGCAGAGCAATTCCATGTTCCGCCGCCGCGATGGTATTCGCCGTCGGCGCATTCACCACCAAGCAGCCTAGCTCCGTCGCCGCCTGCAGATCTACATTATCAATCCCAACGCCGGCGCGCCCAACCACCTTCAGCTTCCCCTTCGCCGCCTCGAAAACTTGACGGGTGACTTTCGTGCCGCTCCGCACGATCAGCGCATCGAACTCCCCGATCTTCGCGCACAAATCCTCCTGCGACAGATTGTACAAGCACTCGACATCGCCGAAGCTCCTCAGCAAGTCGAGCCCCGCCTCCCCGAGTTTCTCGGACACCAGGATCGTCGGCTTCTGCGGTTTAGCCACCGGATCTGAATTCTGCTGCTTCGAGGCCAGCTCAGAATCATGCGTTGTCCTGAGAACGTTGACGTGCGATCTCAGATTCCTGGAGGTTTCCGAGATGGAGAGATGTCGAAGAGATATTGAGGAATTTGAGAAGGAGAGGCGGGTGGCGGAGGGAGAAGCGGCTGCGCTGTGAAGCGGGAGAGACGGCAATTGTTCCGTGAGCTTGTTTGCCGCGGACGAAATGGAGGTGGCAGCCATGTTTACGCGTGAGTGTGTGTAGTGTGTGAGATTGGGTGCTTCAAAAGTTGTTGGAGAGGAGGGGGAGATTTCGGGAGAAGAAAGGGGAAGTTTCGGGAGGCACAGGCACAGATTTTTGCGTCAAAATAGGAAGAAAGGAAACTCAGTCTCAGTCTCAGAGTATATAGAAACTTTTTTATTCAAGTTTCTTAGATTCTTAATTTTCTTACTATATTTTTGCCCAAAATCAATTATCAACATTGGATACGATTTTAATTATTTTCTATTTTTGTTTGGAATCCATCAAATTTCATAATATAACAGTAACCAAAATATTGATTGTTCCTTAAAATTTTATTAATTATCAGTTTATATATAGAATTGATTGGTTATTTTATATTTTAAAATTAATTAAACAACAAGATTTAAAGATTGTTATTATTATGATAATTTATCTACTTATATAGTAATAAACTAATAATTATGTATCGTTACTATATAAATGATTGAAATTTTAAATATAAGTGTTTAGTAGGTTTTTGGTTATATTTTAGTGCGTCGTTTTGTCGTGTTTTATATGTTTGTCTTTTGGTTTTGTGTCGTTTTATTGTTCGTTTTATGCCACTTCGTTTGTTTTATGATTTGGATGTAGGAGGTGGAAATGAGATGGAATTGAGCTAGGAGTAATGCGGAAGAGGTCAGAGTCGAACAAGGAAGAGGCGAGACAAGCATGACACGGGATAGAATTGAGCACAAGGAAGCTGACCGTGCAGCTAGCGATCGCTGGGAATGCTGCTGCAGTGGAACAGAAGATCAAGGCCAGCGACCGCTGGCTGGTAGTTGCAGGCGTGTTTAAATCATCCATTTGGGTGTCATTTGCTCTCTCTCACCACCTATGTAACATAGATAGAACATCTTCAACACACTTTTTACCGCTTTCTTAGTTTAGGATGTTGTGAATCCGATGGACTGAAGTGGAATCCGAGTTTGGATCTTTGAACTTTCAAGTAGTAAGCTTCATTTCTATGGTTTTCGTTTGTGATTCTACCATGTATATCATGGTTGGTTAGATCCTTACTAGGATTGAGTGCTTATATTCTTATTCGATGTGTGATTGATGTATGCTCGTTGATTAACTTGTTTTGTATGGAGTTTAATGCTTGATCACCATTAAATTCATATATTTATGTTAAGTAGATTGATCATTTGCTTGACGTAAGACCTAGGGTTAATCAACATTATTCTTAATCGGAAACGTAAAGAATAATAATTTATACGAGATTAAGCAATAACTAGAGGTGTGAACTGTATACGAAAGTAAAGATCACGGCTTAGTGTATTAATACGAAAGTAATTTGCTAAGCAACATTTGGTGTTTTTAATCGAATATAGATGCATGATCAATTAGACATTGAATAGGAGTTGAACATCTTATCCTAAAGCTTCAATCCGTTGGGATTCGTTTAGCTGCTTTTAATATTTTATTTCTTTATTGTTACGCCTTATGGTCATAGGATGTTTAGGATTTCCGTTTTCTTGTTTTAATAACACTTAGATTAGAGCCACTCTGTTAAGCTTTCCATCGAGATCCGATCGGGATTAACTTGCTACATGCAATCGACCTCGTAATAATTTGCAAGAACCTAGAGTACACACTTTAGACTCAACAATAACTGCGGCAATTAGGAAAAGATAACTGATAACTGTAATACTATGGTGTAACAAATTTGATTCAATTGATTTTGATTTTTTTTTTTTTTAAATTATAGTATTGTAAGAGCATCTCCACTCCAAGCATTCTTTAAAACGAGATATAATGCGAATTCATCACATAGAATACTGCTCTATGTTTTAATGAATGAATATAGTATTTTTATTTTGGTTTTTACGGTAAAATGAGCTAGTAATATTGCCTTCATCGCAATAGGTAGGTCAACATTATCCAATGTTCTATATATTTTAATTTATGTAATTAAATTTCTTTAAATACAATAATTGTCAAATTAGGCAAACGCAACCATGTTTTAATAATGTGATTGACTTTTAGATTGTAATATTTTTTCTTTATGGTGTAATTATAATTCATATAGCAAATATACACCTAATAAAATCCAAACGATAAAATGTACTGAGTCCATTTCGTTTCGTCATTATAATCCATTCATTAATTTATTTGTCAATTTATATATACAATTAATTAAATAATAAATTAAATGAAATCCAATCCTTATTTGATATACTCCCCCGTCCTTCAAAATGGTTTACGTTTTGCCATTTTGGGATGTCCACGAAAATGGTTTACATTTGAAACTTTCCTTTTATAGCAAGTGGACCCACCACTTCCACCACACACAATTCAATTTAAAACAATACTTTAAGTGGGACCCAAACTCCACTAACTACTCACAATCAATTTAAAATCATATATGAAGTGGACCCTAACTTCACTAACTACATATTCCATTAAAATCAAAACACAATATTAAAACACGTGCCGGGTCAAACCGTAAATCATTTTTATGGACAGAGGTAGTATAATATATATATGAAGTCAAGCAAAAAAAATGATTAACGGACAGAATAATAATTAAATAAAAGGTGTCGGTTGACTTGATATCACGAGTAATTAATTAACAAAGGCATTTATATGATGTACAAATAATGTAGAGTCGTACGTGAAAGTTCAAATCCAACAAGCTTGGATCCCTTTCTCTAAGTCCTAATAAACTGGTAAGTGAAATATTTTAATTAGCCCTAACCAAGGGTTAGGTAAAGGATAGTGACAATTGGAATTGCACATAATTAACATGATTAAGCAAAATTGAAATTCGAGTTGAATATCATGGCATGTGGTGGGTTTGTGATTGACATTTTTGGCTTGGTTACTTAATGAAATCTCATTGCTAAAATTAATTTACAAATTTAAGGGTCTTACATTTTATAAATAGTTTATATGTGATTTAATCATCTACATGAAAACCAAACTACAATAGACGTAAAATTTAATAATCATAATTGGATGATTTATAGCGAACTTCACAAATTTATCGACTTAAAGCTTGCTTGACATAATATAAGTATATGGCATTTTCATTGTACAATAATTTAATATAAACTTATGGTATATGTTCACACAATCCGACAAACAATTTGATTTTCCAAAAATATAAAATTTAATGGATCCAAATAAATAATAAGAATGATTTTCCTATCAACTTGTTTCAATTTAGGATTCATGAGCTTGGTTTTACTTCACCGTCGAGAAACGATAGACGACTTCCATCTCCAAGTTTAACTTAGTCGTAACTCCCGTTTGGGTATGCGCCCTTGGATTGTTGTTGCGTATTCAGCTCATGTTGTAGCTGCTACCGCTGTTTTCTTGATCTACCTAATTGGTCAAGGAAGTTTTTCTGATGATATGCCTCTAGTCATTTCTGGTACTTTCAACTTCATGATTGTATTTGAGGCTGAGCACAACATACTTATGCACCTATTTCATATGTCAGGTGTAGCTGGTGTATTCGGCGGCTCCCTATTCAATGTTATGTCATGGTTCATTGGTAACTTCTAGTTTGATCAAGGAAACCACATAAAATGAATCTGCTAATAAAGGTTACAAATTCGAGCAAGAAGAAGAAACTTATAATATCGTAGTTGTCCATGGTTACTTTGGCCCATTGCTCTTCTTTTTTATTTTTATTTTCAAGAGATAGATATAAAAGGTCACTCCATGATGTTCAACAATAAGCCCAACATAGCTATTTTTGGGCCTAGGCCCATCAAAATGTTCCAGCACCCTACGTATAGTTACTCCGGTTCATAAATCTGGTCATGGGTTTAATTGTAAATTATCGATAAACTTTAAACAACTTTAATTTTTTATAATTTTTTAATGCGACGCAATACTTACAAAATGCTTGCGCAAGCTCAAATATTTTTTGAATAGTTTTGCCACTGTGTGAAAGCTGACTATGAATATAATCAATTAATTAAGGTCACATTTGTTGTCATTACTCATTAATTACTGCTGCTACATATCGTAGGTCTTAGGTTTGATCTATTTCCATTACTTTAATGTTGTTCGGTATTAACTGACGCCATATTGTCTTTTTCTGTCTGCGCCGTTGCCTTCTTCTAATTCACATCTCCTACTCTTTAATTAGCTCTTTTGGTTATAAGTAATTGACAGCTAATCTGTAGTTAGATACTTAATTGTTTTCTATTTTGATTGCTAATAGTAATCTCCTGGCTTGATTAATCTATAGTAGTTTGGCGTGTGCAGAGAGTGTGACAAATAATATTTGCGTTTGACATCTGCAATTTTATCTATTGTTTTTTTTTTTTTTTTTTGAAAAGCAATTTTATCTATTGTTAAATACACTGATTATGCTAATTAAGAAGTCAACTTGTCCTAAGTCAACTCTCTTAATACTTTACTATGTCTTAGTTTTGTTAGTGAATCCTGGAGTTGGGGTAGGTTTTTTCTTTTCTCACGTCGTAACCTGACTATAGATTTAAAGAAGATTGCAATGAAAGGTCGTATTCATATTTCATACTACCTAGTAATTTAGACAAGTGCACGGCAGTAGAGTATTTTGTAGTAATAATTATTAGTATTTGAAAATGCACCCCTTTTTGGTGTATGACTTTGTTTGGAGGTCTTCCGCTTAAAGTCAACTAGTAGTATGTTTTTTTACCGTTTATGTTGGTTACGTTTATTTGTTGAAAATTACTCCTTAATTACCAAGATATAGTTTACTATTTACGTGTTGACTCTTTGTGCTTTTGAAATATAGCATGCGTTATTTTGAAGATTAATTTGTTTGCATTTTTAAGTAAGCGGTCATTTTTAGTGGGATAATTTAATAAAAAACATGTGAACTTTTAACTATAAATTTTACTCCTACTAAAATTATATTTTCACAATTATTGAGGTATATCTCCCTTTGTTAATATTTTCGTCACTAAATGTTATTTTTCTTGTAGTATATATATTTGTAAAAAAAAAATAATCCACATTAAATATAAATTATTTATATATATATGAAATAAACTAAAAACATAGTATTTTGCAATATACTAACTATCATGCATTTTTTTAAATTGCACATATGTACATTGTGAATATGGAGTACAATATAGGAATTACAATTTTATTAATAAAATTCGTGTAAAAATTGAAATTATATACTCCCTCCGTTTTTTAATAAGTGTCCTATTTCACTTTTTTTTTGTTTCTAAATAAGTGTCATATTTTAAAATTTTAGAGTATATTTATGACAATCTTTCAATTTTGTTCTTATTTAATACTTATTGGAATTTGATATTATTTGTATGAATGTATTTATTATGTTATTCAATAAAGGGTATATAAGTAAAATTTTCATTTTATTAATATGTGTGATTTAGTAAAATTGGACACTTATTAAAAAACGAAGGGAGAGTATATGTGGACGATTAAGTACCATATTAGTGATATTGAATGTGCTACTTAAAGAGCATCGTCTTATTTAATATGAACTGACTTATTTTTCAAATAAATTCTCAGTGTTGGAATTATAAACTATCAAGTAAATATTAGTAATAAATTAATTCATGCATTGCATATCATATTCATGTATTTAAGGACGTATAAATTAATTCGTGTGCATATCAAAATTCTATAAATATTATTCATAAATTGCATCAATTGAGAAAAAAATAACACATCCTTATAAATTAAAATATGCTGTTGTGGTTCATAAATATCTCACTTTTGTAATTAATATAATTAAATTTTAATTTTTTTTTATTTCATTTTCATATGCAAAAAGTTGTAGTGTTTCAATTTTAAGTCGCGTTATTAATATCTTATATTTGCACATATTTTTCTTCATAAACACATTTCAATTTTTTAAAATTTGTAACGATATTTTTATAAAATACTACTCTCTCCGTCCTGCTAAAAGTGGTCATGTTTCATGTCCCATTAAAAGTGGTCATTTTTCTAAAAAGGAAAAAAATTTACCTTTAAAATACATCACTCCTACTTTATTTACACACAATACTTTAATTTCTTAATCTCCGTGCCGATTCTCATGTGGCCGCTTTTAGCGTCACGGAGGGGAGGGAGTTCTTTTATATACGCAAGAAATAGTGATTCTCGGCTAGAGCAGCCGCCTGTCATTTTCACAAGAGACATACATTAAATCACACGTCTGATTTTATTTTTATAGTTTTGTAGTATGTTTTTAATTTATGCTCCTCGTGATTCATTTTTCAATTAAATAAAACTCTGTTATGCTATTATTTTGAAATTATCAGTCACGTTTGACTTGAGGAGATTAATTAATGTGACAAGTCATTTTCATTATTTTACATCGAGAAAACAGAAATCTGGTTATTATAGACATAACCGTTGAAATTGTGGTGTCAATATTCATGTCAAAATTGAGGGAGACTAATCATAAATCATAAATATAACTTAATCACAGTTATTATTTGGCTGCTATGGCATCTCATTACTAGCATATTTTTCACTAATTTTTATATCCACATTTATGACATATTAATCGATTATGATAATTTTTAAAATCTTAAAATGACAAATTATGCGTATATCAATTTTGTCTGGAATGAATGTATGTATTAAATAAATTAAATAATGATAACTAAAAAATGTATTATTTCAATTAACCATAAATTTTATGATAATTTTTTTTTTTCCAATAAATGATATTTACTCCGTCCCACTAAACTTGAAACTTTTTTTTCCGATACGGTTATTAATGAGAGTGTATAAAATAGTGTAAGAGTACAATTTTTTTTTATCAATAACTAATAAGACATCCTTGATTGAGAGTAGGGATGGCAATTCGCCCGCGGATACCCGAAATCCATGGGTATTCGCCCGATTATTCGCGGGTTTGGTGGCCATTTCGTACCCGCGGGTACGTTCGTGGTTTAAAAGTGCTACCCGTTTAGTTCGCGGGTACGGAAATGGTTTGACACTATCTGTACCCGCGAAACCCGTGTACCCGCGAAAATACCCATATACCCGTTACCCTACCCGTATACCCATTCCCCTAATTTAATTTTTAATAATTTCTTTGAAGATTTGTCGATTTATTGTGAATTTTTCGTATTTTCTAAAATATCCTATTTCGCAGGTCGCGGGTACCACATTTCACGGGTTCGCGGATAGTTCGCGGGTGACGGGTGGCGGATACCCGATGGGTGGCTGGTTCGCGGGTATCCGTCAATCTGCGGGTACCCGCGAGTCGCGGGTATGGTGGAATTCTCATACCCGTGGCAGGTCGCGGGCGAGTGACGGGCGGGCGTGTATTTCGCAGGTACGGAAATGGTTTGGCAGTATCCGCGCCCCGCCCGACCCGATTGCCATCCCTAATCGAGAGTGAGGGAGTAAGAAAAAGGGGCCACATCGTAAAGAAAGATGGGGAAGGTTGCAGAGTAAAACAGGTCCAGCAAACACAAAAGCGATTTTGCAAATAAATTGTGCGTGAGAGATAGATACCCAATCTCTATAAATACGCTCACGCCTTTCATTTATCGCTGTCACGCACTATTCGCCACTTCCTGACATACTGACACTGTCGCCACTCCCATTTCCATTGGTGCGTGCCCTACACGCTCCTTTCTCGCGAGTGACGATATTCAATTAACGGATTCTTCTATTTCGTTATTACCAATTATGCTATGGCCACGCCTTCCCCGAATATAAAATAAAAATGATTCGAGATAGTATTAAGCCCTTCGTCCCAAATTTTATTTTTCTTTTAATTTGGGTCGTGCTAATATTGATGGCTTGTTACTCAAAATAAAAGGAAATTAGTAAAAAAAATTGATTGTGTGTAAAAAGAAGAAGATCAAAAATATCGAGTAAGTGGAGTATTTGTTTATGTTTTTATATATTTTGAAATATTTTGTGAATGTAGTATATGACTACACCAATAATTCTCATCTATTAATATACAAGTTGATAAATATATAAAGATGGATTGGTTTATTTAACTTATTCAATAAACGAAACATAGTTCATGATTGAATATAAAAATATGGATATAAATATAGGTACGCGAAATAATTGATGGTTTAAATGATGGGTTTTAAGTAGGGATGAGAATTGGGTACCCATTTCGAAATTATGATCTCGAAAAATATTAATTTTTTAGTTCCGATTTTAATTTTGAATAATCCCTAAATTTTGAGTGTGATCAAAAATTTCCGAAGAGAACCAAAATGATTATTGCCATTTCAAAGTAAGTAGACAACATGAATGATCAATAAAATTAATGGAAGGGACATTTGAAGAATCTATTTGAAAGAAGGAAAGCCATATACGCCAAATATGACCTAAAATAGGGGAATTGTACTGCATATGAAAAAAAATCGTATGTCAAATTGCACCAATAGATTGGCAATAGACATCACCCATTCCATTGTGCACATAGCAATCAAATGAAAGTGAAAAACACACTCACTCACACTCACACTCACATACATACAAGTGAAAAACATATTGAAGAAGATTGATTAAATAGCATGCATGCGTGTTTAAATTTTAGCATTGAATAAGTGGAGGGAATAATAGCATGTATTGAGCATGAAGATGAAATGTATAATTTGAATTGATATAGTACATAATTGTATGTCTTTAAATACTTGAGAATCCACACATATTATATATCAATTATCAAGTACTCCTTAGTTGTACCATCTCTTATAGTTATATTTCTCTTTCAGAAATCACCCTCTCCTCTTCTTCTCTCCTCTTGAAGCAGTATTATTTTATCTCAATTCTCAACCCTGCCCCACCCTACCCCTCCTCCATTTCTATTTGTTCTTCTCCTTTCTCTCTTCCGAGAATCTTCTCCTCTCCTCTAATTCTCTTTTCCATGGATTCATTCATCTTACCTTATTCCTCAACGTTCCTTTCTTTCTCTCTTCTCCAATCCCTCAAATATATGATGTCTCCATTCATCCACCACCCTTTCCAATAAATAAAGAAACTGCTTTATTTAATTTTCTTGATTCTCCCATATTCCCACCACCACTACCACCAATCATGAGGCCTATGCAACCGCCGCCCGCGGAGGCCGGAAAAGGAAACCGCCGCAGGCGCTTCGACCTAACCCTCCCTCTCCCCCAACGCGACCCCGCCCTGGCAGTACCTCTCCCCCTTCCCCCACCCACCTCTGCCCCTTCCTCCTCCGGCGCCGCCTGCCTGCAGCTGGAATACTCGGAGCTGGAGCGCGTGAGCCGCATCGGAAGCGGCGCGGGTGGTACAGTGTACAAGGTGCTCCACCGGCCCTCCGGCGGTGTGTACGCCCTTAAGGTGATCTATGGCAACCATGAGGACGCCGTACGAAACCAGATGTGCCGCGAAATCCAGATCCTTCGCGAAGTGGACCACCCGAACGTGGTGAAATGCCACAACCTCTTCGACCACAATGGCGAGATTCAGGTGCTTCTGGAGTTCATGGATAAAGGGTCTCTGGAGGGCACCCACGTGGTCGACGAGCGAGCGCTTTCCGATCTTGCCCGCCAGGTGCTCGCCGGATTGTCCTACCTCCACCGCCGCAAAATCGTCCACCGCGACATCAAACCCTCCAACCTCCTTATCAATTCTCGACGCCTCGTCAAAATCGCCGACTTCGGCGTCTCCCGCGTCCTCGCCCAGACCATGGACCCCTGCAACTCCTCCGTCGGCACCATCGCCTACATGAGCCCCGAGCGCATCAACACCGATTTGAACCAGGGCCAGTACGACGGCTACGCCGGCGACATCTGGAGCTTGGGCGTTAGCATTCTCGAATTCTATTTAGGGAAGTTCCCCTTCGCCGTTGGAAGGCAGGGCGATTGGGCGAGCTTGATGTGCGCAATCTGTATGTCTCAGCCGCCGGAAGCCCCCTCCACCGCCAGCCGCGAGTTCAGAGATTTCATCTCCTGCTGTTTGCAGAGAGAGCCGGCACGGCGGCTCTCGGCGGCGCAGCTTCGCAATCACCCCTTCATCGTGCAGTATGCTTCCCCCGGGAGTAATACGGTCCATCACCAGGCGGTGGCGCATCAACTGCTGCCGCCGCCGCCGCGCCAGCATTATTCCTCAGCTTGAAGAAGGTTTCTTAGTGTTGGGAATTATTTTGTTTTTTTTTTCTTTCTTTCTCCAAAGCTTAAATTTTTATGGGGTTTAATTGAATGAATCGTGCAACTTGTTTAATTAGTCTGAAAATGGTAGCATGTGGAGTGAATCGATGTTTATGAGAAGAGGGATTAGTGAGGGGAAATCCTTTGTTTGAGTTTCTTGAATTATTGAATATGATCATGTACAACAAGGCGAAAATGAATGAATTCTATTATCAAAACCAGCTCAATGTTGCTTTGCCTTTTGGAAAAAGAAACTAATTTTCTTCATTTCTTGTTTTGGGATTAATCGAATGCGAATGCTAATGCTATTATTATGTTGTTAAAGAAGCAATCTTTTATTGTTTATGGCTAATTAGTTTAGGGTTTAGATACTATGCAAAAAGGAGAACTTGGGTGCACATATTCTTTTTCTTCTCTTGAAATCCTTATCTTTTTTAGTACAAAATCAAACTTCATTTTTGGTCGGATTCAAATGTTCCGTCTTGCTTTACTACATTTGCTTTGTTGCACATCTTAAACAGTCTAAATTACTGATTATAAGGTAAAGTTTGATGATCTTATGATGAATTTGGGCAACTTCTTGGTTGGAGCAAGATTTGGTCAGTTCTTTTAGAAGCTTTATCTTTCACCTTCTTGCTTTATACAAGGACATATCAATAATGAAGCAAAAAACAAAGATGAGTGTTTTCTATGCAGACATGTGATCATTTGGTTTCCTTCTTTCTCCTTTTTCCTCTCTCAGTTCTCTTCAGTGACTGTCCCTTGCTTTTCCCATGTTACCTTATCATACAACATTATACACATTTCCCATATCAAAGCCTTTGGTGTTATTGATTGTGTTGTTTTAGGGGTTAGTTTCTCCCTTTTTAGTATATTTTCTATGTTAAAAGGTGCTTGTTGAGTGTTGATATGGATATGTAGATATTATGATATGATATGCTATACTCTGCATTTTCTGGGCCTGACTTTTCTTCTTCTTCTGAGATCTCTCCCTCACACACCACAAGTTAAGTTAGCAGTTAAAATTTCATGCAGTTGAACCTTTAGGGTTTGGCTGATTCAAAGACAAGTGTGGAAACCAGAGTCAACACCAAAACACAAGTCTTGAACTGCAAGAATTACTAGGAAACTAAGTTGTCCACACCACACATCACCCATGAATATGAATGAAATAATTTATAATTCAAATTTTCTTCTTAGATTTGACTTGGTGAAATTTATTTGCATATCACACCAGGTTTTGAGTCAAATACTAAGCCGAGAAGTGGAAATGGTCTTATAAAGTTGTAATTTCTTGTTTTTCCCCCAATTATAATTCATAGAGAATAATAAACTGTTTTGGATATTCTCTATTGCATGGTATTGTGCATAAATCATAACTTTATTGCTACCATCTCATGTAGTGTTGGTCATTAGTTATGAACAGTATGGTGCATTACTTTATTACTCATTCCACTAGTTAATAACGATTTATTTTTCATTAATATCGACTTGCTCCTTATTGGATAAAAATATAACACGTGGATGTTTTTTAATTTTTATGTGATAGACATTTATTGACCTTCGGCGCTGTTTTAAATGGCGGATAAAGTGAAAGAAGAGCATGTTGAGTTAGTCGAGATCACTCGTAATTGAGTTGGATTGAGATTACCTAAGATTATATACTAGGACAAAACTCATAATTAATTGCATCTGCTTGCTCCTTATTGGATAAAGATATAACACGTGGATGTTTCTTAGTTTTTATGTAATATACATTTATTGAAATTCGGCGCTGCTTTAAAGTGGTAGATAAAGTGAAAGAAGAGCATGTTGGGTTAGTCGAGATCACTCGTAATTAAGTTGATTGAGATTATATAATAGAACAAAACTCATAATTAACTGTATGTGATATTGTCCTGAAATTAAGTATTCAACATAAACTTTTCCATCAAACAACAGTCACCAGCTATTCCATTATTAGGCTGTTTTGAAATCTCAAATTTGGTTTATATGCAATGAAAAGTAAAATGTTGTGAGCCACAGCCACGTATATTACTAATTGGGCCTTCATAATTGTTATCTAAATGGACTGACATTTTATACACATTAATTAATGTAAGTAATCTTATGAAATGTTTCTGGCCCAACATTTCTTTTCACAACTCTGCATATTTGTCTAGGTATTTTTTTCCTCAATCATTATTTTGTTGTTTTTAGCCAAAAATGTCAAATTTCCTTCCTTTTATTAAAAAAAAAATGGAATTTTTTTAATAGGTATTTAATTCCAGAAGGCACTTCTATTATTAAGTATTAACCCAATTCATCATTCTAAAGAAAAATAACATAATGAAAGGAACCCTCTTATTCTTATATACGAAATGGAAAAGAATCAAAGAAAATCTGGAAGGCATGTATTATATTATAAAAATATAAAAATCTAAATAATCAAGGAAAATCTGGAGTAGTACAATACGTGATTATTAAACACGTATATATTATTATTATACTATAAAAACTAATAATAAAATATTGAAAGTTGGATCGAAATCCATATCATATTTAAAATTGCACATCATATGCTATTTCTTGGAAACTTCCTGCAGTGCCGGCCCCTTGAAGACCAGTAGACCACCATCTCTCTATCTTTCTATTCTATCACCTGCAAAAATCTCACGTAATTGCATTATTTCTTAGTGGGATTTTTTGTATACTTGTATGATAAGTGTATTCGTATGTAGAACACTAGTTTTCTTTCTCCTTTCGTGTTTCAAGATTTTTTTGGGGTATCTTGATTCAACTTCAGCAGTTTCCGGGTTCAAACCATCTGTATCAGTGCAGAAAAGGCAGCAGAATTGTTATTAACTTCTTAGTAAAGGTAAAGACTTTTAACTTTTATCATCAGCTTCTCTTTTTTCTGCTTGATTTTGAGTATGGTGATCTCGATCTGTGTGCAGATGTGGTATTTATCTAATTTTGAGTTCTCAAGTTGAGATTTGGTATTTTGGTGATCTAGGCAGTTTTTTCATAGTTTTCTTATTATTTGTTGGCCATGTGTGACTTGATACATACTTTGAAGATTGTTGCTTCTAAATTAAATACGAGATGATGTTGATTTGGGTTAATATTTTTCTTAGAATGGAATGTTGAGTTGTACTGAAATATATAGACTTTATATATTGTTCTATGTAGTAATTCGCACATTGAGCATTATTGCACTTGCTTTACCTGTTTTCCCCAAATTTCCGGTGCAAATATTTTCAAATGGGTTTAATGTCATAAAACGTGAGTTTTATGTTTCACTGATAGTTGAAGTTACATTCTGGCATTCCATGATATTTTTTAGTATCTTCTGGTTTAAATTTGAGGGCTTTAATTGGCTTCTTATTTTCTGCAGGTATCTGTGTTTCTGAAGATGGGATCCATCGAAGAAAATATAGACCTTGATTCTGATGAGGAGATCCCATTTAGTGTGTCTCAGTCTACAAATAAAATGCATACATTGAATTTTGAACCTTCTCGTCATATCTTGGCACATTCCAAATTTTCTGCTTCTTGGGTGATAAGAGAGGTCAATCGAGTTAGCATTCTCAGAAGTATATACATTGTCTTGATCAAGGCGAGGATCAATGTGTTGCTGCCATTTGGACCCTTAGCAATTTTTCTACACTATTTTAGCAAAATGCATGTAAGAAAAACGGAATTGTCTATATGGAAATGGGATGGTGCTGTAATCCCTTGATGAGTGTCTTTTTTTCTTTTTGATATATATCAGTTGTGTATTGTAGGGATTGGTCTTCTTCTTCAGCTTAATTGGTATTATTCCCTTGGCAGAGCGCCTTGGTTATGCTACTGAGTAAGTAACTGCTCCACAAATGGAATTCAAATTTGTCGCCTAGTCTTGATTTCCTGTTTTCTGGATGAAAACCTGATTTTCCTCCTTACTATTGTTTTGTAGGCAACTTGCAGGTTATACAGGTCCCACTTGTACGGTTCCTTTTCCCTTCCTCTTTGTCCCTTTAAAGTTACTGATCAATGCAGATTCATTCATGAATTTTAAAAGGCGTCTTAGCTGTTTACTGAAACATCATATGGGATGGGTAGACTACAAATGAGATCTAGTATGTCTAAATTAAATGTGCTTCGTTTCTTGTTTTGATAATGATGGCTCCTTGTTTTTTGGATGCCATCATCTCGGCCAGTTAATGAGCAGGCAATTTATTGATAAGCTAGTTTGTTTCGGTTAAGAGAGTTGGTAGTTAGGTGGTACTTGTGTTTGTGGATGTGTCATGGATTCTTTGAGGAAAATTTGAATGCTAGATAGTGCTATATAACTTTGTTTCCTTGTAAATGAAGGATGCCCAACTTTTTTTCTCCTCACAAATAAAAAGCCATTCTTAAAAAATGAATAAACTTGTATAATCTCCAATGAGAGCTTGTCAAATCTAACTCAGTCGACTATATGGCATGTCAACCTCCCATTTTCCTTATGAAGGATTTGATCACCTAATTACTTTCGAGTTAAGATATGTAATATCAAGCTTCAAATCTATGTTTGGAATGCCTTACTATTTGATAGTACTTTTAATTGTGTGGAAAAAGTGCAAAGAAGTTTTTCCAAATTTATATTTTCTCTAGGAGACTCTTGGTGTGGATGATTATACTTTCTTCTTTATGTTAATTGTCTGACTTCTATGTTCTTAGACTGTCCCAAATTTATATGCTTTTTATTGTTTAATTTTGCAGTGGGTGGCCTTCTAAATGCCACTTTTGGCAATGCTACTGAGATGATAATTTCAATTTATGCATTGAAAAACGGAATGATAAGGGTTGTTCAGCAATCTTTACTGGGTTCCATCTTGTCAAATATGCTTTTGGTGCTTGGTTGTGCCTTCTTCTGTGGTGGACTCGTTCATCATCAAAAAGTCCAGCTTTTCAATAAGGTGGTGGTCAAATTGGGTGGACTTTTGTTTTGGTTTTCAGTTTGACAACGAAAGCCATATTCTATAGGGGCATGGAATATAAAGCCCCTTGCCCGAGTAAAAACTAATGCATTTCAAGATTTTCAGGCCACTGCGCTTGTGAATTCAGGGCTATTGTTGATGGCAGTTATGTGCATATTGTTCCCGGCCGTTCTGCAATTCACTCATACAGAAGTGCACAAGGGCAAGTCGGAGATGGCTCTTTCACGAGTTACTAGCTGTATAATGCTGATTGCTTATGCGAGTTACCTTTTCTTTCAGCTCAAGAGCCAGAGTAATTTGTATAGTTCTCTTGACGAGGTCTGTAATCCATTCCATTCTAATTCACTAGTATTGCGAATTGTGCTTCTGACTTGATTAACACATAAACATTCATTCACACGTATACCTTTTATGATTACAGTAATAGAATGTTCTATGCTGATTACAAGAAACAAATTCAAGTATTCAACATGCTTTCCAATCTAGGTATTATTTGATTTATTATTTTACTCGTTTATGCAGGTTAGGGATAACGATGAAGGTCCTGATGATGATGAAGTCCCGGAGATCAAACCGTGGGAAGCAATTGGGTGGCTTGCTATTTTGACTCTGTGGATATCCCTTTTATCTGGATATCTTGTCGATGCAATACAGGTGACACAACTCTATCACTTTCAAAAGATAATTACAAAATGTGTGGCTTTTCTTTTTTTCTCTCACCATTCTGCCATACTTTTGTCTTTAGAAACATAGGTGAGAGCTAATGTTTTAGGCAACTTTATGTGTTATTGTCATTGAATTAGTCTGTGATCAACTGAAATGCATATGCATCAAAGAAACATCACAGTTGACATAGGTTATGAGGGATAGCTACGACAAATGGATTGTCGATTGGAATGCTTAGAAGAAAGAAATATCCAACTAAAGTTAACTGTAAAACAAGCTGAGTAATCTTTTTGAGAAAATAAATATGTGACCACAGCATTTACATTTCTTCAGGGAGCATCTGATTCATTGAACATGCCTGTTGCCTTTATCAGCGTTATTTTGCTTCCAATAGTTGGGAATGCTGCTGAACATGCTAGTGCTATCATGTTCGCGATGAAGGACAAGCTCGTGAGTGTTGGAATTTCAGAGCAATTTACTTTTGTTACATTTTGCACTTGCAATCATTGACAGTTCTCTTTCCAGGACATAACTATTGGAGTTGCAATTGGATCTTCTACTCAGATATCAATGTTTGTAGTAAGCCTTTATGAACTTACTTGTCATAATCCCTCTTTGTCTTATAAAGGCACACTAGTATTGCTGCAGTTAATTTCCACTGGTGTATGGAAGCATAAGCTTGGTTCCTTCATAGTTTTTGCCAAGTTTATTTTTTTTTAAAAACTTACGACTTGGGCTTGTTCTGGTATTTGCAGATTCCGTTTTGCGTGATAGTTGGTTGGATTATGGGAAAGCCTATGGATTTGAACTTTCAACTCTTCGAGACCGCTACACTATTTATCACTGTATTAGTGGTGGCGTTTATGCTTCAGGTTTGTCCCTCTTCAACGCTCCGTCACTTCTCACTCTATTGGTGTTCATTCTATTTGCACATCAATGCAGTGTCTTTTATTCAGCTGATCATGCATAGAATCCTAGAAATGATGATTTACTGCTCCTCTTTAGAAAGGAAAAAAATATTCATTTTAATAATCATACGGGACTTACTATTGGAGATTTCAATTTTAATGTGAATTTACTTACTAATGCTACTTCTATCAATGCAGGAAGGTCAGTCAAACTATTTTAAAGGCTTGATGCTTATTTTGTGCTATCTCATCGTCGCTGCTAGTTTCTTTGTGCACGTTGATCCAACAAAGGGTTAGTCTTGTTTAACTTTTTACGAGTTACTGACTGGTATGTCTGTTTCTCCCATTGTTTGAGAAACAGTAACAACCATTCAGCCGTAGTTGTTGCTATGTGTGAAGCATATAGTATTAGTTATCTGTTTATGGTATGACTAGATCTGACTATATCAATAGCATATTCACGCGCGACACCATTAGGGAAAACATATATAAGACCAAACCAAATGCTGTAGTGATGTAACTTTAGGAAACTGGCTATTACTTTTTGGGTTTGGGCTGTTGGAAGGCACTAAAATCATGAAACCTCCATATTTAGCATTTACAAAAATCGAATTACATTATTATGTATAGATCATGTATATGTAAGTATGGGTAAAGACTTCTCAAAATTCCTTTTTTGCTGTGTGCACTAATGCAGAAGATGATTGAGCTGGTGGAACGATGAAGATCATGATGTGTAAGAAGATTTCTACTCCATTGTAAGAACACGTAGCAGCTCATCTTTCGTAATTTTTTGTTCGTTGGCGAGGTGGGGTCGCTGGCTGTGATGATGTGGAGCGCAGCACATGAAGGAGCCTCCCTGCAGCAGGTAAACCTATACATGCAGCCACTGTATTCCTACTTCCCCACCACTCATATGTTGTACTCTTATAGTTTTGTTACGTTGCTCGTGCAAAAATGGAGATCCATCGACTAATTTTTTGGCCCGTTATAGCAATACAGGTTGTAATTTTGGTGATGATTTATAGAGTAAATGCAAAGAACTGGAGCATGTTCTTGAATTCAACTGTCTGAAAAAGTGTTCATTTTGGTGAAATTGAAAATTTTCTATTCCTACACATGGTTTAATGTTTTTGCCTCATTTGAAGGTGAGCCCTTTGCATAGGGGTTTTATATATTGTGGTTCATCACTTGGCAAATAATATCAAAAGACAAAATGTGTTCTATAATATGTAAAACCACCCCACAACATATGAGCAAATCATCATATTTTAATAATAATAACAATAAATTTCTCTAAATCCAGCCAAGCTGCTGCAGAGACTGCTATGATCTATTTAAATATTGTTAACGGGTATTGCGATGTTAATCGGCCCGTAGTCATATTAGGCCCATTAGGGTTGATTATCAATCTCTCTCTATATGTTATGGTTTTGTAATGAGAAGGAATCAATTAAATGAATTAAGTTCTTAAAATTTATAGGAGCCTCACTTACTCGAATGGTGAATTGAAGTTCGTCTTCACTTGAAGAGGTCATTTTATATAACAATATTTGGATCATAACATAGACCAAAAATGGTTCTCATTCTTGAAAAGGGATCATAATTAGAACTCAAAATGCTCACACAATATTCCCTCAAAAGGGTCATAACTAGAAGTCTAGAACACCAACCAGGTATGATGACATGTGTACAGGAAACAAGTACTATTAACTACTCAAAAATTTGTGGATGGTATAGATTTCCTATTTGCTTTTGCAGGTTTATTGGAATCCATTGTGTTAATCCTCATAGTAGTGATTCCTTAGTTGAAAGTGGGAGATATGGATCATAATTCATAGTTTGACTTTGGGCAATAATTAATGGATTTTGTGCAATATTGGCCGACCATTGCTTGGTAATGACTGGTGAAGTGATAGGGTGAATTTATCTTCATTCTAGTGAAAGGAATGTCACTTACTCACTTACAGATGATAATGCTCTTCAAGGACTAACCAACATCCAAAGTGGGATGGTTTTGTCACACACATATATTATGTCAGTATTTTATTTTTCTGCTTTTGATTAGATACTATTCTTGATGGAAAAATTATATTATTACATATACAACTATAACTTTATGTGTAACCTTTCATTAAGAATATGATACTGATATATCACTACGGCACCTTGCATATAGTAGCAATAATAGATTGATAAAAGATATGCGATGCACGACGAAGAAGTATAGAGTGATCGCCAGTCGTAGAAACACGGACAAGGAGCGAATTTTAAGAGGCTTCAAAATGGAAGGACACATGAATGAACCCAAGAACAAGATGGATTATGAGAATTTGTATATACGAGATTGCATATTTAAGAAAACTTAAATGATTTGATATCGACTATGAATCTTTTCCCTTGTGACGGTTCCATGAAAATTCTAAAATTAAGTATGTTTGTGGGGTCAGTTGTCTGGTGCAAGTGAGGACAAAAAACGTTAGAAAATATTTTGTTAGTTTGTAGGGTTAGCAGTCAATCGGAAAGCCGAAGCATTATGAAACGACAGTCATTTTTTTTAATTAATTACATTAAATTACAAAACCGCGTCACGAAAAATTTGAAGTAGAAACCTATTCTCAAACATTAACCTTCTACCACTACGGCACTACCACTAGACTAACATACATATCTCATGTCATTTTATTGAATTACTTAATTCCTCTTATTTATTTATCAATGGATTCAAAATAATTGGATGATGACATATATGAGTTATATTACAACTATCTTCCCATTCAAATAAAAGTGTACCAACTGTCATCAAATTTTATAAACAATACCAACTCCTCCTTGGACTTTAATTACTATATACAATTTGGACATATATGGGTCTGAATTTTGACTGTGGGTTGGGATGTTATTTTTAAACCCCACTTGGGTTTGAAAATGATTAAATTTAGGTGATATCTGCAACCCACATGACGTGACCAATAATTTTCCGACCTACTAGAAAAATATTATGTGAAATTCGACACAAACTGATTTTCTAGTAAAATTCAGTTGACATTAAGAGTGTGACAAAATGTATTTTTACCTGGAAAGTGACTTATTATATAGTAAATTATAACACTATACATTTGATCAGTACTTCTCTATTAAATATCCGTTCGTGTTAATTACAGGGTATAATTCTTTGGTCAACAATTCACTAAACATATTTAATGAATGGTGGTTTTTCACTCCAAATAACTAGATACGTGAACCTCATTGTTGTAGTATGTACTAAACTAAATTATTAATATAGCTACTCATTAACTAATTTAACTTACCTAGGAATCCAAATATTTGCAAATTTACATTATGCAGCTTTTGTTTTTCCCTCTTCCCAGGATTATACTCTCTCAGTTCCGCTATTTATATTTTATTTTGACTAAAAAACTCTTACAATTTTAATAAAAACATGACATAAATAACGAGATAGAGGGAGTATATAACTAGAAAAAGGCTTTTCCAGGACTTGGTAGAAATAATTTCTTTGGTAAGTCAACCAAGCAAATAAACGTTTAATTGTACGTGTGACACACAATATATATATACACATATATATATATATATATAAACATGACATGTGCATCTACCCATTTTCCTACACTATTTGTTAGCTCCCTCAACCCAATAACAATGATAACAAAAGAGAATCTAATTTCCATTTAATAACATACTGGAAAATAAATTTAAAAAGAAAAGACCCATCGACTTTTCTTTGAGAATTAATAAGTTAGAAATAGCCAACTGGAGCATATCAACGAGATACATGATACTAATATTTCTTCCTCCGTGACACAAACAATAAACAACTAAAAGTTGCAATAGTCATATCCACTAATACAAGTCCTTGTATTGCATAATAGCAAGTGGCAGCCGCGATAGTATTATCCACTAAGGTAAAATAAATTGTTTAATAGAGTATCTATTTATTATTAGTAGTAAAATATATCTACTAATATAAAGAACCAAAAATAGCACTCACGGAATTTAGAAATTCTTAAAACTTACCCCTGCTGCTAGTCTTGTGTGGTTCACCAAAAAGTATTTCTTGAAGCCACGTAAAATACACGCTTTCTCTTATCGAAGAAGATGATGCCCAGTTGATGTAATAACAGAAGCAACATATATGCATTCATGCGCCTACACAAACTCAGACACACATATTTAGATAGACTAATATAAAGATAATAGTCCAGCCAGCAAGCCAGCCGTCCCAAAAGTAAACGCTTTTTGATCATTTTGACCTCAACTTTTTAATATTGGTCCATGTCAACATCACCCCCCACTCCACCACCCCCCCTCTTCTCTAACTCTATCTCTTTTCTCTCTGGTGTGGTGTGGTGTGGTGTGGTGGAAGAGGTAGATGAGAAGACTTGAGTCTCTCTGCAGGGTCTGGAATCAAGAAAAACTGGACTGGGCTATGATTGATTGCAGCATCTTCCATCATCATCTCCAATTTCCAACTCTCTTCTTATGTTCTTCTTTACTCAGTGATGATCAACATTAAACTCACCTCTCCCATGTCCAAATCCACATCCCAATCCCAATCCAATTCACCTCTTTTTATCAGAGCAGCCATGCTCTTTCCCACTTGTCCCTCTTCATCACTATACCTCAATTCCAATCCGTTCCTACTATTATTCCTATTCCTATCTCTATCTTTCTTCACAACCACCTCCCACGCCGCCTGCAGCCTACTCGATAGAGATTCCCTATCATCCTTCAATCTCAGCATCACAGCCTCTCCTCCATTGGACTGGTCTCTTTCAAATGATTGCTGCAGCTGGGAAGGAGTTGGCTGCGACGCCTCCGATCGCGTGACCAATCTGCAGCTGCCAGCGAGGCGCCTTGCCGGAACCATCTCCCCAAGTATACTGAACCTCACTGCCCTCTCTCAACTTAGCCTCTCTCGTAATTCGCTCTCCGGGCCTCTCCCCGTCAGATTCTTCGCCTCGTTGGACCGCCTACGTGTCGTTGATCTGAGCTCGAATCGCCTCTCCGGTGAGCTCTCCCCGCCGGACAGGCTGCCAGCTGGAATCCAGATATTCAATCTGTCGAGCAACCACTTCCACGGGGCAATTGAGTCATCATTCTTCCAGCCTGCTCCGGATTTGGAAAGCTTTGATGTCAGCAACAATAGCTTCATCGGAGCAATCCCGTCCTTGGTCTGCACCTACTCGCCCTCGATCGAGCACCTTGACTTCACCAACAATGACTTGACCGGCCCCATTGGAGAAGGCTTCGGGAACTGTACGAATCTGCAGAGGCTGAGAGCAGGATTCAATTACCTCTCCGGAGAGGTTCCTGAAGATATTTATGGGGTGATGACATTGCAAGAATTGTACTTACCCGGAAACCTGCTGTCGGGGCCGATCGATGAAAGGATTGTCAACCTCAGCAACCTCAGAATCCTGGGATTGTATGGCAATAACTTCACTGGCATGATCCCCCAAGATATTGGGAGGCTGTCTGAATTGGAGGAGCTGCAGCTTCATATAAACAAGCTGAGTGGCACTATTCCACCCTCTCTCACAAACTGCACTGCCCTCACAACCTTGAATCTAAGGGTGAATCACCTAGAAGGTGAGCTTTCATCCTTCGATTTCTCCAAGTTTGTCCAGCTTCGATCAGTTGATCTCGGCAACAATAATTTCAGTGGTAGCTTGCCACCCACCCTTTTCTCTTGCAAGATGCTCAGGGCAATTCGCCTAGCGACTAACAATCTCAGTGGAGAGATATTGCCAGATATAGCATCTTTACAATCTCTGTCATTCCTTTCTCTGTCTAACAACAGCTTAACGAATATGACAACTGCAATGAGGATTCTCACAGAGTGCAAGAATCTCAGCACCCTAATCCTCTCCAAGAATTTCTACAACGAAGCATTGCCGGTAGATGAGAACTTGATCGGCCCTGAGATGTTTCAGAATCTCCAAATTCTTGCCTTGGGTGGCTGCAGGTTCACCGGAGCAGTTCCTTTATGGCTCAAAAGGCTACTTAAGCTCGAGGTTCTAGACTTGTCTTACAATAACATAACGGGCATCGTTCCAGGTTGGTTTGCGACACTTCCAAATCTCTTCTACTTAGATTTGTCGCATAACTTGCTTACAGGATACTTCCCGATGGACCTCACCCGAATGCAACGGTTGGCGATCAAACAAAACCCCGATCAAATCGACACCAGCAGTTTAGAGTTGCCTGTGTTTGTTAAGCCTGATAATGCCTCCAATCTACAATACAGTCAGCTCTCAAACCTTCCGATAGCTTTGTACCTTGATTACAATAACATCAGTGGTCCTATCCCAGTGGAGATTGGTCAACTGAAGTTCATTATTTCCTTGGATCTTAGTTACAACAATTTCTCCGGCAACATTCCTGATACCATATCCAATCTGACTAACTTGGAAAAGTTGGACCTATCTGGAAATCTTCTCTCCGGTGAAATCCCACCATCGCTTCAGAATCTCCACTTCTTGTCCTTTTTCAGTGTTGCACACAATAATCTTGAAGGCCCAGTTCCTACAGGAGGTCAGTTCGACACGTTCCTGAATTCGAGCTTCGATGGGAACCCGAGGCTGTGTGGCCGAATTCTGCAGCGCTCGTGTACCAACAATCAATCAGAAAACACGAGACCTTTGGGAACTGGGAAAGGGAATAGGAAGAAGACCATTTTACTGACTCTTGTAATCTCGTCAAGCATTTTCACCATGATTCTCCTTCTGTACTGTATCTTTTCAAAGAGGATAATCCGACCGAATGGCACAGCTGATGAGAAGGATCTTGAAACGGTGTCCTACAATTCTTCAGGGGTATTTCCTGAGGTAGCAATGGACACCAGCCTTGTCATATTGTTCTCAAAAGATAAGAGTAAAGCAGAGGATCTCACGATACTTGATATACTGAAAGCCACGGACAACTTTAACCAGGCGAATATAGTTGGTTGCGGGGGTTTCGGCTTGGTATACAAAGCAACTTTGGCCAATGGCACAAAGCTTGCGATTAAGAAACTTTCAGGAGACATGGGGTTGATGGACAAGGAATTCAAAGCAGAGGTGGAAGCTTTGTCCACAGCCCAACACAAGAACCTGGTTACTCTGCAGGGTTACTGTGTGCATGATGGCTTCAGGTTATTGATTTATTCTTACATGGAAAATGGGAGCCTCGACTACTGGTTGCATGAGAAACCTGATGGAGCTTCGCAACTTAGTTGGCCACTTCGTCTTAGAATTGCTCAAGGGACAAGTTGTGGGGTGGCTTACATGCACCAAATATGTGAACCACACATTGTGCACCGCGACCTGAAGTCAAGCAACATCCTTCTTGATCACAACTTTGAAGCACATGTAGCTGATTTTGGGTTAGCAAGGTTGATTCTTCCTTACCGCACTCATGTCACTACAGAACTGGTTGGCACACTTGGCTACATTCCACCAGAATACAGCCAGTCATGGATAGCTACTTTCAGAGGGGATATCTACAGCTTCGGAGTTGTCATGCTTGAACTGTTAACAGGAAAGAGACCTGTTGAGTTATTCAAGCCAAAGATATCAAGAGAATTGGTCGTATGGGTGCATCAAATGAGAAGCGAGGGTAAGCAAGAAGAAATATTTGATCCTCTCCTGAGAGGTAAAGGCTTTGAAGAAGAGATGCTGAAAGTGCTTGATGTTGCTTGCATGTGTGTCAACCATAATCCTTTCAAGAGGCCGACTATAAAAGAAATAGTTGATTGGTTGAAAGATGTCGGATCTAACCGACAAACAACATAAGGCGAACAACTTGTACATACATCAGTATGAATTTGTTTTTCAGTTGATGTCAATGCCAATATTTCTAGAACCAGTCTTCTTCATAGGATTTATTTCTCCATTCAGAAGCAGATTTGTGTGATATGAGTATTTTATGTTGTACAGAGATAAATTTTGTATCCAAGAATGTATTGAACATACTTGATAGGTAGAGCTAATGTAGTTCTTATACATGAACATATATGAAAGTACTAATTCTCACGTGACACGAGACCTTCAATGAAATTACGTTAAGCTTTTCCTATAAAAATGAACAAATCATAGGCTTAGTTATGAAGAATAGAAATACAGAGTGATCTCATCAAGGTAAACCAGAACACTTAATTACATTGATGTTAACTGTTGATCTCCATACTGAAGATCTGAGAGGTTTGCTCAGTTAAATCATTGTTATAGATATCAAATTATCACAATTAACTTTTCAAGCCTACCTCAGATTAAATAAATTCAACAGAATCAAATCCCACTATAGGATAGTGCTCATAAAGTTGCTAGGGGTCTATTATATGTTTTCTGATTGATAAAGGCTTAAGAATACCTTCTCTTTTTTTGTGATAATCCAATATACAACAGAATATGGAAACTTTGCACAAATTCATCACCCACATTTAACTTACCTTCGCACACTTTTTGAATGGACCACTCTCACTTTACTCTATCTATAAGTGCCAGCATCTTCCTGAAATCAAACGGCATATAGCTATCACCTCATATGAAAATTCATGAAAAGTTATTTCTCACCAGTTCTAGTCAAGTAAGTCACATCAGCGAACAAACAAAAACAATGCATCAAAATTAAAAAATGCCCTGGTTAGAGATTATCCCTATTAACTTATTTCAATACTGCCAATTCATATGCCTAACATAACTAAAGAGATGACAGGTGACATAAACAACCTGGTCCAGCATTTCTCAACTAGCAATAAAACCATGATTTTGAAGACACGAAACAAAAAGTACAGAAATTGAACAAAGTTTTTGTTTCGGCTAACATGTACACACCCCCAAAATTACACCGTTCTTATTATGATTGCACAATTTCTTCTCACATATCTTCATCCTAAGCTAAAATCCAGATAATTTTTTTTTTCCATTTACGTGAATCTTAAGAGACGCGAATCAGTATCTAGACAATAGACTTAGCTCCAGCTGCTCTATGAGGCATTTGTACAAGCAGGTGGAGTAAATTAAAAAAAATCATGAACAACAGCCAAAAACGCGGAACGAGAAGGAATGTGAAGCAATAACCTAAAAACATGGCGGTGAGATATATCCATTGCTTCCATAACAATCAAGTTTAATCACCTATTGAAGAATTTTTTTGGTTAGATGATGGAATTTCAGTTGGAATATGGAGGGAAATGGCAAGGAGGAAAGCGACCGTTGCAATGGAAGATATTTTTATTTGGAAAATGTATTGAAAAATAGGAAGTAGCCCAATTCCTGCTCTTTGTACGGTTTCAGGCCCATTTAGCCGAATTTGGGCCTAATTAATTGAGATTATAAAATATTAATGTTTGTACTGAAAAATCTTGATTTCACTATAACTACTTGAGCTAAACTAAAATTAATAAAATTTAAAAGGAAAATAATAATATATTCTAATTAAAATTTATACAAATTACACAAAGTAAATACAAACGCCATAAAGGTTACACGTAAAAACTTTAATTAGAAACAACATATCTTGTTACATACATGAAATATAGTTATTACATAATAACTTGTAATGCCCTTTTCCACTCATTTCATACTAACAAATATTGATATCATGTAATGAAGCATTTACGATATTAATGCCTTCTTCTCCATTTACCATGCCACCTGCCAAATCAAATCACTTCCAAAATTTTCTTCATTCTTCGAAACTTGCCTTCAATTTTCACACCATTAGTTTGTTAATTAAGAAGCCCGAGTTGTCGTAAAAAGTTGCTAATTTTCTCTCCTTTAATTTCCCAAAAAAAACCTTGAATGGAATTCCACCATTTAGGTCAAAAAGATTATGGGATTTTCCTAAGGAGAGGAAATTTTAAAAGAGGGATAAAAAGGAGAAAGAAACTGAGAAACAATCCGGGCTTCCAATCTTGCTAATGGGCTATTTTGAGGCTTAAATCCGAAGTCGATGGATCCGGCCCCGGCGTTGTATATAATATGTCCGTCGAATGATGTGGCAGAAGTGATTATGTGATGGAAGAGAAAGTTTTTGGAGATGGGACAAATGAAATATATTGATATAGGTAGGTAGGTAGGGTTTGATTTGTTCATACTTTTGGACAGAGAGAGATGGGCTATGCTTTTGTTTTAAGATAGCTTATTCATTCATTCATTCATTCATTCATCTCCTTGAATGTACCAACATAGAAGCATGGTGGCGCAACGGCGGAGAATGTAGATTCTGGCCCTTTGTTCTTTCACTAATGAAGCACACTTTCTTGTGAACCCATTGCTCTTTGACGATGATGATGATGATGATGATGATTTCTTTGAAGATGATGAAATTCTCTTGAACTGCAATTCAGCCATTCTTGACCTTTAATTTAGATGAAGAATTGAATCTGAAAAAGAAATTTGGAGATATTTTGGGAAAAAAAGCTCACAATTAAGTTAAAATGGAGCTGGACCCTTGAGGAAGAATGGGGAGAGGGTAGTGATATTTATATGTACATGAAGTTGACTTCTTGTTGGAGAGTAGAGAGTGTACGTGGACAGGTTCGAAATTTTATGGATCTGCATGGGAACTCGATATTATTTTAAAACAAAATATATCTAATTTATGTTTATTTTTCAAACTGAATTACATTAAATTTAAATTATATAGTCAAGTCACAAATAATTTAAATCAGAAATCTATTGATTTAAACATTAACTCCACTATTATTAAGCCAACACATGCATGGAAATCATCGCCATGAATATATAATATGGGGTTGGATTTTTTGTCTTGTATACTCTCTCTATTCCATTATTTATATCATGTTTTAACTAAAATTATGATAACTTTTAATTAAAATATAATATAAATAACGGAACATACGTAGTTTAATTTAGGGTTGAAGATATGGGTTGGAGTAATGAGGTGTGTAGGGTTAGAAAAGTGGTGAGGGTACATTAAAAATGGAGAGTTGTTTTAATGGAGACGAGACAAGAAGGCGTGATTATGGGATAATAGTGCATAGTGCAGCAGACAATTTTAACTGGTTTATGGTGGCACTGATTTTCATCACTTTATTTCATTTTATTTATTCAAGATTTGAGCTCAACTTCTATAGTTTTGTATGCTTCTAAAAACATGTCATTATTTAATTTATCATCATTAAATAGAATTGCTATTTGCTACTCTTTGTTGCCTAGCTCTTAAATACAAAATTGCTAGCTGTCCGCGAACTGATCTTAAGATTCGATATTGTTTTTATTTTTATTTTTTATCTAACATATTTTAATTTAGATTAAAAAATTCTACTTATGAAAATTACTAAATGGTGGGAATTCTCAATATTTAAAGTTATCAATTATATATACAAAACGATATGATATGGAATATTAATATATAAGATCACCTGCTTATTCGATGTGTATATATATATATATAATTAATTAATTAAAATTTTCAAAACTCGTATTCCTTCATACTGTAATGGGGAAAATATATAAATCCACTTTCAAGATGTATATTAAAAATAGATTTTGAAGACATTTTAAAGATTTTTAGTGTTTGGATTTGTTTGCTACAAAGTAGAAAGCCAGAGTTTTCAACCTACATTTTGTCGCAAACTTCGAATATCTCGACTTATAGATTAATAATTACAATAAACATATATTATAATGTCCTTCAATTACTAAACTTAATGCTTAATATATAATTTATATAAGAAATTAATAAATACTTATTTTTTTTCCATATACAATTCAAACGTAAATTGCATTTTTTTTTAGAAAAAATATATTGCATATAATTGACATATCATATATCTTCCAAGATTTACTATATATTCAGTTCAGGGCCATTTAATTAGCAATTTAAGATTTATAGTAATTATATTTATTAATTAATTATTTTTTTATTTAATTGAAAATAATAAAATAAATTTTAAGTGGAATTTAAGATAAGCACTGGGTCTAAGAAATAAAAGATAGAGAGAGATCATAAATTAAACATGTGTGGAACATGCAAGAATCCAACAGTTACGATCTTCAACAACCTCAGCAAACTATCAAGAATCTAAATATATATTAGGTAATTTTTTTTAAAGAAATTAATGTTAAGAGTGCAGATACAGATGCAAAATCTGAATGTAACTAAGAAGAGATTGGAATTACGATTCACACAATCCCTAGAACTGATATTTTATGATTATGGGGTGTAAGAATATTTTACAGTCCTACCATTTTTCAACTGATTTTATCTTTAGACAAACCTAAATCTCTATAGATTCACTTGTTCTTGATACAAACTCTAAGAATATATGCTATTCAATGTTTATTTATATGTCTATGTTTATGTAGGCGAGACCAGAATCTCAAGATACCACAGCTGTACTTATGCTAATCAATAATCATGATCTTAATTAATTAATTTTTTATTCATAACTTAAGATTGTTGTGCATTTGCCCCTTAAGAGTTCTCAAGAAGCCCACAAATATTATTCTCTATATATTTTAATAGACTTCCATCTTCTGCTCTTGTTTTATCTATTTTATTATTATTATTATTATTATTATTATTAATTAATTAATTAAAAGTGGAGCATGAAAAAACTCGAAGGTACATAATTCAAGGAGGAAGTAGGTGAGTTGTACCTAGCCGTTGCTTGCTTGTGTGGTAAGGCCAAGTTTGGTGGCAATTGAAGTACTTATCTTCAATTACATTCCTGAATCAATTTCTTTCTCACTTTTAATTCAACAAATGTCTTTAAAAAAAAAACTTGATTTAAAATGCATTGTGTATTAAGTGTGTTTAAATTCCACTTAATTTATTTATTTGAATAAGTGAACTCGTATGAAACGTGGATTGATCGTTGATATATATTTCGAAAATAGATCAAGCATTTGTTTTTGTTGGAGTTTATAGTTTTCCATCAGACTTATTTTTTGTTAACTTGTGGTAAGTCTTTTTTTGTTAACTTGTGGTAAGTCTTCTGGCGATATCCATAAGAGTGTTGTTGGAATAAGTGTTACTAAAATTCTTTCTTTCCGACTTCTACGTGTTTTTTTGCCAAACATCGAATGAAAGAAGTTTTTATTTATTAGAGTTGGAGGTCTTTAACCCTTTCTTATTATTAGTAATAATCATTGTCTTGGTTCCCTAATAAGTATTAGTTCTGCCCTGACTTAAGTATAGAAATTCACTTACTAAAAAATTAAAATAATAAATTTGTAAACAGATTAAAATGACAAAATATATAAATAAATAAATAAATACATAAACAAAGGGAAGAGATAATAATTTACAACCAAAACTAGGTGATTTTGTTATTAAGAGGCTTAATAAGATAAAAAGAAGGTGATTTTGTTATTAGGAGGCCTAATGAGATACAAAGAGTACAACTAGTATGTAAATGTGTAATACCCGAGACAATATGTTTCTAATTCGAACCCTCCATAACACGGATATATAATTTAAATTTAATATAATCCAATTTTTAAAGAATACGCTAGTGGGCTTGAAATCAATGGTACACTGTTAGTTCGAGGAACATTCCTTGTACTCCTACTGTTACTGTATGTAAAGTTGTTTCAAGATCTCTTTACACTTGCTTGTGATGCAAAGCAAATGCAATGTACCCCTCTTGATACTTGAGAAGTTAGTGTCCAAATAAAGCAAATTAAAGCACCTTATATCTTCTCCTATTGATAAAAACTTAGAGCCTGTCCTACCCCCTTTTCCCTAATCTGTTGACTTCACCTACTTACATATTTGTTCAAACAAATACTAACATCTACAAGAGGCTGTGTAGTGTCCAATTAATGGAGAGGTTAGACTGATCCCGGACTTCCGGTCGAGAGACGGGCTTTTCAAGCTCGTTAAAGTTTCGGGCCGTGAAGCCGAACATGGAACCATGTCTTGTGAAATTTCTTAGGCCTATATGAACATGACTCAACCACCCAAAAAATAGGTCGAATTGTTAGTCCCGAAACGAATTTTCGGAACAAAACATATAAAAAAGTACTATAGATGTGACCTAAAATAAGCAGATATTAGATATTGATTCTCACCCTAATCACAATCATCAAAAGCCAGTTTAGTTTATGTAAACTTTGTAATGTTTCTTGCAGTATTCATTTGTTATTTCTTTCTTTCTTTCAAGCAACTACCTACACAAGGCTTGCCTCTGTCACCTTTTTCTGCCCTCTTTCAGACAGCAATTCATAGTCCTGAAATATGAACAAATGAAAACAAAAGTATTGCAAGAAATTAACATGCTGAAATTCTAGCTCAAATATGTAAAGATAGTTTGATTAAAAACATGAAGAAATTATTACCTGTACAATTGACTGAGCACAAAGCTTTCCTGACAGTACAGCACCTTCCATTGAAGCCAAGTACTTCTGCTTGGTGTAGTCGCCGGCTAGATAAAATCCTTCGATGGGAGACTTTTGCAGGGGACGACAAGGCTCAGTACCAGGTACGGTTTTATATACGGACCTGATGAGGAATGGAACTTGGGTTGGGACTCTTGTATGCAGTGAAACTTCTATATGTTTAATGTTCGTTTCTTACCGTGGAGTTTTGACAACGCGGTACTTCAAGATTTTAGCTTTGCTCTGATCAGCAGAAATCTCATCAGGGAATAGTTTTGCGAGTTCCTTCATCGTGGCCTCAATGATTTCCTCGTCGCTACGGGAGATCCATTCTTCAGCCGGAGCAAAAACCAGCTCCAGCATGGATTTATTCGGGTCGTAATATTCCTGAAGAACAACGAATTGATTCACAACATTAGCCTCTGTACTTCCTTCGTGATCGAGTCCTTATACTTCCAATTATGTTGAATTAGGTCCTTCATCAATAATCACAACATAAGAACATGAACTTTAACATAATGAAAGGTTCATGGATTTAGGTTTCAATTCTTAAAAGTGAAGAATACAAGGACAAAGCTTATCTCATTCGAAGTAATATCATAAGTGACTGTACGGATCTCAGTATCAGCAGAAAAGTCACCTTACAAGTTACGGACATGTCAGCGTAGACACTGAGAAGCGGACTCCTGCACGGAAATACGAAAATGGAAGCTCAATAGAGATTTCGTGATGAAATGCACACACATTTTATCATAGTTTTTACCATGTGAATATGTGATTCCGTTTTCACTTGTATGGTATAAAGAAATCATAAAACTCGATAAATTAAACAAAAGGACATAATATCGAACCTGCTGAAAAGTAGATGATCATATGTGTTCTTCAATTTTCTGTCAAACCTACATTAAACCAATTCATAAATACCAAGAGCTCATAAATTATGCCACAGAATAAAAATGCAAGAGCTCGCACTTCAAGCTCCAACACGGACATTGCATAATTATCTCAAAACTCACTTTCTAAGTATGATCTTGTTGAAATAGTCTGTGATCTAAGAAGATGTTCAAAACTCACCACACGTGAACGTTTATAACTGGAACACCGACTAATTTATCCAACTTCTTGAAATATGGAATCTCTTTCCAGTCTTCAGGCAGAAGAAGCTTTAAGATATCAACTGAGAAGACAGCGACACAGACAAAAGTTACTGGAAAGAGAACGGACTTAAGAAACAAAAATATACACAACGGGTCAGAATCTTGAAGGCTCTACCTGGAGTTGCAAAGACATATGCATCTCCTTTAATCACATTTCCATTACTCAGTATGAAGCTTTTGACACTTCCATCTTCATTTAAATCAATCTTTTGTATTCTCGAGTTTAGACGGACTTCGCCTCCCCGGGATTGAATATGTTCAGCTATTGGCATGCAAAGTCTTTCTGGTGGATTACCATCTAGAAAAGCCATCTTTGAGCCGTTCTTCTCCTGTTGTTTCCAGCAAAAGATTAAACACTTATTACTCATACTCTTGGTTAAACTTCTCACACATAAACTTAGAAAGAACCATTTAGGATCGGTATTGACACCAAAGGGTTCGAGTTAGTCCCACTTGAAGTCAAAATCCAGTACATGTAACAAAGTTTTAATACTCTCCACAGACGATCACTCTAGTAGGCGATCTAGTATCGGTAAGCATTATGTGATGATGAACCTCAATCATAACTCCGTTATTGCTTAACCACAAAGTTTGCAAAAAAAAAACACCTATATAATCTCCACAGAGAGAAGGGGGGCTGAAAATCTACCTGTAGAAATCTGTTCAATGCAATCAATATACACTGCATTGAAAGCTCATCGGGATTTATGAAGTTCAGTGCCTTTGACATGGCAATGAACACTTCGTCGGTAATCCTCTCAGGTACACCCTGAAAAGGATTTGGATAATGAGTCATTAAATAATAAAGACTACTTATATTTATGAGTTAACTAATCCCTCTATTAATGGAAAGCTTGCATCCTTTGACATAGATAATGAAGGAAGAAAAGAAGCACATACTTGCTTTTTCATCCAGTCTTTAACTGTTATTCCATCTTGAGCTTCAACGTAAGCCTGCCCCCCGACTATGGCTGGTAGGAGCCCGATGGCAAACTTGACTTTCTCTGGCCAGGTAAGCATTTCGTTGTTTTTCAAGATTGCCAAAATACCTGCCCATAAGTATTAACAGCAGGCTCCAAATTCAGACAATAACGAACAACCATAATGATCTTTTTCTTCATTATTTATAAATGAACGGTTAAAGCTGTAGAACGGGTCTTTAGGTCATCTATGATATGGCTTCTAAATACATAATGAAAAATAGCTAACCGTTGAACGGCGCAGGTAAGATTTCAGGAAAATCAAATCTGCTGAACTCTCCTGGCTTGTTTGGCATGGCAAATATCATAGAATGCTCCTTCCACTGTAAACGATCGTTAATTCCAAGCTCCCCAAATAGGTTCTGAACATTTGGGTAAGCCCCAACTTAAGACAAATCAAGCATCAATAGATAAGTCACAGAAGGTGTAATTTTAAAAACTAATGAAAGCAAGAATATGAACATTATAAGACATGGTAACTGAGAGCTCAATAGGCAGAAAGAGAAGAAAATTCAGAAAATGCATGGATTAAGGGAATCCGTAATAGATTATAGTTACCATTACAGAATTTCAGAATCGAAGATACGGTAATCAAACTTACAGAATATGTGCAAACCAGTCTCGTACCAATCACCATCCTCGTCTTTCCACGCAGTCACCTGGGCAAAGATCAGTAAGTAAGACAATATTTAGAGAATAAGAAGAAACGAGCAAAATTCCGACGCCAACCTTTCCACCGAGAACATCCCTTGCTTCCAACAATATTGGTTTATGACCTGCATCTGCCAAATACTTTGCAGTAGACAAGCCAGCCAGTCCTATATGAACCTCAACAGTTCAGTAACAATAGTTTTACAATATAAAATTCTGCAACAAGATTATCTGTATATTTAAGTCATTCGCATAATTGTCCTACCCGAACCAGCAATCACAATTTCCAAAGGCTTGTTTGGACGGGGAGAAGTACGAAATGTTGAGGATAAGTAAGCAGCTTCCAAATAGTTAACTGTATTGTCAAGCTCGGGTCTTGGATAATCAATGCAAACAACCTAGTTAACAACCATAACAGCATCAGCGCAGTTCCTCGTCTAATCAAAGATTTTAAACATTTGCTAACCATTCTATCAAAAAACAAACATTTGCTAGTTATTCAGCATACTTTCAAAGGAAGCGCATTCCTGTTGGATCTTGTTGTAAGAGCATGTGCAGTTGAAATCCTCAATTTATGACCCATTGCATCACTAACTGCAAAGGATAGGCCATTGCCAACGGAGCACCGGTGCTGCAAAGCAGACTGTGACTTCAAGGCAGCGGTTATGTTACACTGCCTGCTGGTCATGTTGACTGCAGAAACATGTCCAAACTGAGACATGTTTCAAAGTGAATTTCTCTCTTAACTAAACTTCACTCACAGCAACTGCAATTTGCCACAAAAATAAGCATTGCTCAGTGTTACATAGCAACCATCATCCATTTCAAGAAAGCCAGACATCAATAACCACTCCAGATTCCATGAAATACTTCCATGAGTACATATCAATATTAAAATTTATATACTGAATCATTTCCTTAGCTGTAATGATACCTTAAAATTTTCATTCATCGTTATGCAAAATTCTTGGCCAGCAAATAAATATAAGCAAATTAAAAGTACTTGCTGATACACAGAATCCAAAGAGGTGTATCACAAAAAACACGAGATTGAAAAGAACTCCAGAAAGAAGAACAATTTTAAAAATTATATAAAGAAAAAATCTCAAAAATTATTACTTTAGCCTCTAATTTGGATGAAATTGGAAAGGGGTGGTTTCAAAAACCAAAATCACGTAAACAATAGAGTTCTGAATAAAAATTGATTTCAACTCGTCAACAGAACTACCTTCATCAAGAAACACTACAAATCATGACCCTCAAAGAAAAAGATGCTACCTTTTTCCAGCCAAGAATTGTGAGCTCAAGAATCTTGCAGAATTCAGCTGTGGCGTTTTTATTCAAAAATGGGGAAAAGGGAAATTTCAAGAAACAAGACCACCTATAAATTCTAGAGCAGCTCAGATTTACAGTGATTGGATGTGGCAAGTTTACAGCCAAGCTGAGTAGGATTTTGAATGTGAAAATTAAATCAAATTAATGGTGCATTCTTGTAGGTTTGGCAGTTGCAAAGTGATGGTACTTACTAATAGTTACTATAACTGTTAGGCTTCACCCCTTTTTCTTTTTTTTTTTCTTTTTTAGAGCAAAAATTGTTTGGATTCTTTTGATGTTGGATCATTGTTTGTTATGGCTACGAATATGCTATCCATCCATCCACCACCACCCACCCACGCCATCTTTGTTAAATTTTGGTTAAATAAATAAATAATTTCTCTCTCTCTTGCTGGCTTTGGTTTTATTATTTCTTGTTCTGGACTGCAATTATGTAATGGATATATTGCAGTCCTCAAATATTCATATGCTTGCTTGTGTAGCCACATTCAATTTCAAATTTTCTTGAGGATAATTTTATTATTTTTTTTATTTAAACAAGATTCTCCATTTCATAATATGTTATGTTTTGAATTTTTTATAATATAATTCTTAAATGAAAAATAATAATTTGGTACTACCTTCTAAAAATTGACTGGGAAAATAAGAATCTTTAAATTTTACTCATGATAAGTCCGAATTGATACTAAAAATGTAAAAGGCAACTTCGAAGTATATAAGCTATTGTATTTCTTAATTTCTAATTTCTATTTTGCTGGATCTCCTTCCGATCAAAGTAATTAAGAAAATTGTAGAGTGTATTTGAGTTGCTTAAGCCTATTAATTGGTGGACTTGATCTATTAATTAGTGGGCTCAGCCCAATTATACAATTTATACTTCAACCAATAGTTATAATGGTGGTTCTATTCATAGCATCCCATTTTACTCTTCATTAACTATTCTTTATCAAATTAATTAAAATATATCCATACAGAACCCACATTTAAAATTATAATAAAATAATAATAATAATAATTCAGATACTCCCATTTTGAATTTTGATGGACAAAGGATTATTATTTATCTTTATTTTATAAATTAAGGTAGAAGTTGGAACAAATTACACCATTTCTAAAGCGGGCTTATGTTCTTAGCCCAAAATGGACTATATTTTTTCCCAACCGAAATTTTAAACCCGCATTATTTCTAATTTAATTCGATTAAAATTATAAATATTTTTTTTATCAAACCAAATTAGAAATAATGGAATTAAGGAATATTTAGTTTTTTACTTATGAAAATCCAATTTATCTACAAAAGAAAAAAGAAATTCTCAATCCATTAAAGATGTTTACAATTTGACTTAGTACAAATTTATTATTTTGACTTTATATGAAAAATATTTAATGAATGCAGTTTCAATATTTGTAAAAAAAAATGTAGTAATAAAAAACTTTATTAAAACAGTAATAAATTTAAATATAATTAATTCTTATGAACGATTAAACATAAACAAAATGTAGCAGGAGAGTAATTTAGATTTTCATTACAAATTTTTCATTTAAAAGTTTGCTTTGACTTTTTTCATTTCATGTGTCTTTTTTCAAAATATGGATTATTAAATCCACACGTTTCGTAAGTGTGTTTACGTGTGAGAGAGAAGAGAAGTCTTCCACCGACAGCAACAACAACCGACTCGTTAGCTAATCGGTAATAACAAAATATATCCACCAAACTTTTGCACAAAACCACCCTCTATTTTATCTTAATTACTTCATCACCCACATAATCCAAATATTTTGATATAGTGGCACTGAGGTTAATACAATAGATTTTAGATTCAAGTATTCAATGACGCGATTATATAATTTAAAATTTTTAAATAATAATCAGCAATTGACAGCCAGGTCCGACTCAATCAAAATCGAGCCCTGTGCTAATTATAAAATTAGGCCCTTAAATTTTATTAAAATATAATTTAAAAATAATAATATATTACGACAATGTCTTACAAAATATAAAAATGCGTCTTAATACTCTATTGATCTTTAATTTTGTTGGAAATGAAAATAATAAAAATGCGTCTCTTAGTTTCTGCTACGTCTCTAAAAATAATTGGACTTAATGAATAAAAATTTGAACCCCCTTATTTTTAAGGACCCTATTCTAGATATCATATTGAACATGAGAATAGGCGGCCTTGTTGAGAGAGCATAACCACTCTCCAATCACCATTAATAACATGTATAGATAGATGTCTTACATACATGATTGGACGTGACGCGTGTGTTGGTCTAGTGGTAGTGAAATTAATGCGATATAAGATTCGAGTATTCCATGACGCGGCTATATAATTTAATGTTAATATAATTCAATTTTTTTAAAAATATAAATATATAATATGCAATCTCTTAATAATCTATACATCAAATACTATCTACCCACATACATGATTGCATATTCATATACATAAAATATGCTTAGCTGGCCTCTGCTATTAGGAAAATGTCAATTAATAAAATAAAAGAAAGGTTCAACTATTATAATATCTTCATTGGACTTAATTATATTCCTAATCCCTATTTGATTTAAATTTGAAATGTTCAATTAAGTTAGTGTTTGAGTTCAATATGAATGTTGCACAACAAAAGCACTATAGATAAATCAATTTTAAAATTGTTTGGTAAAATTTCTTCATCAATTAAAACCACTTCTACAAGCAAAGCAATATGCATCATGCTGGATTTAATGAAATACATACAGTGAATTCAAAAATCACATTTTTTTACTGCTAATATAGATTAAGGGACTTAATTAATTAATTATGTTCATGGTCACTTCAGGGTTACAAACATAAATGTATATTTTTATTATCAGATTATAACATAATTAAGTAATAGTCATGCAATTAGTGGCCTCCCAATTAACAAGATTCACCTCCCCACTTCATTTTGCCTCTTCAAAGTAAACCAATATATTTATAAGTATATTATACATCTACCATTGAAAACAATAAACTTGTCTTTGTATTTGGTTGTGATTGACATCACAATTCCATTATATTGCTCATTTATTGTGTTTTATAGTTTAATTGTCACTCTCAACATCACCAAGAACCATCCCAATCAATTGATTCATTTGCCATCTTCTTTAGGGCAATCAATCATCTTAATTGATTATTCAATCACAATCTTAATATGGAAGAATACGACAAATGTATTGCTCATCTAACTTATACTTAAGTTTTTTAAAAAGTTGATAACAAAGTTGAAGCTCGCTGTTTAGGAGCTCATACCTTATACTCCCTCCCCCTCCGTCCATGAATTTCCTTCCTAGTTTGACCGGGTGTGGGTTTTTATGTAGTGTTTTGACTTTGTGTGATGATATGTAGTGAGTGGAGTTTGAGTCCCACTTAATACAGTGTTTTAAATTGTGTTGTGTGTAGTTAGTGGATGTTGGGTCCTACTTAATATATTATATTAAATTGAGTTGTGTGTAGAGAGTGTGGTGGGTCCATTTTCCATAAATGGAAAGTTGAATCAGGAAGCTTTTTCGTGGATGGACTAAAATGGCAAATTAGAAAGGAAATTCGTGGACGGAAGGAGTATTAGAGAATTATGAAATATGAATACTAGAGTGTCAAATGAGAGTCTGTGCTCCCACTAAGGAGCGCTGCCGAGAGCCTGTTCCGAGAAATGCGAGTGTCTGAGTGTGAGACTTTCACATTTTATTATTTTTTTTGTGAAATTTGTTTTTTATATTTATTTATTTTAATTAAATATGAATTTATGATTTTGGAAGGATCCGAATTTTTTTACTAAGCTCTCAAAATATAGCGAATTCTATTAAAATATTGCTAAAAATATAATAAAACCATGATTTCATGAGTCCCAATGAGATGCTCTTATGATACATGATTAATTAATTAATGTAGTATTTAATATATTATAATTTAATAAAAAACAAACAGCTGAGTATGAAGAATGAAATGCAAACAACGTTGTGAACTCCAGTCCTAGCTGGTCATTTACTTATATTTCCTCTTTGCCAAAAATAAAAATAATACTGACTTCTCAAATTTAATATTAACTGTTGAAAAGAAAAAAAAAATCAACTAATATTATTTACGTGGTACTCCTTCCGTCACACTAAAACTGACATAATTTTCTTATTTGGACGTCCGACTAAGCTTGGCACATTTCTAAAATAATAAAAATTATCTCTTTAAAAAGGTGTGGACTCTACCACCTTTATCACTCTTACACTACTTTATACACTTAACTTAATAATCCGAGGGAGTATAATAATAAAAATATTAATTAACATATTATTTCCCTCAAAGCCTCAAACGTTAACAAGGCATACACTTTCCAAGGTAAAAAGAATATTGTGATAACCAAGACTGCTCACATAACTCTTTTTTTTTTTTTTTGAAATATTAATTAATTTGTCTTGTTTCCAAAGAACAATAAGAAACCATTTCTTGAAGAAAGCACATATACCTACTATCCATGTCCCATACTTTAACTAATTTATTCATGAACACGAAGTGACCTAATTATTTTTTGTTTCTTTTATTTGTTGTAACAAAAATATACCAAAATCTTATTGGATCACTATTTTTAGCGGCGAAACGTGGTTGGCACCATGCCAATTTCCAAAATATATATTTTGGAATAAATTCATCAATGTTATATTTTTAGCGTTTTCGAAGAATAAATTTATCTATTGAAAATATAGAATAAAAATATTATTATTTTTTATTCATTCATCATATTTAAATTATAAATTTATCATTATTTTTTTTCCTTTATCCGATGAGAGATAATATTATCCATTTAAATTGGGGTGATAATATTATCTCTCCTTAGAGTAGGATGAATGGTAAAAATAATAATGAATTTATAATTTATATAGGATAGATGGATAAAAAAGAAAATATTTAAAAAGTAATTATGCTTTTATTCCGCATTTTTAAATGATAAATTTAGGGTTAAAAATTGTAACCCTTTTCTCCCCTTTAATTTGGTTTATATAATTTTGACAAATTAATGTTTTTTTCATTATGTTATCATCAGTAATGCATTAAATTTGTAGACACGCCCTAATTAGGTGTAGACATTTAGTTAGGTGTCTGTAATAGTAATTAATTAGAGGTAAGGTAGTCACTTTAATTTTGATGATGATATAGCAAAGTAGTCAATAAATTTAAACGTTATGATTTCATTATATATATTAATTGATTCTATATTAAAGCCACTAATTTAGATATCATATCTTTTTGTATAACAAGAACAGCAGTGACAATTCGAAAAGGTCATTACTCATCATTAACATCATTAATTAAATTCCCATTAACACTTCCTAAAATAAAAGGGTACATTAACCTTTTTACTTTTGTTTAATACTCCATACATGGTATATAATTACTTTCTTTAGAGACTTCTTATGATATTATTATTATGCAGCTAATGCAAATATATTAGTGATTTGACGAGGGTTGGTGAATTATGATTCATATTTAATTATATACAGTTTTTTTTTACTATTTAATTATCTGTTTTTTTTTTTAATATGTTAATACATTATTTTTTAAATCTCAAATAAAAATATGAAACACAGCCTATATATAAAACTGGATTACGAATTAATACAAATTATCTACTAATGGACAGCTGTGCAGCTTTTGAAATTTCTTAATATAGGGGAAGAGATCAGGTTAATAAATCTGCTTATTCATATTAATGTAGACAACTTCATAATACAAAATTATGATTAGTAAAAATATCATATTATAACCATACTATTATAAAATCATATTCTTACAATGAATGTTTGATTTGGTAAATATGATTATGATTTATTTTATATAATGTTTTTTTATATAATTTAAAATATAAATAATACAAAATATTATCATATTTACTAAATTATATTTTTTGAACCAATGCGTGATTATATTAATACGATTATAAAATATTATATATAATATAATATTTTTATCAATTCTAATTTTTTATCATCAAAATTAAAAATATAAATACGCAATTCAACATGATATCTACCTAGAGGGCATGAGTGTCTGCAAAGAAATAAATTTGAAAAAAAGGAGTGCACTAAAAGGACAGAAAAGGAAATACAGCTGGTTTTAGATGTGACTCTGAAAATTCCTCTTTTTCTTTTGAAAGAAAAATAAAAAGAATTAGTACATTCAAATATTAAAAACCTTTTGCCGATATACTTCCAAATATTCGTTTAAAATTATTTTTTATTAAATTTAAATTATATCTGAGACTTATTATTATAAAACATCCAATATAACATACTACTTTTTATTTTTCAAAATTCGATAATTATCATACAATCTCGATTATTTGCAGAGGTAACTAAAAATAGAACTCCATAAAGAAGGCATGAAAAGCGAAACTTTTCCCAAGTCAAAAAAGGGGTGTCTTAGTCTTTTACATGAATCTCGTGACTCGCTCTTCCATAACGGGAGGATTTATTTTGCAAAAAGAAACGAAAATCTTTTCTATATATGAAAAATCCTACTCTTTCTATTCCACTAAAAATACTAAGAATTTAGCTTGGCGTAATAATTATGCAATAATTAAATCTATGAATTTTTTTTTGATAACCATAATAATAAAGGCGGAATTTTGATAAATTTAGTTGAAAATCGACATCCAACCGCGTTGCTTTTAGTTTAATTAAAAATAAAAATCTGGATTTTCCTATTTCAAGAAAATATTGACAGTATCCAGTTTACCACAGTTACCGTGTACTACAAAATATGATTAATAAATGGTAGTGTTGGTGTGTTAGGAATGGTAGAGAGAGGAGGAGAGTAGAATTCTGTGGCTTTGGATTCTTGTAGCAGATCGTGCCTGCCAGCTTTTTGTGAGAATGGGAGTGTGCAAAATATATAAGTAATTCTTGAAATTCTTGTTCCCATTATTTGACTGAAATATTTCTGTGAGAAAAAGAAAAAATAATTAATATAAAGAGTTTGAGAAAAGTGCTGTCTGTCTGTCGAGCTCTAGTAGAGATATATAGAGTTTTAATTTTCTCTTTTTCTTCATCTGGGTATTTTTCTTTTTTTTTTTCTTTTATTTGATTTGAAGAGCTGAATTGAGTATAGAGGCGTGATTGATAGAGAGGGATGAGGAGGGCGGAGGAGATGGCGGCGGCCGTGGCGGCGGCGCTGCTCATTTGCATTCTGAGCTTTGCCAATGCAGTCACAGATCCAAGTGATGGTCAGTTCTTCACTGCTCTTACTATTTGTTTCCATTCTTGAGATTGCATATGCATGTGCATATATATGTATGGATCAGTACTTACACACACACACATATATATATCTGTGTGTGTGGGTGTAATGATGGGTTGAGGGTTCTTGGAGTGACAGTTGGGTTGGATTTATTTTTCCAACTTATGTTGGAAATTCAAGAAATTGAGCTCTAGATCAGCATAAACATGTCTGTGAGTGATGATGATTATATAAAAATCAAGAAAATGAAAACAAAACAGCTTAGCTTGAGTGGCTCTGTTTCTGTTCTTGCTGTTAAGAGCTATTGTTCTTAGGTTGAGTTGATAAGTGTCATTTGATTACAAATTAAATATAATTTTCTGCCTTTTGGGTTTATTACTATTTGATTCTGAATATCGGCTTCGCGAATAAGAGTTTCTGCACATTAAAAAAAAGGAGTTGTGATCTCCAAAAATTGATTCTTGACCTAGTGTTGATCATCGTGCTTTCTGATGCCTTGTTGCAATGCTTACTTTGAAATTGCAGTTTAAGAAGCCATTTTTAAATCTTGAAACATCCGGTTTTAACTGGTCAGGAATAAAATTGTGAAGGATTTAGGTTAATCATTCTTGTTGTTATTACTTTCTTAATGTTATGTGATTCACTCTTGTTTGGGCAATAGTCAATGGAGCCGCTGCAGAGATTCTCTAATAAAAGAACACTTTAAAGAAAGCTGCAAATATCAAGAATTTCTGCATCATTAATCAGCCAAATTATGACTTATTCGACTCATTAGTCATTACAAGAGAAGAAGAGAAGCATATCATTCTAGAGTTTGAGTTATTTTCTACGGACATTTTTGAATAATTTTCTATATCTATATTAGCCTAGTTACTTCGAATAAATCGATCTATATTATGACCATTGGTACTTGGTTATGCAGTGTCAAATCTGAATCTCTTGTACACCAGCTTGAATTCGGCTCAGCAACTTACTAATTGGAAATCGAGTGGTGGTGATCCTTGTGGAGATAATTGGAAGGGAATTACTTGCTCGGGCTCAAAAGTTACAGAAATGTGAATTAATGAACACCCGTTGATTTCTTGTTTTCGTTCTGTATATATAATCCTTAGCTAGATTCTTATGCTTGTCTTTTCCGCATATGTCTTCAGAAAGATACCAAACCTAGGACTATCCGGGAATATGGGCTACCAGCTAGATCAGTTCAAGTCCTTAACTGTATTGTAAGTTGCGCGTGCTATTAGTTCTATGACTCGTAGTTTTCTGGAAAAAAAATCGACATCTTGAATTTCTTGATGATATTTTCGGTTATATATATATGCAGTGATATAAGTAGCAACAATCTTGGAAACCAGCTTCCATATCAACAACCTCCAAACTTGCAGAGACTGTAAGCTTCCTTCATCTTGTGATTTGTTATTTTTGAGTTTCTCTTTCCCATCTCTTGCCTCATTTGTTATATAACCAATGCAGAAACCTCGCCAACTGCGGCTTCAGCGGTGGACTTCCGTATTCGATCTCATTGATGAGTTCTCTGAAATACCTGTTAGTTGTTCTTGAAAGTCTCATCTACCCCAACCCCGGAAAAAAGAAAAGAAAAATACTGTATGAAGTTTGTTTATTCGAAAGAAGAATATGACCTTTTGCATTTGGCAGGAATGTAAGTCGCAATCAAATCCAAGGCCAAGTGACTCTGCAGTTCAATGCGCTTACTTCTCTCACTACATTGTAATGCCAATTGCCTCGTCACACAGTTCCTATCGTTTTTATTCTAGCAAGTTATGAGTTTGGGACTATACATGTTTTATGCGTTGTGATCATCTTCGATAATGTGTCTCTCTTACGTGATTATGCTTCAGGGATTTTTCGTATAATGCCATGTCCGATAACCTTCCACAGAGTTTCCAGTCATTGACAAGTATAAGTGACATGTAAGTGAACTATATTTTGTTTTAGCATTATATGTTCTACTTCTCCATGAATGCTCATTTACCTTCTTGTTATGCAGGTATTTGCAAAACAACCAGTTTACGGGAACCCTGGACGTCCTTGCAAATCTCCCGCTCGAGAATCTGTGAGTTCCCTCTAAAATTGCCTGTCTTTACACATAAACACACACTACATGTAGTTGGATGTTTCTACGTAAACGCGATGCTATGGAGTGACGTATGTACTACTATGAAGGAACGTTGAAAACAATCGTTTTACTGGTTGGGTACCTGAGCAGTTGAAAGGCATAAACCCAAAGTAAGCATTCTAATCTGCATACACACACATATAAAGGAGATTGTCAGATTGTAGTGATATCCCTCCTTTTCAACAGAACGAGTGGTAACCAGCTCAGCTCAGGGCCTGCACCTCCACCGCCACCTGGCACTCCTCCAGCCACGAGGCCTAACCGGAATCGTGGATCTGGAGGTGGAGGCGGTTCATCTAGTGGCGGAGGAAATGGAAGTGGGGGAAGTTCTGGTATTGGTGCAGGTGCTATAGCCGGAATTGTTATTGCAGTTCTGGTAGTTGCAGCAATAGCAGCATTCTTTATCATAAAACGGCGAACCCGAAAGCCATCCACAGACGTTGAAAAGCTCAACAGTCAGCCTTTTGCTCCTCAACCTCCACAAGAAGCGCAAGGTCATTTTTCGACTTTGCCGTGCTCATATATCCTGTTTATAGGAAATAACACGTCTTACTATTTGAGTGCAGAGATTAAGCCTGTTCAAATTTCAGCAGCAGCCAACACGAAATCTTTTGAAGCTCCTGCCGTGATGAATCTTAGACCACCTCCCATTGATCGTCTTAAGTCGTTCGATGAAGACGACGTCACCGCGATGCCCATTGTTCCTCCGAAGAAAGCGAACATAGCTCCGATAGATGCCAAATTATTTTCGGTTGCAGATTTGCAGATAGCTACTGATAGTTTCAACGTCGAAAATCTCATTGGAGAAGGATCCATTGGACGTGTTTTCCGGGCTCAATTGGATGATGGAAAGGTATGCTCTACCAAAGTTCTTGAATAGTTTCTTCGCTACGTGATTTAGCTAATTGCTTTACAATTTGGTGGCAGGTGGTTGCTGTAAAGAAAATAAATGCATCTATTCTGTCCAATGCTGGAGATTTTCTCGAAATCGTGTCAGGAATTTCACGGTTGCATCATCCCAACATAGTTGAGCTGATAGGATATTGTTGCGAGCATGGACAACACCTGCTTGTTTATGAGTTCCATAAAAACGGATCGCTGCACGAATTCCTGTACCTATCCGATGAATATACCAAGCCTCTCACATGGAACAGTCGTGTCAAGATTGCATTGGGAACTGCAAGAGCACTAGAGTATGTCTCAAGGAACACTTTTACGAACTTGCTCGATTAGTACGATTGCTATTACTTTGCGTGTGTGTGTCTCGTTACTCATTAGTATAATTATGCTATGTAGGTATCTTCATGAAGTATGTTCTCCTTCTGTGATTCATAAGAACTTCAAATCAGCAAACATTTTGCTCGACACCGAGCTTAATCCCCACCTTTCAGATTCTGGGCTAGCGAGCCTTGTCCACGAACCAGATCAGGTACAACCGCACATGTTTCTTCGTTTCTTCTCCCCTCTATGAGTGGGCTACATATCCTACCATTATATAACATTTATGCGGAACGTTTGCAGGCATCGGGATACAGTGCTCCCGAGGTAGCTATGTCCGGTCAATATACCATTAAGAGTGACGTCTACAGCTTTGGTGTCGTGATGTTGGAACTTCTCACCGGACGCACACCATTCGACAGGTACTCCGAATGCTTCTAGCTAACAAGAAACCGAATGTTGTATTGCTCTGCAGTCTTCTTTCTTCTATACTGACTTATTTCTAAACGCAGCTCACGGTCCCGATCTGAGCAATCTTTAGTACGATGGGCAACACCCCAGCTCCACGACATCGATGCCTTAGCAAAGATGGTCGATCCGGCTCTTAAAAGCCTCTATCCCGTCAAATCTCTCTCCCGATTCGCAGATGTCATCGCTCTCTGCGTCCAGGTATATAATCCTTCAGACACTTTTTTATCCTTAAATACTACAATGTCCAATTTGCATACGTTTTGCTTCAAACATGATTTCCATCAAATGTTTGTCACTCTCTTTTCTCGTGCATAATTTGTGTGATGATCACATCACAGGCCGAGCCGGAGTTCAGGCCACCGATGTCGGAAGTGGTTGAAGCGTTGGTACGATTGGTGCAACGAGCAAACATGAGCAAGAGAACTTTCGGAAACGATGGCGCGACGAGGGCTGAATCTGGAGATGCCGATGACTATACTCCATAAGTTATAACCTAAAAACCTTAAATTGTGGATCCCATTTATGCTTTTGCCAAATGGTTTAAATTTTCATAGTTGAATCTGTATCATAATGAAGAGTAGTAGGTGACTTCAATTTCTTTATTTTTTTTCTTTTGGGGTTGTTTTTGCTTTCTCTGATTCCATATGATAAGTTATTGATGTATATGAATATAATTGAATTACTTCAAGCTCGATGCCTGTTATTTTTCTTTTTTTATTATTTTCATCAATATGTATTTGTAACTTGCAATAAAAGTCCTGAGTGTTGCTCGATATTTTTGTCATCATGTACTCATATTGCGTGTAGACTTGAGTGTCGGGACGGGATCAATATCCCGTCCTGAAGTTCTGGTGGCAAAAATTTTCAATTTTATGATCTCGGTTTTTGATCTCGTTCAGGACTTCGGAAGTCCCAAATTTTTAATAAAGTTGGGATGAAAGAAAATAGAAGCAAGGCAGTTTGAAAGATCAAGAATGGATTGTTTTCATTGAATAAATCAAGAATGGATTGGATTGTTTTCATTGAATAAATCAAGAATGGATTGTTTTCATTGAATAAATGAAGCAGTACACATGCATGGATATATATAGGGATTATAGAGCTATTGTCACAACTGACTCCAAATCCTACGTGTACAAGAGGGTGCAATTAACTAATAGAAACGTGTTTGATAAAACACGTTTTATCCAACTATTTTCTACGCTGCTTTTCTCCTTCTTCTTCTTCCGCGTCTAAGCTCCTTTTTTTTTTCTTCCTTTTCTTTTGCTTCTTCATACTCCCCCTCAAGATGGGAGAAGATATTCATCATCCCCATCTTGCCAAGGTTTCTGTGAAATGCTGCTGGGTGAAGAGGTTTGGTGAGAATGTCTGCAAGCTGGTGTGAGTTACCGATGTGCATAGGTTTGATTACTCCATTCAAGAACTTCTCTCTGATTGAGTGGCAGTCGATTTCAATATGTTTAATTCTTTCATGGAATGTTTGGTTGGATGTTAGGTACACCGCAGCTTTGTTGTCACAGAATAATGGCACAGGCTTGGTGCTAGATACTCCAAGGTCTTCAAGCAAGTTCTTTATCCATACAACTTCGCATGCCGCTTGTGCCATGGCTCTATACTTCGCTTCAGCCGATGACCTTGATACTACATGCCGTTTTTTGGATCTCCATGCTATGATGGAGGGTCCCAAGAACAGGCAGTACCCTAAGATTGATCTTCTAGTGTCTGGGCATGATGCCCAATCTGCATCTGCAAACATGCTAGGGTCAAGGTTAGATGAAGTAGGGAAGAATAGACCTTTACCTAGACTTCCTTTGATGTATCTCATGATTCTTTGGGTGGCATGCATGTGGTGTGCACAGGGTCTGGCTAGGAATTGACTCAACCTGTGCATTGCAAAAGCAAGATCAGGTCTTGTGATGCAAAGGTAAAGTAGTCTTCCAATAAGTCTCCTGTACTCTTTTGGTTCCTTAAAGGGATCTGAACCCTCTTGTTGTAACTTGAGGTTTGGATCCATGGGTGTGTTATGTGGTTTGCACCCTATCATTCCTGTATCTTCCAGTAAATCAAGCTCATATTTCCTTTGACACAAGAATATGCCCTTCTGGTTTCTAGCTATTTTCAGACCTAAGAAGTATTTTGGTTTCCCTAGATCTTTGTACTTAAAGTGTCGGCCAAGGTATTTCTTAAAGGAAGTCAGTATAGTGTCATCATTAGTAGCTATAAGCTAAGAAGCACCAATACGAATACGAATATGAATACGAATACAATACGAATACGAAAATACGTCAATTTCCAAAAATATAAGATACGAATACGTCCAAAATACGTTTAAATATTAATAATATTTTTAATGCAAAATATAGATAAAAATTAATCCACCATCTAAAAGCTACATTGATAGCCCAGTACCACCATCTAAAAGCTACATTGATAGCCCAGTACATTAATCCACCATCTAAAAAAAATTAATCCACCATCTAAAAAATTAATCCACCATCTAAAAAAATTAATCCAGCCATAACTTCAGCCATAATTCACATAACAATGTTTTTTGAGAAAGCCCAGTACATATTTTAGAAAGCCCAGCTTATATTTAATATGGCCGAGTATAATTTAAAATTACGGCCAGTCAATTATACAAACCTAATTCCTAAATATAAAAACCTAATTCCTAATCGCGGAGAGCAGCAGCGCCACGGCGAGGGAGAGCAGCAGCGCGGCGAGCAGCGGCGCGGCGAGCAGTAGCACCGAGAGAGAGAGAGAGGTCAAACCTCGTTAAGTTTTTCAACAAAAGATGTCCTCTCTTGCTCATGTGTGAGTTTTTAACTTTTAAAAAAAAACCTGGAGAACGTATTTTTAACTGTAAATACGTACTGGGTTTCTAAAATACGTATTGGAAATTATGAATACATATTTGACATACATCAAATACGTATTTAGAACGTATTTTTATTTTATTTTTTATTTTAATAAAAAATACGTATTTTAGGCGTATTTTGACGTATTGGTATTAATACGATACGAATATGAGTACGTGAGCCATTTTGGAGTATTGGTGCTACCTAGGCTATAAGAATATCATCAACATATATTACAAGTCCAAAGTAAGACTTAGATGTGCTCATGTAATAAAGTGAGTGATCTCCTACTGACTGTGAAAGTCCAAACCCCTTTAGGACTGTAGAAAAGGCAAGAAACCACTGCCTTGATGCTTGTTTTAGGCCATACAGTGAGCGTTGCAGTTTACATACCAGTGGAGGTTGGTGACAATACTCCCCCTGACTGAGCAGGCCAGGAGGAATGTCCATGTAAATGTCTTCTTTGAGGGTTCCATATAAGAATGCATTGTTAATGTCAAGGTGGTGTAGTGTCCATCCTTTTGCAGCTGCAACTGCTAAGAGAAGCTTGATAGATACAAGTTTAGCAACAGGAGAAAAGGTGTCTAGATAGTCAATTCATTCTTGTTGTGTGTATCCTTTGGCAACTAATCTAGCCTTGTAACGTTCAACCTGCCCATTTGCTAGATATTTAACTTTGTATAACCACTTACAGCCAATGGATGTCTTTCCAGGTGGTAGGCTTGTTACAGTCCAGGTGTTGTTGGCTTGTAAAGCCTTTAGTTCTTCATTCATGGCTGCTTGCCATTCTGGATACCTAACAGCTTGTTTATATGCGTGTGGTTCATGAATGGCAGTTATAGCAGTCGTAAAAGCACATTGAGGTAGTGTTAACCTAGAGTAGGAAATATATTTATGAAGAGGATATGGAGATGATGATACGGCAGTGCCACACACATAGTCATTTAGGAAAGATGGAGGTCTAGAGATTCTGCCTGATTTTGTGATTTTATGTGAGTTAGGGTTTTCTATAGTTTCTTGGGATGAGTTAGGAGAGTCACTGGATTGAGGGTAGTAGGGAAAAGGGTCAACAGATTGATTTTGAGGCATGGTTTGTAAAGGAAAGTCTGGTGGCTTTTGAGATGCAAAAGGAAACATGTCTTCATGAAATATAACATCTCTTGATATAAAGACATGGTGAGTTTCCAAGTCCATAACCTTATATCCTTTCATACCAGATGGATACCCAAGAAAAATACATTTTAAGGCTCTAGGGTCAAATTTAGATCTACCAGCAGATAGAGTTGAAGCATAACATAAGCAACCAAAGGATCTTAAGTGATTGTATACAGGCTTCTTTTGAAAGAGAACTTCATAGAGTGTTAATTTTTTGTTAGTTAAAACACTAGAAGGGGTTCTATTTATCAAGTAAGAGGCAGTTAAGATGCAGTCTCCCCAACATTCAATTGGCACCTTAGATTGAAAGTATAGGCTTCTGGCAACATTCAAGAGGTGTTGATGCTTACGTTCCACTCTAGCATTTTGCTGTGGAGTGGCAACGCATGAATGTTGTACTACAGTACCATAATTAGTATAGAGAGATGGCAGGGAAAATTCAGTGCCATTGTCACACCGAATAGTCTTAATTTTCTTATTAAATTGGGTGAGAACCTGAGAGAAAAATGATGCAAGAGTAGTGGCAACACATGATTTTGATAGAAGTAAGTATGTCCATACAAATCTAGAGTTATCATCTACAATGGTTAAGAAGTACTTGTGACCTTGGACAGTACAAGGGGAAAAATGCCCCCAAACATCACAATGTATCAAATCAAAAACAACATTGGCCCTAGACTGTGAAAGCGGAAAAGATAATCTCTTTTGCTTGGCTAACGGACATATCTCACAGTGAGCATTACATGATGGTTTAAAGCTAATAGTCTTGCTAAGAATTCTAAGTTTCTCTGGTGAACGGTGTCCAAGCCTTGCATGCCGTGTGTTTTCACTAACAACTATGCTGTTAACATGCAAAGGGGTGCTAAGGACATACAAGTTTCCTACTCTTTCACCCTTCCCAATCTGAATCCCCGTTGAAACTTCCTGTATAACACAACCTGTAGGTGAGAACAATACTTGACAAGAGTTATCACTTATAAGAGTACTCACAGATAGCAGATTGTATGAAAAGACAAGAACAAATAGGACATTCTTTAGGCTTATAGCGTGAGTTATATTAACAGTCCCAGATTTGGCTATGGGAACTTTTAGGCCATTAGGTAAGGTTATAGAAGTGTTAAGGAGAGGAGTGGATTCTTTGAACAGGTTTGGATTACAACACACATGATGTGTGGCTCCACTGTCAAGAATCCATGTGTTAGGTGAAAGATGACAGGAGTTAATATACATATTGTGAAAGTAAAGGTTACCACTGAAGGCTGGAATGGTGTTTTGTTTCTCTGATGTGGGAGTTGATGAAGAAGCACTGATTTGAAGCTTGTTTTGCAGCATAGTGATGATCTTTTGACACTGCTCATCTGTTATGCCAGGTACAGCATCACTGGTCTGATCTTGGCTTACATTATTAATCGATCTTTGCATTCCCTTGAAGCTGTTCTCATTGTTTTTGTATTCTCCATTGAACCTGCTCCTCCCTTTGTTGAATCCTGGGGGGTAGCCGTGGAGCTGAAAATATTTGTCAGTCGTGTGATTCTTGCGCCCACAGTGAGTGCAATGATACTTATCTCTTTCTTCCTTGAAGTTTTTGTAGTTGCCTTGAGTAGCATTAGCAAGCATGTTGGTAGTTTCACTTGAATCTCCACTGGAAGTAATAGGGCTAGATGCATCACCAATGCTTCTTTGTCTTTCTTCTTGGATGACTAATGCAAAGAATTTGGATATAGAGGGCAGATGGTCTCTTTGTATAATCTGAGACCTAACATTACAATAAGATTCATTCAGTCCTATCAAGAAGTGAAGAACAAAGTCTTGTTGCTGGAATTTATTCCATTTCTTTCCTCCTTCATCACAATTACACCAAGATGCCGGTTGGAGATTCATATATTCTTCCCATACGACCTTTATTTTGGTGTAATACTCATTCACACCACAGGGTCCTTGTGAGATTCTAAAGAGCTGCTACTTTAGTTGGAATAATCTGGCCACATTCCCTTCGGAGAAGCGTTCATGAAGATCCTTCCATATCTTGTGTGCAGAGTCCATATAGAGAAGAATCGAGCGTATTTCAGTGTTGGTTGAACTTCGAAGCCAGGAAACGATCATGCTATTGCACCGCATCCACGCACCGTACGATTCATCTTTGTCATCAGGTTTGATCATGGTGTCATCCACAAGTGGCAGTTTATTCTTCGCCATTAGTGCAGTTTCCATACACCTACTCCAACTTGTGTAATTTTCGCCCGTGAGGGGTTCAACGACGAAGGTAAGACCAGGGCTGTCACTGGGATGGAGATAGAGTGGGAAGTTGTAATCTTCGTTTTCACAATTGATCTTCACCATGATGCCAGGTTTAGAAACAAGAAGAGAAAACCCTAAAAAGGAGGGACGCAGAGAGCGAGAGAGGGAGAGAATAGATCAGAGAGCAACAAACGGATTTGCTCTGATACCATAATAAAGTTGGGATGAAAGAAAATAGAAGCAAGACAGTTTGAAAGATCAAGAATGGATTGTTTTCATTGAATAAATGAAGCAGTACACATGCAAGGATATATATAGGGATTATAGAGTTAGTTATTGTCACAACTGAATCCAAATCCTACGTGTACAAGAGGGTGCAATTAACTAATAAAAACGTGTTTGATAAAACACGTTTTATCCAACTATTTTCTACGCTGCTTTTCTCTTTCTTCTTCTTCCGCGTCTAAGCTCCTTTTTTTTTTCTTCCTTTTCTTTTGCTTCTTTATAATTTTAAAATGGGAAAATATATATAAATCCAAGTTGCTGTGTGGATGCAAAATTTTTGAATTTTTCAAATGTGACCAAAAAATTTCAAATTTAGAAAATTATATTTATTTTAATTTATAATTTATAATTAAAATTTAAATTAATTTCTAAAAATCGAAACTGACGCGTGCTTATTATTGTTCTTTATTAAGTTCTATGTTTTCTTCTTCTGCAAATTCTTCTCCATCTCTTCTTCTCATCTTTCTTCTTTTTCAATCTACTAAGAGAAATTAATCAATTTCGGGAAGGAATACTGAACAGTATAAACAACTACAAAAGTGAGTTTTAACGCTTATTTTGATACTTGTACAGCCTACATACCGGAATCTGATGAACAATGGATCTCGAGCTGAATTTGCTCGATGAAATGCCTCAGTGACCAGTTGCAGCTACATTTTCCCCTATTCCGGTGAAGAATTGGACATGGCGTGGATAACATTAATCTCATCGCTGCTAGTAATATGGTTTGCTTCTCTCTGCAAAGTCTTTTTGGAATCTTTGTCCGCCTCTAAATCAGCATTCTTAGATGATGGTATGTATGAATTGTAATGAATTGCATCATTCTAAAATGTTCTTCTTCATTATTGCTTTCTTCAATCTCCCAGAAAAGAAAAAAACTTGGTCTGCTAATCGGCAATCGATGAATGTGCTCTGTAGTTGGCTACGTCTGTACATTATACTTAGATGTTTTTTCCTGGCTTCTTTATTGGCAGGCGTGAGTTCTAGAAGGAGAAATGTCTTGCTGGTAATTGCGCATCCTGACGATGAGTCTATGTACGACTGAAGTCTGGCAACATATTCCTTTGTATTGCTCGATCCATTTGATATTTGTGTATAGCTTATTGCTGCGCTTGCAGGTTCTTTGCTCCTGTGATTAATTACCTTACTTCGAGGCATCATAATGTACGCATACTGTGTATGTCAACCGGTAATGCTTCCACATGCATCTATATGATTTTCAGTATTTGCCGTTATAAACTCTCTCCCAGTCCACATTTGGTTATATACGTCAATCTTTATGGGAGGATTCATGATTTTGTGTTTGTTTCACAACTAATCATGGCCATGGAAGGAGGGTTATCAATCGTCAAAATTTCAAGCTAACATCATTTATGGGAGGATTTATGATTTTGTGTTTGTTCCACATATAATCATGGCTATGGAAGGAGGAGGGTAAACTTAAATCATCAAAATTTCGAACTAGCATCATCATTGTTAAAGCAATTGGAATATTGACTAGTATTTTAGTACTCTCTTTGTCCCACTAAAAGTGGCTTGGTTTGACCAAAAAGCTCTCAGAGATTGACTAGTATTTTAGTACTCTCACAAATAACCATACCTTGTTGCTTGATGATGATAGTATGCAGAGCCACTAGTGTTATCTTGTCTTGTTAGCTATATGCCAATTAACTTATTTGGTAAATTATTTAAATACTGATAGCTAAAAAGTTTTGCCTCAAGGAAAAATCCATGCAAAAATTTTAAGTTTGCTTAGGACGACCACCAACTTCTTACTTCTTTTCATGTATAATTTTGAAAAGACATAACTCAAAACATTAATAGTATAAGTTTAATATCACTCCTACTTCCATCCTTTATCAAATAAGAAGGTAAAACATCAACTGACTTTGGATTTTAAAATTCTTGACCTTCTAACCGTGCTTTAGAGATTTCATATTTTCTTTTATAAAGGATCTACATGTATATCGCAATGAAATGTTGCTCTTAACATAGATCATGACTAAGTCTTTGTAAAGATGACAGATAGCTTAGAATACTTCTGTCTTTTGTTTCGTGAAATTTCACAAACTATACAACACTTGATGCTACTGTAGGCAATGCTGACGGCATGGGAAATGTTAGAAAAGAAGAGCTATATCAGGCATCAGCGGTTCTCAAGGTTCACATTTGGATTTTTGTTTTATTATCCATATGCAACGCATTGCAGAAGTAGATTTCTCTTAATTTTATCGTGCTAGCTTTCTGTACCTAATATGTATTTCCTGATTCTTGTATTTCACAAAAGTCACCCTTATTGTGTGATATGCAGATTCCAGTGCAGCAAGTGACGATTCTGGACCATCCAGATTTGCAGGTCTCCTTTAAAAATTGATGTCCTACGTTAGTCCATATTATTTACGTAACATGAAAATTAAAGTACTAACACAGGGTTAGGCTGTAACTAGGATGGTTTTGGCAAAATGTGGAGCTGGAATCTGTTGGCTAGCATCATTGATGAGGAAACTCGTACACATTCTATCGACTTAGTAAGATTTGATTTTGTTATCATTTATCAGTTCTCTCTTTAACCTCTCTGCTCAATGAACACTTATGGTGAGTGTGGACATTTTGAGTTGCTTGGGTGCTGGAACCACACCTAGCCAGTTTTTGCACTTGTGCTCATTCTATAGTTTATTGATTTCTGTTAAGCCCTTGTATTTTCTTTTCTAGATCATTACATTTGACAACTATGGCATCTCAGGACACTGCAACCATAGGGACGTTCATCAAGGAGTAAGGTAAGAGTGAGATGAACTCATAGGCTGCTTTCTGAAACAAAGTTCTGGCATCATGTGCATTTGTTTTAATTGGAAAATTATGGAATTCTGGTAGCAATGAGCAACTTATCGGGCTGTGAGATTGCTTCATGGCGATAAATGCATATCTTAGTTTTCTTTGATTTCAAAACAATTATATTGAAATGCAATTTCTTCAATCTTGAAACTAGTATTTCTTTGCATCTCAGAAAGCTTTTGCAAGATGATCCTGGGAAACATCTCGAGGCCTGGGAGATAGTAAGCTACCCCTTATCATTTTTACTATTTCCGACGTTTCAGTTCAACATTTGTATATTTCTGGAATTCCCAAACTATATCACACATTCTTTCAAAACCTGTTGGGGAAAAAGATATAGCTATAATAGTTTGACGAAAAGCTTACTATGATAAGTCTTCGTCATTTTCAGGTAAGCCCTAACATAGTGCGCAAGTACATTGGACCAGTAGATATTTGGCTATCCATCTTGTTGAGCAAACTTAAAAAAGATGGACAATCACATTGCTTGCTTAACTCGGATCTTCGTAAAAGTTATGCAGCAATGGCTCAGCACTCTAGCCAATGGGTTTGGTTCGTAAGCCTTCCTCTTTTGTCATCGACTTATTTTGGCATCACTTTGTATTAGTAAAGACCAATAGATGAGATTTAATTTTCCTTATAAAATCAGTAATTCTTTCTTGTGGATTGCAGGTTCCGCAAACTATTTGTGACATTTTCAAGCTGTACTTTTGTTAGCACACTTAAGAAAATCGAGTAAGTCAGTTGCTCAAGATGTAAACAGGGTGTTTTCGAGTTGATTTATTTCGTTTCTGTTCTCACGAGTACTTTGTATGATGGTCTTACCCGGAGAGATGAACTCTCCGAGCAAAGAGTGAGAGGAAATAGTTTTCAAGAAACAGAGTTTTTGGTGTGTTTCTATTTAATATGAAATGGTTTATTGCGATGATCATACATATTGTACCAAAAGTTGCTGCTACCTTTGTAGGTTTGATGAAAGTGAGAGTCAGTTCTTGCTTTGGAGAGTTTAGTAACATAAGTAATATGCAACAGTTGTCATCAAAAGAGCGAACCATGTTGAGATAATTTTTAAAGGAATAGTCTTATGTATTCAGTGTGTAATTTTGGTGCGCACATTTTATAATTCATTACTATATTTTCGTTTTAATTAATATTTACATGAAAATTTGTTATTCCCTCAATTCCACTAAAATTTATTTGTTTTGACTAGATATGTGTGTTCTTTTGTCAAAAAAGGCCAACTTAACTTTAGTGGGACAAAATGAATATAATAAATCATAATTAATATATATTTTAAAAAATTATATACCATAATTTTGAAATTAATTAAAATTTAAAAAATAAATATTAAAATTTGGTACTGAGATAATAAATGAGATACAAAAGTGAGCTTAATTTTAAATCTCATTTGAAAGCGGAGTGTTATGTTACACGTCAAATTTACGAATTAGAACATTATCTATATAAAATATACAGACAAATCTTACAAATAAGATCATATATTGTCTAACTATGTAATATTTATATATAATAAAAAAAATGTATTTTTATTTATAAAAAATGAAATAAAATATATATGTGATATTATTACACAATACAAGATTGAGATTGCAAATGTTATTATAGTTCTGACAAATTCAAGATATAAAAAGATTCTTATTTTAACATATACTATATAGATGACGAAGCTGCTGAAATTGTTAATTTTTTATATATACTCACTTTCATTGACTCTGGGTTATAGATTCCCCTAACTCTTTCGTTGACCTGAATTATATTTCAGACATTTAATTTCTTTTACTTCATTTCACATGCTTCTTGATTCCCAAATCTTACTAGCTACTATTTGTTTTCTTGATTATTTTTGTGCAAAAACTCAAACTACCGGTGTCCTCAGAGGTCGCTTAAGAATGGGAATCAAATGCAAATGATTTTTCCTATTAACAGTGGCGCCGAACACCTCAGTCATGTCCAGTTCTTCATTCTTGACTCCATCAGCCATTTCCCAGTCAAAATGATACAGCAGCATAGCAAGAGGAAGCTCCACATTTGCGAGTGCGAAGGCCATACCAGGACACATCCTCCTCCCCGCTCCAAAGGGTATGAACTCAAGACTGTTCCCTTTGAAATCAATGTTCTTGCTTTCCTCCTCAAATCTTTCTGCTGCAAATTTCTCAGGCTCTTTCCAGTAATTAGGGTCTCTTCCTAGCGCCCATGCATTCACTACCACTCTCGAATTCACTGGAATTTCATACCCATTGATATCGCATCTCTGTGTATTTACTCTGGGGACTAAAAGCGGCACTGGCGGATGCAATCTCAGTGTCTCCTTGATGATTAGTTTCATGTATTTTAGCTCATCCAACTGTTCTTCGTCTACTTGTCCCTTGTCGTCAAAGACCCTTCTTACTTCTTCCTGTGCCTTGTTGAGTGCATGAGGGTTTCTTATCATCTCCGACATTGCCCATTCTACTGTAGTGGCTGAGGTATCTGTTCCAGCAATGAACATATCCTGCAAGGATAGTTACTCAGAGAGGGAATCGATGTCTGTATATTCTAGGGTTTGTTAATTCTAGGAGATGCTTACCATCATCACTGCTTTGATATTGTCAGTAGTGAGAGGGAGTTCAGTTCCATCTCTTTGAATCTTAAGGAGAACATCTACTAGATCTTTGAACTTATTACCATCAGCTTCATCATCATCTGTGGCTGCTGCAGCTGCTGATCTGTGCTGCTCGATGATGCCATGGAAGAGGGCGTCCATTTTGCGATGAATCCGTCTGGTTTTGAAGCGGGCGCCGGTGATCAACGGCATTGATTTGATCGAAGGGTAGAGATCGGCGATCATGAATCCAGACCCTAGCCTCGTGATTTCATCAATCATGGAAATAACGGCGGCGCGCTCCTCCGTCCTCTCCCCGATCGCCGCCCTCACGATAACGTCGTACGCGGATAAGTAAACCATCTCCGACAAATTCGTCGGCGATCGAGTTTCAGCAGAGGCCGCGATCAATCTGCACAAACTCATATTCTCCTGGTGGCGAATGTGGCGGAAGGAGCGCACGCGGCGCAGGCTGAGGAGCTCGAGCGTGCAGATCTTCTTGACTTGGCGCCAGTAGTCGCCGTAGGGGGCGAAGACGACGTCGGTGCAGTTGTAGCCGAGCGTCTCCTGCATCAGGCCAGGGGGGCGGTTGGCGAAGTTGAGGTCGTGAGTCTTCATCACTTGCTTGGCGAAATCAATGGATGAGACGAGGAGGAAGTGGACCTCGCCTAGCTGGAGATGCGTCAAGGGGCCGTATTTGGCGGAGAGATCTCGGAACAGGCGGTGGGGGGCGGCCCTGCCTACCATTTGGTGGAGGTTTCCGATGAAGGGGAGGGGTGTGGGGCCCGGGATGTGGGAGTAAGGGTTTCCACATGATGATTTATGAAACTTAAAGACAAAGAGGAGAAATGAAACTAGGGCTATGATGATTATGAGTATTGATGATTCCATGTGTTACAAAAATCTTTACTTTAAAGCACTAACTTGATAATTTGTTGTATCTCATTCATCCCTATATATATACAGCCACACCCAACTAAGGCTAGATTCAACCTAATGCCAAAAAAACAAAAAATAAAAAATAAATAAATGAACTTCCATTTCTCCCCATGCCATGATATATATTGATAATGAAATGATGCAAACTAAAACATATCAAGTAGTGTCAACCTTCCTAAAAATCCTAATTGTCCCACTTTTTATATACTCGCTCCGTTACATTAAATATATCCTGTTTTGATTAGAACTGTGAGAGCTTTTTGATCATATTTATTATAATTATATATATAGATGCATGTTTAACACTTTGCTAAAAAACATTTTTTCTTTCTTTCAAGTAACTATTTTGACTAAAGCAAGACAATGATTAGTACACTCTTATCAATAATTTTGTTTGCATAGAATTAGTTACTTGCACGTAATTAGTACACTCTTATCAATAATTTCGAAGGGTAGAGATCGGCAATCATGATTTCCCACTAGCCTACAATATTGACTAAAGTTTGTGGTGGTGTATAGTGGCTGTAAGAATTGGCAGGTAACGATTATTCATGCACACGTCATATTTCTCGATATTACAATGTCTACAATGATATATGAGTCTCTTCCTACATATTTCGGCTTAAGGGTGGTTATAGGAGAGATGACTTTGTACAACTCAATTCATCTAGAAATTGAGCTCATTCTGCTGATGAAGAGTTTGCAAGATTTGTGCAAAATTAATAGTGCAACTAGTGAGGAAAAATAAGAGAAAAATATTTATAAAGTATTTCATCTCTTTTAAATTGTATCTTAGTGTTTTTCAAAGTTATTTAACTCGCACTACCAGAAAACATATAAAGATAACACTATATTGTCGTTATTGATATTTAACTGAGAGGTGATGACGGTCAAAATATTTTGTCACTAAAAGTTATTAGTGATGAAATTTGAACTTTTAACTATAACTTTTACTCTTACTAAAGTTATTTTTTTCACAATTAGTGATAATATATCTCCTCTCATTAATACTTCTGTCACTAAATGTCATTTTTCTTGTAGAGTTGAGATATTTGTGTTTCCTCTATGTTTAGGGAGAATTTGTAAGCCTCCTTTTATTTATATAGTGGAAGATTTATAAACTTCGGTCTCGTTGGTTTCCCTAATTTAGATTTTCACGTAAAATTCTTTGTCTCATATTTTATACTCCCTCCGTCCCAACTAAGTTGAGTCGTTTCCTTTTTAGTACACCTTTTTACACACATAATTTGAATTAATATAATATTCATATCACTACTTTACACTACTTTTCAACTTTTCTAAAAATTGTGCCCAAAAGTAATGTTTCATCTTAATCGAGACGAAGGGAGTACTATTTTGCACCAAATTTGTTTTCTTGATTTAGTCCCATTTTTCTTTTATACAACGCACGGAAAAATTATAATCATAGTTTCATATTGTGCAGTTGTCATTCATTCGACATTATTCTGATACGATTTTCCCAACAAAATGGTGGATATATTATATTCCCTTTGTCCCACTAAGCATGTGACACCTTTTTTTCAATACGATTATTAAAGAGAGTGTATAAAATAGTGTAAGAGTGATAAATGTGGTATGGTCCACACCTTTTATAAGAGATACTACATCTGTCCCACTAAAAGTGGTCACGTGTGACCAAAAAGCTCTCACAAATTTGGTTAAACGTTGCCACTTTTAGTGGGACGGAGAAAATGACATTTATTATTTTTAAAATGTGTCAAGTTTGGTTGAACACTTCAATAAAAGAAATGTGTCAAGTTTAGTAACACCGACTATATTCGTAAAATTGGTATTTAACTAATTAAACATGACAGCAACCTTCCACCATTATGTTATTTTATAAAATAAATTAATCAGCTTAAAAAACTTCCAAATTAGTACTTTTATTCGGACGTCAATCTATCACCCAAAATGATGATTTGACTTTTGTGCTTTGTCCTTTTGTTATATGAACTGAAGGAATCTTTATAAGGATAGAATTTTTTTTTCTGTGCTTGATCAATGGATTTAAGAAAATATAATAAAATTCGTACTAGTTGTTAGTATGTTTTTATGGATATAGTTAAACAATAATTCAATTTATTTTAATTAAATAACCTAAATTAATTTAAGTCACATACCGGGAACAGTCACCGAAGCATGCATGCATGTGCTTCATGATAATATATATAATTATATATATAAGGAGAAATTAAACTCATTGCCAGTGATGTTTTCATATTTTAATTAGTTGACTTTGCAAGTACTTGATATCTCATTTTGGGAACTCAATTTATAAATATAAATCACCACAGTTAGTTCAGCAGAATAAATTATTTCATACTTTTCAGATCCTCTTTTTGTTTGTGTGATGGAGACAGACAGCGATGAATGGAGCTCATCACAAGTTTAATTAATTAAAACTATCTCACACACACACATATATATATATCCTTTTTAATTTTGATGTTATTTATTTTTGGTGCATATTTTGATGTGGGTTCTTGATTTCTTGTGATAGATATGGTTAGTTTATTGATATCGATGATAATATTAATTATGAATTCCCTAATTAATAAGATCATACATCTCCATTCACAGCTTCTGCATATCCATATGCTATATATTTGCACTAATTTACTGCATGCATCTTTAATAATCCAAAACTCTACTAATTTCATATTCACGACTGCTTTTAATATATATATAAGCTAACTCCACTTTCAAGAAAATTAAAGCATCATCTAAGTTTCAGAAATGTCATATATTTTTCTTCAACTTAAATTAGCACAACACACACATATATAGTTGAAGAAGCTACTCAAATTAGCCTGGTAACATTAATCATACTACTCAGTACCACTTTAAATTGAGTTATTAGAAAATAAAATCACCACCAATTATACTACACATGTACACACTGATTTGTAATTACAACACCGGCCATGCCCACTTTCAAAATATATATAACAAATTTATACAAAACATATTTAATTTGGACGACACACCCAAAACTTTCAGAAATCTGTTTTACTATTTTGCTGAACATGGTATTATTTTTCTGGAAATGAAAGCATTATTGATATATATATAGCTAGTCAAGCTGCAGGGGGTAGAACCAAAGGTCGCTTAAGAATGGGAATCATATGCAAATGGTGCTTCCTACCAACAGTGGCACCAAACGCAGCTGTCATATCCAAATCTTCATTCTTGACCCCATTAGCCATTTCCCAATCAAAATGATACAGAAGCATAGCAAGTGGAGATTCCACATTTGCCAATGCGAAGGCCATGCCTGGGCACATTCTCCTTCCTGCACCAAAGGGTATGAACTCATGATTGTTCCCTTTGAAGTCAATGTTCTTGCTCTCTTCCTCGAATCTTTCTGGTGCAAATTTCTCAGGCTCGTTCCAGTACTTGGGGTCTCTTCCCAGCGCCCATGCATTCACGAAGACAGTGGTTTTTGGTGGGATTTGGTAGCCATTGATTTCGCATGTGCCGGTGTTCATTCTGGGGACTAGAAGTGGTGAAGGTGCGTGGAATCTCAGTGTCTCCTTGATGATTAGTTTCAGGTATTTTAGCTCATTGAACTGTTCTTCGTCTACGTAGCCCTTGTCGTCAAAGACCCTTCTTACTTCCTCTTGTGCCTTTTTGAGGATGCTAGGGTTTTTAAACATCTCCGACATTGCCCATTCTACTGTAGTGGCTGAGGTGTCTGTCCCAGCAACGAACATATCCTTAAACATAAAAGAAGTATGCAGATATTTAATATTCCCTCTTAACCACAAAAACCAAAGTGTGTTCTCATAAAATCAGACACGAGTTTTAAGTAAAAATTATAAATTAAAGGGTATATTTTTTGGAGGATACATGAGATCCACAAAGCAATATGAAAAAAAAAAATAGTACAATCTTTGACAATCCAAATAAATAATAAAATTACATTCGTAAAAGTAGTAGAAATTCTGACCCAAATGTAAAAGGACAAATTTTAACAATTTTGAATCTAATGATATGAAATTGAAAATTTCATAGGAATTGGAAAATTCATACTATATTCAGTTGAAAAGTCGTATATTATTGATACGAAATTAGAATTATATATATGATTCGTATTGAAAAATAGTTTAGTTTATCTTTTTTACTACGAGAATATGTATCAATCTCATATTAGTATAATAAAAAATGTGGCATGATTAGGCAATATTAAGAAATATTAAGAATTAAGAGAAGAGAACATACGACGAGCACTGCTTTGATATTGTCAGAAGTAAGAGGCAACTCAGTCCCATCTCGTTGAACCCTAAGGAGAACATCTACTAGATCTTCGAACTTACTGTCACCATCTTCACCACCATCACCATGAGCGGCGGCTTTGGCTCTATGCTGCTCGATTATGGTGTCGAACACCTCGTCCATCTTGCGACGCATCCGTCGGATCATGAAGCTGGCCCCGGTGATCAACGGCAGCACCTTGCTGGAAGGGTAGAGATCGGCGATCATGAATCCCGACCCTAGCTTCATTATCTCCTCAATGATGGAAGTCACCGCCGCCCGCTGCCCGGCCTTCTTCCCCACCGCCGCCCTCGTGATGACGTCGTAGGACGACAGGTAAAACCTCTCCGACAGATTGGTCGGAGATCCCTCGCAAGAGGCGATGGATCTGCACATGCTCATATTCTCCTCCTCCCTTATACGGCGGAAGGATCGCACGCGCCGCACGCTGAGAAGCTCCAGCGTGCAGATCTTCTTGAGCTGGCGCCAGTAGTCGCCGTAGGGGGAGAAGACGACGTCGGTGCAGTTGTAGCCGACGCCGTCCTGGATCATCCCCGGCGGGCGGTTGGCGAAGTTGAGGTCGTGGGTTTTCATGACTTGTTTGGCGAGGTCGAGGGAGGAGATGATGATGAAATGGCTCTCTCCCAGCCGGAGATGCGTCAAGGGGCCGTATTTGGCAGCGAGGTCTTTGAAGAAGTGGTTGGGGGCGGCGGCGGCGCCGAGCATCTGGTGGAGGTTTCCGATGAGGGGGAGCGGTGGGGGGCCGGGGAGGTGGGAGTGACTGCGTGAGGGTTTCAGAAACGTCAATAACCAGAGGAGAAAGGAAGCTGCTATGGCTATGAGTGATGAATATAGGATGCTCAACTCCATTGTATACTTATTAATCAAGTTAATTGATGTTTCTTGTTTAATTAATCGTTGCATGTTATATATTGATCATCTCATCTATATATAGATGTATTTTCATCACCCAAATTAACTAGGGTTCACTACTCATGCAATTTAATTAATTCATTACTTCATAATATCTTCTAATTAACCCAAGGTTTTAGCTAAGATCTTGAAGTCATGAGGAAGCGTACACATTAAATATAATAACTCAATATATATCTACAATCAGAACACGACATCCTTTGATAAAATAATGACTAGGTATATATACCAAGCGTTAATTAATGACCATGTGATAATTTTGTATTGTACTATTAATTAATTAATACAAGAATGACACATTACATAATTAGATTACACATAATTAAACAAAGGAATCTGAATTGTGGAAGAACATATTAGATCTATAAAGCATTTAAATTGATCATGTGTAAGATATATGGGCGTTGTATAAAACCTTAAAGCAAACATCTAACATTATAGGATACTAATAAGTAAATAAAATATTTAATCTTAAATACCCAAATCAAACATCATCTTCATGGATCACCTATTGCATTTTCATGTGACAGATCTCTTATATATTCACGAAAAGCTTTAATTAATATCTCTCGCATACATACATAAATATATATACTATGCAATGATTGAGAGTTTTCATAAGCAAAATATGGTAGATCTTGAAACTCCACAGAATATGCATGTTTTTTCTTATTTATTAGAAATCAAATTAATTAAGGCGTTTGTTTATATATATATTTTTGGTGATGAGTTTAATTAATTCTAAAATGTATCCCTATAAGAAAGAAGGATTCGTACAAGTTGACGAATAGATATAGATGTATAGATAGCTACTTATATCAATTTTCAACTTAATTATGTTATGAACGATTATTCTCGTGGATTATGTATAATTAGGGAAAAAAAAAGAGGGAAAATATAAACTAATCAAAAAAGATAGTAAAAGACAAATACTAGCCACTAATATAATACTATATAAATTATAGCCATTTTTATGTTTTTTGTACAAAAATACTCTTCCCAATATCTTATATTATCATTTTAATATTAACCATTTTTTACAATAAATTTATAATTCAAAATCATAATCTCACGCCGATAACCACCCCCACCGTTGTCGATAACCGTCGCCGGTGCACTCATCCCCCGCAGCCACCGCACACCTTCGCACATTCATCTCTTCCCCACCGTCGTCGACGTGTACCCATCCATCCACAACCACCTTCACACCTTCGTGCACCCATCTCCTCCCCACCACCACCGTACTGCGCCGCCGCGCCCATCTCCACCGTGCACCACCGCACCCATCACATTGCGCGCAACCCTTCCCTTTTCAACTGCTGAAAATTCACGTTTTTATATTTGAGTATGAGTGGTATGATTTGGTATGAAGTGTATAAATGGTATGATTTTCATGGTTCATACTATTCATACGTGAGTCGTTTAATTCATACCACATACAAGTTTCATTCATACCACAGGAGTATGAAAGGTATGATTCATACCTAGTATACAAAATTCATACTTAAAATGCGAAAATAAAAAATACATTATTTTAACTAAAAGGATATTTATGACAATTTACATAGAAAATGACTATAATTTATATAGTATTATGTTGGTGGCTAGTATTTGTCTTTCACTATCTTCTTTGGCTATTTTGTATAATTAACTCAAAAAAAAAAGTCATTTGATTTTGATGTTAATTTTAAGACGCGAGTTTTAATTGACTTTTAGATGCAGAGTTCTCATTTTGTGTCCTTTTACGGTTTTACCTTAAATATAAAAAGTCATTCATATGATATATAAGAAATTTCTATGGCCAAAAGTCATGTTTTCTAGATCTCTTTGAAATAACTCTATAAACAATTTTTTTTTTTTTTTTGTTTTGAAATCTAGGTTTATTTTATTATTATTTTTTATTATGAATCCCTTTGTTAATTAGATGAGATTTTTCTTTTCTTTTTCTAATAAATGAAGATAAGAATGTCATGGCACTATTAATATTACTATATACAAAAGTTGACTGACGACCAGGCCAAGATTGCCACTAGTTATTTTCATTTACAAATGTTAAATAATAAGTATGAATGATATGAATTGATATGATTGGTTAAACTTGTCTTTTTTAAATTATATTTTTTTGAATATTATTATTATATTATTCTATCATATTTTATTACTATATTATTCTATCATATTTAAGAGACACTGATTAGTAAGTTTGATATGAATTTGGACAGCGATGGTGATGACATAATTAATTAGAATTTTTGGCCTCTAAGAAAGAAATTTCATACTATATATAGTCGATTATTGTTTAAATGGTTAATCGCCATTTAATTTAATTCACGAATTATATACATTTGCAATTCATTCTTGAAATTGCAGGTATAAAAAGTAAAATTTGGGTGGAAAATTATTATCATAGTGATGAGGCTAAATGCGCTAGCGTCTTCACATTTAAAATGAAACATAATCTTTCTAATTTATTAAGTAAATTATAATTTATGTACTAATAATTTCAGTGTCAACGCTAACTAAAACCTTTTAAATTTATATTAAATAAGACATGTCGTAACATACTGAAAGTCGTCATCATGAAACATTATCTTCCCAATAGAACTGTATTATAAGTCAAACTTTTTTAATTTTTGTGTAATTTCAAAATTTGTAAATAGTTATTGATTTAAGGATAACTCGTAACATTGTTTTAATATGCAAGTCTTAATTGACTTTTACTTTCAAAAAAACGCGCGGAGTAGTAATAAATAATAGCAAAGTGCTCTGAAATTCGTGATCAATTTACTAGTTTTATTTTTGAAATAATACAAAGGTGTTTATTATGACCGTCTTGCTTAGTTATATGGAAATTCGTTATTCATGAGAGTATAAAGTTTGATAAACTTGACATTACAATTATATTAGTTGGTTAAAATTAGCATTTCAATTATATTAGTAGATTAAAAGGAGGGGTTTGCTTTTGGACACATGTTTTTAGGAATATTAAAAAGAAATGTAAAGTAATGATATGAATATATACTATTTAAAATTAGGTGGATAAAAAAGTATACTAAAAGAGAATCACCCCAACTTAGTTGAGAAAGCCCAAAAGGATACGCCTTGTCTTAATTGGAACTGAGAGTTACTATGAAAGTGGGATACTACTTACTTCAAGTAGAATTGAGTGCATATGAATCCAGCAAAAGACATGCATATAACAGTATTACACAACAAATGCTAATCAACCAGCAATTACATGTAATCAAGAAGAGTTGAGTTGGGTACAGAAAGAGGAGCACAACCAAATGAAGCTCTAATGTTTGTTCAACTGAAAAACAAAATTAAAGGTTTAAGGTGAGTCGAGCCATAAATAGCCACTTCATAGCGTTTCAAGACAGTTACGTCTTGTGTAGCATTGTGAGACTGAGTGACTACCAAATTGGAAGAAAGCATTATATCTTTCACGCCATACAGAAAATCCAGTGCACCCCATCGATTAATTGTAAACCATATACTTTGGTGTTGCACTGAATTTCTGATACCCTTTAATGACTTTGTTGACAGCGTCGAGGAAATCTTTCTCAGTCACTGTCTTTCTTCTTGCACGGATAGCATACATTCCAGCTTCTGTGCACACGCTTCTTATGTCGGCTCCTGAATTTAGAGAGACCAAATCATGACTCACCAAACAATCAAAAATACTGAGTATAGCACAAAAACCATCACCTCCTGCATGAAATAATTGTGTAGGAGTGTGCAATATTCAAAGAGATTACTTAAAATACTTACCAGTAGAGTTTGGGCAGAGACGTGCGAGAAGTTCAAATCGGACGTCCCTCTCACAGTTCATTGTGCGAGTATGAATCTTGAAGATCTGGGTCCTGCTCTCTAGATCAGGCAGTCCAAACTCTACTTTGCGGTCTAGTCGACCAGGACGTAAAAGCGCAGGATCAAGGGTATCAGGTCTGTATAGAAACAAGTGATTATTTAAACAAGCGCAATTCCCACCAAGATATAGGTAGCCATGATTTTTACTCAGTGAAAAAGCTACACTTAGAGAAAATTAATCACCAACCTGTTGGTTGCCATTAGAACTTTAATATTTCCACGAGCATCAAAACCATCAAGCTGATTCACGATTTCAAGCATGGTACGCTGGACCTCATTATCTCCACCCACACCATCATCAAAACGTGCACCTCCAATAGCATCTACTTCATCAAAAAACACAATACAAGCTTTTTTGGAGCGAGCCATCTGCAGAGGTGACCAGAGATATATTAAGCAACTCAAATTCAGAAGATAATTTATGAGGAAAATAGTAAAAGGTGGAAGGTGTAGGACCTGAAATAGTTCACGAACCATCCGAGCTCCCTCTCCAACATATTTTTGGACAAGCTCACTACCAATAACACGAATAAAGCATGCATCAGTTCGATTAGCCACAGCTCTCGCTAGCAGAGTTTTGCCAGTTCCAGGAGGACCATAACAGAGAACCCCTTTTGGAGGATCGATTCCCAGCTTCACGAATTTTTCAGGGTGAAGCATAGGCAGCTCAACAACCTGAGAATATCCATTATCATGTGGTGTTTCAGTTAATTTTCCCGATGAAGCAAGTTTAGCATAGAAGACTATAATTATAGGCATGCAAGCAAAGAACTTCCAGCATCACAATATAACAAACCTCTCTCATCTTTTCAATCTGCTCCTTACATCCTCCAACATCATTATAGGTAACATCTGGCTTTTCCTCCACTGTCATCATTGTAACACTTGGATCAATTTTTGGAGGCAGAGGTATCTGAATTTGATATTTATTCCTGTCCACGCTGCAAGAAAACAGGTGCTAAACTTCACATCACAGCAGCAAAATAATAAGCAATGACCAACAATCAGAATCTCAAGCCCACAATTCTAATTCTAGAAAGATAATACCTAGAGATAAATGTTTAATTTCAAATTGAAGTTATTAATAAAAAGCAACAAATGCAATTCGGTGATTTCACATTAACATTCAAACAATTCAAGGTAGAGAATTAAAAAATCATGCAAAATCAAACTCTTCAATGCATCTAGGCATTTAGGAACAAGGAGGTAAATGACATACACCCTGTGCTACAGGTAAATGCTTGATTGGTCAAAGAAAAATAAAGATGGAAAAGCTCACCCAACACGCATGCCTTCTTCAATATCAGTAGGTGAAACTTTATCACCCAGTCCTACAACAAACTGCAAAAAAGAAACACACATGATGAATAAACTATTGCCCCCACAACACTACCAACAAAAGATAAAACATTACTGCCCATCAAGTGCTGGTATAAGATATCATACATGTCTCAGTAATATTTTGTAGTACAATTAGTATTATTAAATAGGGGTGAACAATTTTACGGGGGAAATCTATATACAAGGCACATAATAGCATACCTTGGCAATCTGCTTGACATTTATAACATACTTGGCATCCTCCGTATTTGGATTGATTATCTTTGTGCACCGTGCAACCTACAGGAAACAAATTATATCATAAGATAGGAGAATTGACGATGAATGAATAGTAGATCCAAAATGTAGAAAGTAATACCTGAAGAGGTTGTTCCTCCTGCATCATTTGCTTATCAGATACAAGATCCCACTGACTAGGTGTAGCTAAACCAGTATCAGATTCCTTGATACCTATTATCAATTGAAAACTGCAGATTAGCATCAAACTGATAAAATCACCATTCCCAGGGTTCGTTCATAGTTTCTCCTCTCCTACTCCCCGCACAAATAAGGGGGGAAGGGGGTAGTGGGATGGGATGGGAAATAAGGAAAAAAAAAGACGAAAAGCTACAAATGATCCAATAAAAAAATGTCTTGAATATAACGGATAAATAATGCAGATTAATTTGCATACCACATAAATCATTAATCTTCTTTGCCATCTCCTTGATTTCCTTCTCAGATTTTTTAATGCTGTTTGAGTAAGGTCCCAATCCCTGCGTACACCAGCATACATAAACCTTAAGAGCTAGCACACAAAATGCCATACGTACCGTATAAATTTGTACCACATATCAATACGCATTACACAGTCAAAAAAAAACTTGGGCCAAATGCAGAATACAAAAAAGGAAGCTGGGCACATACTATTAAAACCTAAAAGAGACTACTTCCAAGTTGAACCCAACAAAAAAGAGAGTAGTACTTTCACATATATCAGCTTATTTAAGTTCATAACCAAAAGCTCAGTCTCCCCCGCCCCCCGCCCCACCCCCCACCCCCAAAAGAAAAGTATCTACTTCCTAGTTGAACCCAATAAAAATTATCACTTTCACATATATCAGATAATTTAAATCCATAACCAAAATCTAAGGCTCCCCTCCCCCGCCCGCCCACCCCCATCCCCCAAAAGAAAAGCATATCACTATCATCTAAAATACTCCCAACAACAACTATACTTTCATCTGGCCCTCAAATCATGAAGTCGGGAAAAACAAAATGGATCTAATATCCACTAAAACGTCCACCAGCTAGATTCTAAATTGCATCAACCAAAGCAAAAAGTTAAGAAGTTAATCATCCTCGTCAGAAAAGAAAACAATACTTGAGGTTCAGCTCTTCATTTCCCATAAGTGCAAGCATACAGGAATAAATTGCCTAAAATTAGGGCTTTTGAATAAATTGAGCTAATTTTGACATTACATAGGTTTTGAGAAGCGCGATATCATCTTCGTCGAGGGGCTTGGGGTTCTTCTCGTCCTTGATTTCATCTTCTGGATCGTGCGCCATTTTCCTAATCAAAATTTCCTTGGTAAATTGCTTGATTTTTAGGGGAAACTTTTCTTGTAGAACAAGCAGAAGAGAGAAATGTGAAACGAAGTGAACAGCAAGTAATATATATTCTAAATGTTTCACTCGAGGTGGGCTGCCCTATAAATAAAAATAGATAATGGGCCAAATTTAATTAAATCAGCGCAATATTATAATTGGGCCTAGAGCATAAACCCAAGCCCAATTTCACTATTGATTCCACTCTTCGTTTGAGGCTTTGAGCTGGTTAGCTCAACGAGTCAAGTTTGATCTTGACAAAATTCAGTTCGTGAAATAATTTAATTTGAACATACATATATCAATAATCAACTCATCATCAAAGCTTGTCTTTAATTTGCTATAGCTAGTAATAATTGTATGTAGAATTAAAGTTCGGGACTGCATAAACTCGCGAGTCTCAAAACAACGGGTAAATTAAGCTCGGAATATTAACTCAGTTCGCTTACATCCCTAATCACGAACTCAACTAAATTTGATCATGGGAATATTAACTCAGTTCGCTTACATCCCTAATCACGGACCAATTTTTATTTCAGTATTTTAACGAAAACGGGACTCAACTATCTTCCGAAAAGATGTTCTAATAGCTTTGGACAAAAAAAAATAGCGAAAGTGATTGACAAACAAAATGGAGTTACAATACGAGGCTAATAAATTATAGCAGTTAGACATGGTATATCGCAAGAAGCTTGTGTTTTGTTGTACCAATGCTTCAATGGGCAACCTTTTATTGCTTCCTACGAGAAACATATACATATTTCTTCAAAATTATAACCAGGCGAAAATAAGAGGGTGACTATTAAAAAAATTCCCAAGAATTAATGGAATTCACTAGACTAACTAACTTTGTGACTAAACTGAATCCCTGTATTTCTTAACATCTGCAGCGTTCAGAAAGTGTTTCTGGCAAATCTTCGATATTGCGCACTCCTTCAGACCATTCTCGCCATCCTTGTTTTGTATGAGCTTTTTGAGTTCTTCTGACGGCTGAAACACCTAAACACAAAGAGTTTCCTCGAGCAATTAGTTTCAATGTACTTTGCTTAAATTTTTTTTTGTTCGGAAAATATGGATGTAAACTATTTAGATGCCTACCAGCGACGAAGTTGTTGAATTTTCGCTGTGTGTGGAACTACCTTCCCCTTTGGCTGTCTGATCAGAAGGGTTGGGTTGATAGGAGGAGTCAGTGACTAATTGCAGAAGCTTTTCACTTCCCTGAGAGGAAAATAAAAGGCATGAGCGAATAAAAAGTGGGCATGCACTAATGCTTATAAAGAACATTAGAATGTTGTGATTTAACAAACTATTTTCTGATGATCCATTAGAATAAGAATAGAGGTTCATTGTACCTGTGATGCTCTCCAGTGAGAGTAGGCACGGAACAGGAGCCAAAAGAATGGGATGTTAGGCAAAGGAAGAACCTGCATGTGATAACCAATGATTTCTTGTAGATATTATATTACAAGGTTCAGACTTCGGACATATAATGAACTGAGTATTTTTTTTACATACCATGAAAACTGATGTCAAAGGCACCAGCATTGCTGAGAAGTAGAAGTATTTTGTGTGAATAACTGATCCCCTGATAATAATGCAGGATGTCACATTTTATTTGAAATGATGGGTTGAAGTTCATTGCCAGAAAGGTTATTGCCTAATCAAATAACAAGAACAAATTTGGGAGGCGAGAAGCCCATATACAATAGAGCCTATATTTTTTTCAGCAAACACAACTGCCATGCTACATTTATGAATTATGATACTCGTGCATTGTAACAATAAAGCCCACCATGAGAAGTAGTGATACTCTTTGACTAAAAACATGAACGTTGTTCAAGCTTGCAAAAGCATGACAGATGAATTGATTGAGTTACCTGAATGCTAAATGTCGGACTCTTCGACGAACAAGTCGTGGATTCAAACTGTGAATGGTAGAAGAAGAATATTCAAAAATAAAATCTCCATGTAAGCAAATCATGCAACAATTGTTTGCCGTGGTTCTTCTAGTTTCTCGAAGTTAAATTATAGTATATATTGGCTAGATTGCATTCTTCTCTCATTATATGAGGTGAGCAGCAGTACACTGTGCTCTATTACAATTCAATTCATCGTGCACTATTTAAAATTGAATTTAGAAGGAGAAGGGTAATGGGGATTTCCTTCCTGTATATGGTTCTGAATGAAACATTTAGTTAAAACATTCAATAATTAAAAAAAGTTCATAATTATCCATATCCAGTTCATACATTATTGACCAAATAATTAAATGTATTCGAAATATTTAAGATAATTAAATTGATTGTCAATAGAGGTTTGAACAGTTCATCATTATTGACCGAAGAAGGGGTTTGAACAGTTTTACATCATCTTGGATTTTATTTTAAAATACATTGATTTAATTCAGAGATAATCAATAGACAATCATATTAGTAGATGGAGCGAGAAGGAGATACTGACATTTGACATATAGACTTCTCACTTGCAAATGGAAGAGGTTAGTTCCTTGAGCAGCGGGAAGTGATACAAGAAATAGAAATGGGCTTTGGAGCATGCAGCAATATTATGTTCTTTCTGCAGTTTTATTTATTAAAAAAGTGGACCAAACACAAGATTTCACATGTAACATTCTTCTGCAATATATGCATCTCAAAATTTGCATTTTCTTTTCATCCTAGATTTTTAGGCTGACATCAAACTAAATAAAGTGGAGAGGGATATTGACAAGAGAGGTCATGATCATACGAGGAATGAGATCAGATTACCTTGATGGATATACAATATCCAATTTATTAATCTCCTTTGGAATAGATTTAAAGAATATTTCTGATGGCTTCACACGAGACAACAATTTCACTCCCAACCTACACATTAGAAATATCAGCTAGTGAGCTAACATTAAAATAGTAATGATATCACATTTTTCCCCAATCCACAAACTAAATAATCTAGAACTAGTGAACTTCACAAATCATTCAAAACACATCAAATCTCAAATTAAAGGACGGCCACAAATTATATCATTTATGTGTAGATATATGTATACATACCCATGAATTTTATTCTTGAAAGTTCCCTCGGGCGCCTTCTCCAGCTTAGTCCAGGCTCCATTCATCTGAACATGTATCATGCTAACAGTTAGAGAACACACCCAAACCCAGTCATCATTAATAATTAATATGCCACTAAAACATAGTCAATTTATTAAGCATTCTCACTTCAAACAAACATATTTAGTAGGTAGTATACACTAACAGTCTAACACTACTCTACAGTATGCAAGAACAAATGTAGTAAATGTATCTCTGGAAAAGAAATTAACTCTAATTGATCATTCAAAGGCGGTATACATACATAAATCCTCTTAACATACTTAACAAGGACATAGTGTCAATGTATTTGCATGTTTTACATCAAAATCCTTCTTCACAGACTCACAGTTCACACCAACCCTTCATAAATTACTCAAAATACTCAATGATACACATGCGCGCGCGCATGCACGCACAAAAACAAAAATTAAATATGAAAGCGTTATTTGCAGCAACACAATTATATTTCACAAGCAAGTCAAGGACAAGCGGCAGATGAGCAGATCCTGCATATTTGACTTGATGTTACGGTGACAAACTTGTTACATACTGCTCCTGTTAGAGTAGAAGCCATATATTCAAGTTGAAATATTGAAACAAACTAGATAAACATCCATTTTGATCATAAACCAACAAAAACAAAGTCAGTCAATCACAACCCTGATAGACAGCCATTATGCATTATGTAACAATACAATATTAGCTGCCTGCAAAGGAAACAAAAAAAAGAACAAGATAGTTATATATTGCTCCCAGTGACAAAAATCACCAAATTCAATTCATGTGATCAATTTCAAAACCATGTCTTTATACAATTCCAGCAATAAACAACATAATAATTAAGCAACAACAAAGGAATATATTTTAGTAATACAAGTAGAAGACATACGACCATACATCCCTTCACACATTTCTCACTAATAATCAGCATTTTTACATTAATCACTCACAAGCACTATAAACACCAAATGCACAATAAACTACGCAACATGGATCAATACTGAGCATATCTAACCTATCCGCATAAATTAATATATATGAGCGTACACAGCTTATCCCAAGCTAAACAAAATCCAAACGCTAGCGCGAAATATAACCATACAGCCTTCAGTTAGCTACACACTAACCATAAAACCAGTTCTGCTCCTATCGTAAATGAAACATAAAAATACAGAACAGAATCGCTCAAGCATTCCTCATCATATATCAAAAGCTAATGACGAAACCTTGTTCGCAGCAAAATCAATGGCGAGCTCAACTTTCGAGTCCTCGGACTTGTCCCTGGAGATTTTGCTCCAGAGCTCCTTCACCGTCGACGGAGCGGTGGATGGTTGAGCGGCGGCCGCCGAGGGGTCAATCGATCGGCTGAAACACCAGTTCCTTCCTCTGATCGGAAATACCACAACTTTGGCCCTCATTTTCAAATTATACGATGAAAGAGTAGGACTAATCGTATAAATTGAAGCTTCAGAGAATAGATTTGCAGGTGCGGGTCGAACGTTTGTGAGATTAAGCGAGAAGATAAATGAAAATGTGCAGGCAAATTAAGTGAGCGGCGGCGTTGTTTATATTCTTTAGAAAGTGTTTTTGGAGGAGGCTGACTGTACTAATTAAACCGAGTGCTATATCCACTAAACTCCAACTCTCCAATTCCCTTACTTCTTAAAAAATCCGGCCACAAGTGATCCGACACGAGTTTAAGAAACTAAAGTGCTGTATTTTAAAAATAAAAGTGATGTACTACTGTTTTCGTTTTTTGAAAATTGACACTTTTAATGAGACGTCCCAATAAAAAAACGTGACCACATTTAACGAAAAGGAATTAGTAATTTCTTTTTAATTTCTTTAATTAGTGGTGTGATATCAAACACTATTTAGAGCACCCATCCGTTGTGGGCACCACTTAACTTTTCTACATTTCATACAACATACGAGTCATTATAATATTTATTTACGAAATACGTTGAGAAATAAAAAGACTCGATTCCCATTTAATTCTCAAATAATTAAATATACAACCGTCAAATTAATTAAGAACCCTACAAGTTCAAAATCAATTTTTCCAACATACATCACATCGTTCGCGAATATATTAATCTCATCGGCTACTGGCGAGTGTTCGACACTATCTAACCCAAGTTTTTGAAAGTTTTGCACTTATGCATCTTGACCTAATTTTGTTGAACTTCTGGCGATGTTGCAAGTGTCATATTAAAGTTTTACTAATTGAGTACTTAATTAAACCTTTTTTCATATTTATTCAATATTTTAGAACTCATTTTAGCTCAATCTGTAAATAAATGCACAGTATAATAAAAATCACCAGATAACGTAGTGAGAAGTGGTTAAGGTACTAATAAGAAATAGTAATATATAAAGAGCTTAAAGAATTGGCTGTGAATGTGATGGCAGTTCAGGAACATCATCCTTAAATGTACAATAAGCTGAACTAGGCTAAACTAGAAGGCACCGTATACAACAAACATACACCACTAACTTTCTCAAGGAATCATGGAGGACAAAATTACAAAAACCAATTATACTTTTCTGGCTGAAGCTCTTATTACATATGGAACAAGATAAATCAGGTACGATCAAATTTACAGCAGTGATTCACTTATCCAAACAAATGCGTTGCAAGATTCACGACCATTAGCTGTCTCCTTCACTTTCCCATGGCAGCATATATAACGGATTCCACAAAACAAAGTAAAAATCAAGCAGTTCACGATAGTAGAGTGTGATTGCAATTTGAAGGATTGCTACGTCAAGAAAGGCAAACAGAGCGGCATTATCTTCATAATGAGAGATGATGTACAAATATTTGAGTTCACTCATCTTCTGCGATGAAGTTTGGAAGTTCGCCCTGGCACAAGTACTCGTCACATTGTGATGCTGACCCCCAGTCCTTCCGGAGGCGAAGAATATCATCAGTGAAAGTGGATCCAGAAGATCCAATGAATACAGAAGAAAGAGCACAAATAGTCTTATCCAGCATGGCCTCAACCTTCACACAATGAAAATTTCCAGTATTAGATAAGATTATGCAAACGGTAAATTCCCAAAAATATGTATAGGTTATTATTCCCTTTAAGAGCTAGTTCTAATGTATCTAAGAGCGATACTACTAAGTATATAAGAGCGTTATTGTAAGTACAAAGATTCCAGATCAAGTGCCTCGTTTATTGATTCTTATACACGAGACAATTGCTTGAAGCCACCAGACCAAGCAGTGATAGAATTTACTAATGAAATGAAATAGAGAAGAAAATAAATATGAAAAGTAAGCCCACCTGAGAATCTCCCTCAAGTCCATGTCTGTATAATAAAGCATCCCATTTTTCAGCTGAATTACGAGTCGGTCTCTGAACAAGTGGTACACTCTTCCCATTCAAGAAAACTAGTGACTGAAGTAAACCAGTTTCACTTTCTGCAGCATCAGTTGAGAGATATATCACTGGAGTGTTAGCCCTTTCAACAACTCGATTGATGCACTCCGCAGCTTGCGGAACAGGATAAAAGCAACTCGGTTGTTTGGCATTGCTGAGAAACCATTCAGAAATTTATGTTACCCGTTACATATAATCACAGAATAACATGTAACAAGGTCTAAAAAGATAAAGTGAAAGATACCAGAATTTCAAGAAGCCATGGCGCCGGAAATGAAGAGCTACAAAATCTTTCCCCAAAAATGTCTGTATAAAGCGTTGCGCAGTGAGCAAAATAAGCCTACTTGGCTCAATCAAAGTCTTGCACTTATGTGCAATCGGACCTCCTGGCTGCATCACCCACTGTCTCTCCACATCGGCAAAGAACACATCTCCAATTGCAACGACATCACTATCTGAAGAAAACTTTGCCAAAACATCCTGGACCGTCCTTTGTTTTGGTTTCTTAACATCCTCCTTCCAGACAGCCTCAACCTTACCCAAAGACACCCCCAACCCCTTCAACTTCTTCACACGCTCATCATCCATAAAACATGGTTCTGGCAACGAGAAATAGCACATAAACTTATCTACATGCAAATGGTTCTTTTTGCTCTCTGCAAACTCCTCAAATGTAACCACAACTTTCCTCCCCAAGCACTTATTAATGTGATCAATATCTAACACTCGATGAAACTCATAATCAACCTTTGAACTTGGGATCACCAAAACCCGATTCAACAAAGCTGCAAAAAACATATGCTTCTCCAGACAGATCAAATGATTCGACATCTGCCCCGATACACAAATAGCAAATAAATACTTGTTGGGTTTAGGATTCCACTCAATTGTTTTCCTCTCCACTAACCTCTGATCCACCTTCCTGCACCTAGTCCAATCCGACAAAACTGTGTCGGTGTAATTTCCAGTCAAATCAACAGAACCCTCACTGTCATGAGATGACAACAAAATCCCTTGAATTTGCTTATTAAACGAAATCTGACTAAAGACTCGCAATTTTAAGTCTTGCAACACCCCATTATCATTACCAGAGTTCAAATTCGCCGAATTACTATTATTTACCAAGCCAAAGTTCGATCTATTCACCAATGTAGTATAATTCCACATCTTAACAAGCTCAACTTCCTGCTGCTTAAGCAAAAACAAAGCACGTAACTCCGACTCACGCATTCGATTGGCCAAAGGACCATAACCCCCTATATCTCTAATCGATGGGACACGCACCCGAAACACATTCTTCAAATCGGTAGTCAGGTACAATATCAGAATCACCACGGGCAGAAAAATCGCGAAAATGTACCTCTTATTGAATCTGCGCGCGATGCTGGAAACTCGATTTTTAAAATCGTCATCGATTTGGAGAGCGGAGCTGTGATTACTGTGATTGTGGTGATCAGGCGACTTTACGACGTCGTTGAGCCTGGCATCTTGCGAAAGCAGATTCTCGCGATCGTCCTCCTCGTCCGATAGCTCCCTTTCCATCATTACTCACACTATATCACACAGTGGATGTGGAATCCAGAAATTCTCCAGGAGAAGTAGGAGTAAGTTTGTATAATTAGTGAGCTCCGCCTGGATCTCTTCGGTATCGGAGGGAGGGTTTTTGTGTGTGTGAGATAGAGAGGGAAAGAGAGACAAAGGTGTGTTTGATGTGGAGGAAGAGTGGAAAGGAAGGAAGTGCAGAAGCCACAACTAATTTTGCATCATTGGTTGTTGATCGGAGAAGAAGATCGTCGGTGGAAAGTGACCTGCTACCGGATCAACAGGCTGCAACACGGCTCTCGTTTTATGTCCTTTTTCATTTTCGGCCCAATCTTACGGGCTGGCCCAGTTTATTTTCTTAATATTATAAGTATTTCTTTTAATATATAAGAACAAATAAAATTATCCAAATGTGAACTATAGCCACTTTAACAACAAACAATTTCTATTTTTAGTTGATAATTTTTAATACACTCGTAGCCGTTGAAAATTATAGGAAATCGACGTAGGCAAGGAATGCCACGTAGCAGTGCAGGAAACTTCCAGATGTATCTAGCTCCGTCTACTTCATACAATATAACCACTTTTCTCTCGCTAATTAGAAATTACCTAACCTTCAAGTGGAGAAGATGCTGGGATTAACTAAGAATAAAATGTTGAGCGGCGGTGCTACCGTGCTACGCTGGCACGGGAGGCGGTGGATGGTAGGCAAAGCGGCCAACCGCGCCGCCGTGCATGGCACTAAGCTTCCGGTGCCTAATGCCATCCCGGTAAGTTCTTTAATTAAGCATGTATAATTCTATATTTTTTCTCACATTTCGATGAATTATAGCTCTAATTATGATAATTATTAACAGAAAGAGCTGTTTCCTTTTTGTACGAAATAATGCTGCTGCTCTTACTACTGTTCATTTACAATTGCATGATAATACTAATTATAGCAATTTTTTGCAGGCGGAGGAAGTGGAAATGGAGATCCCAAAATTTAGAGAAGATAAAGAAAGAAAGAGGAGGGAGATAGAAAATACAGTTGATTCCAAGCTCAAGAACTGGCCACTGCTCTACTTTGACCAGAAAGTGTTCTCTAGGTAGAGAATTTCACAATGCGTGACGTTTCTTGTACACAAATAATCTTCGTTAATTGTTTGACTTCACCAGTGTAATGAAAATTCCAGGTTTATAATAAGTTCGTCTTTCATTTTTTGGGATTCTCGAATTTGACAATTGAATTGGAACATGATGATTACAGAAGGGCATGAAGCGAATTCTTGGCCTTCACTGATATTAAGTGAAAATTCGGATGATTCTTGGAGATCAAAACCAGGATATAAGCTATAGTATTGAACACTCTATACTTCCTAGCAATGTGGATGTTGAAAAACCATGCATGAATCTCTAAAATGCTAGAACTAACCTAGGCTTCTTCTTCTTCAACTTCAATGAGCCTCCCACGAACCCATTTCTTAATCAAGTTCGCTTCTTTCTTTGCCGCTTCCACGTTCTCTGATGGGAGCTCCGGCCAGTTCATGGTCGGATTTTGTGTATGAACTGAACTTCCATTAGGGTTTGGTTTCTTGTCGACGTGATGCTCTGTTGAATCAGAGCAGTTGCTCATGCTATCCATCTCTGATGAAACAAAGCCATTAGGACCAGTTTCTTTTGTTTCTAGAGAGCAAGGATTGGAGCCGTTGCCGTTGATGAAATCTGCAAAGATGAACTCATCGAAAATGAAGCTATCATCGGTTTCTTCGAGATCAGCCGAGATGCTGTGAACACCGTTTACTTTCACGGGCTTTACGGTATCCAGATTTCGCTCGTCTGCATACATCTCATTTTCAAGATCCGGAACTGGCTCAGCATCTTCGATTTCTATGGACTGAATGAGCTTATGTGCTTCCGCGATCAGCGTCCTGCTTTCGGTTAGAGAAGCGTGGGCGAGTGGGCTCGTCTTAGCAGCAACTTCGAGCGCCTCTGCAGCCTTCTCAGCTTCTGCAATCAACAACCTGCATATAATTGATTTCAGAAATCAATGTCGGAGAACCCATCTCAGTTTACAACATAAAGCAACCGAAATCAATGAAGAAGAAATATAAGTACTTACACATAAAGCAACCGAAATCAATGAAGAAGAAATATAAGTACTTACTTGGCCTTGGTGATGGCTTCAGCTTTCGGGTCGACAACAGCAGCTCGTTGATCTCGAATGTTTTTCAACATCTCCAACTTCGTGCTTGCCAATGGGTCCTTGTATAATGGTGCTTTGCTTCTCTTTGATCTAATTTGTCGGTTTTGGATCTTCGCCTTGCGTTTTGCAACATCATCTTCATCCTTGTTTTCAAGACTTTTATTTCGATTCTGTACATCACCAGCAGGCTTTCTCTTAGGCTTCCATTCTGCCCCTTCCGGAATGCCATGATATTTAGCTAGACCAGAGTAAACTCTCGTTCGATAGTCCTTATTTTTCACAAAAAAGAATGGAAAAGTGAGGCTTAATACTAGTTTAGGCTGTCGTGATTGATATATATAAAGAACTTGGAGAAGAGAAGTTACAGGATCTGCCCATTTGGCAGCTATGGCCTCTGAGATCTTCCTCTTCTGCTCTGCAGATTTAGGTGCTCTCTTGCTTCCCTTCAGTCGAGGCATACTTCTTCGTTTTTCGACGCTCTGCAACCATTGCTCCTCAAGATCCTTAGCCAAAATCTTGTACGAGTCCCATTCTAAATTATCCTCCCCTTGAAGACCCGTTCGGGCAGTGTCTGCAATTAGATTTTGCCACTCGTAGTAGCAACTATCCTGCAACATCAACTTCTCACGCCGTTTCTCCCATCCAAGTCGAACGCCAACTCCAATTTTAAACTTCGTTTCTTCACTACACAGATGCGAAAAAACCAGAGAGAAAACAGCATACTATAAAGCCATTTAATGATTTCCAAAATCGATCAAGTTATACAAAAAGAGGTCATGTTTCGTAAGTTGTTGGCACGAAAAAAACACGATAATAGTAATACCCAAAAAGTCCTAAATGACTTACAGGATCACAAGAATCCAACCAACCCCCCTAAGAGCTACCATCAAAACACATATCAGCACACTGCATGTGTACTCAACATTAGCGCTCTTACCATTCCTTATCAAAGCACATAGGAGAACAAATGGAAGTAGAGAATGAAATGCCAGAAAGAAAGAACCAAATTATATAGGAAAGTTAATCTACCTTTGAGCATGCCCCAGGTTAATCAGCTTGGCTTTGACCTACATTTCATAATTTATTAGAAACTCCACATGACCTCATAAGATCAAAGATAGCAAGTTATGATTCATATGACAAGCTAGAATTACTTTATGTAATGAACTGATGACTTAATGATAGAACTGGTAAATGGAATAGCAATTAACAATGAAACAGAAGGCTGTATCGAAGAAATTAATGCACTGGAAAGCAATTATGCATAGTGATCAACAAATAGATCTTCTCTGTATTTACTGAAAAGATCAGTATGTAGACAAAGGTTAAACAAGAACAAATGGGAGTGTTACTATTGTTATGCGTTTGCACCTCTATATCTATATTTGCTTCAAGACAACTTCTGAGTCTATCTAGAAAGAGATTACATGACCAAACCAATCAGATCAAATTAGGGCAGAAAGTTTAATTTACTCTCCACCATCAAGAAACAATTAACTTAAGAAACGACTCTACTTATCCTATTTTCTTGTTCTCATTTTGGTGTTATCATAGAACTATCTTAGTTCCTTACATGACATCACCTTAGGATTTTGCATTGCCAGTCTTGTTCTTTCTTTTATCCGCCTTAAGGTCTCTGCACATAAACGAGACATTCAAAACATTGCTAGCTTCGATAGAATCATAAATCTGGATGTTCAATTATCATTTCAGACACTTAACAATATCAAGCATTGCATCACCTGGGCTGTGCTTCTTCCCTTTGTTCCACGGAGTATTCCCTTTATTCGCTTTCGATATCCTCATCCGTCTCAACCTCTCCCTCTCATCCACATCTGTTGAGTCTTCACTTGAAGATTGCGGTGGTTCAATCTCAGTCGAATTCGTTCTTACTGGATCTACATCCATCATCAAAACATTTTGAAGCCTCTTCACCCCTCCACTTTTACAAGGTAGACTAGTGATTTCAAGCGTGCCAACGGCCTTTATCATCAGCCTACTCCGCCAAACCCCAGCTCCCCCCAAGGTAAAGCCCCCACCCACTCTTCCTCCAGTATAAAATTTTCTCCTTGAAAACGTGGATCCCAATACCAATCTCCTATCATTGGCAACTACAACTTTCTTTTGAATGTCAATTCCTGGCCTAAAAGCTATTATATTGTTGAGGAAGCAAGAGCAAGGTTGTGGAATAGCAATATCTGCAAAACAAACACAACATTGGACATCTTCAGCTCAAAATTTTTGCATTCCCACTTCCAACAGTGTCTTCAAATTCATTCAGACAATTACACAAGCATTTTGCACATAAAAGACCATATGCAATGTCAGCTAAACGACTACACATAATTCACCAGAATAAAACATTAGAAAACCTACAAATGGAATATTTTGTACCTAATAAAGGCATGGGAAGCTCATTAAGTCGGAAATCCAAAGCACACTGTTCAGGTACAACTACAGACCAGCAGCGTTTGAGGATATTCCATGCAATAGTTGAAAATTGTATCAAGAAAAGTGAAATCGGATTGAACAGAAAGGGTTTGTGAATTGATAAAGAAGAAATTGAAGTGTGATAGAACGGGAGGTAATCGAGAGCCACAAACAGAGTGTTTTTGTGGGGGAAACCGGCGGTGGATAATGATAATATCTTTTTACTTATTTTATTTTCTAATATCTTTTTACTTATTTTATTTTCTAATATCTTTTATTTTTATTATTTTATACAAAATAAATATTAAGCTGTACAACGACCAATAAATCTTCATCCAAAAGTAAAAAATAATAACTTTTTTTATCAAGAATTTATTACATATAGATGAGGCATGTATCGTTTAACAAAAATTGTAAGTGTTTTATTGACATATAGAATATTACATAAAATACAAAACTATATTAATGCTATAATTTAAATAAAATAAATATTTGTACTGTTATTAATATATATCTATACTATGAATGGATAAATAAAATCATCACTTAATAATAAGTATAAATAAATTTATATATAAATAGTTGGATAGTTTGAAATGTTAAAAAATGAAAAATAGATATATAGGGATTTAGCTTTTCTTTCGATCCAATACAGAAATTTTATTACAAAAATAAAGATAATATAAGACTCAAAATATTTTACAGAGTACTCCTGTACTTAATAAGTGTTTAGAAAATTTTGTGTCCTCTAATAAATGTCTCATTTTAAAATTTAAGATTAAAATATTATTAAAAATTTTATTTGATTCAAAATTTAAAATTAAAATATTATTAAAATTTCTATTTGACTCTTTTACTCATGTAAATATTTGTACTTTTTATGTTTTCAATGTAATAATTAGAGACAAATATTGTGATTTAACTTATTGTCTTGATATTTGAAATTTAGTGGTTGGAAACACTTGTTGGGAGAAGGAGGAAATAGTAGTCAACTAACATGTGGACTTTAACCACAATCCTAGAGTTGCAATGCTAAAGAATACACTTGTTTTTATTTGGGTTAATAGGCTAAATTAGTCATTCTTTTATTGCAAATACAAATAATAATCATTAAAATAAAAAAAAAACAAAATACTAGTCATATTTTATGTTAAATGTCATAATTATCCCATTAATAGAAAAGGAACTGTCGTAATCCATATTTGATGGTCTCCCACCATCTCCTTACTATCTCTCATTTTCTACATTTTATTTTGTGTAAATAAGTTGTTGCCATATTTACCATATAATCTATTTCAATTTATAATTGTCTAATAAATATAAATTGTTACTTGTGATAGGTATAATTTAATATATCCACCATTAATGTGACATATTATGTAACTAAATAATAAATGTTTGATAACATTTTATTGTTTTTCACGTTTTGACTATGATTTATTGATTATGGTATAATTTAATATTTATTTGATATAAAATAATTAAAATAAAAATTATATGACTCATATACTTATTGACATTATCACATCAGCCGCAGGCATTTTAAGTTGTGTTCATCGTGAACAATAGATTGGTTCAATTATTATACTTTTTAGCTGATTAGATTGTAAACATACAAAATTAATTAGTATATTAGATTCACTATTAGTTGGCTAATATTTAAATTTACTATAAGCTTATGGGTAATATTCAAATGTCCAAGTGTCATGTATTAAACAATATTGGTTGGGAGTATTTACCTCAACCACAAAAGTGACTTTTTCGACAGTTCAATATTTGATACTTAAGATATGACATTTATATCACGATAATTATCTTATAGTTGCGAATGCAACATATATTGTTCGTTAAACTTCAACCGATGATTAAACATTTACTTTAGTATATATGTTCTCACTTTCTAACTGATAATTGCAGTGGACTGACTGATTGATTGTGTGGCAAGAAATGGTCATAATTGACTAAAGTCGTCGAATCATCAAAAATTAATGTGTTGGAGCACTAACAAAAGAAAACGTGCTTCCACAGCACACGACTTAGTCTTGAGTTGGGTCTTCCACTTTCTACTCCAATCAACTCAAGTTAGTAATGAAGGAACCAAAAGAAACAATAATCATTCCTTGAGTATATACAACTTAATTAATAATGGCAAATTAAATGATAGGAGTAATAATTCAATGTTTATGTATTTGTTTTCATTTTACTGCAAAATTTCAAAGTAAGGATGACAATTTATTAGTGGGATACCCGAGTACTTGATCATAATATGTGTGGGCTTAAGGAACATTGGCAAAACCCATATTAACCTTGCAATATCTACCAAATAATGTGAAATATTAATGAGATACACGTGAAATACACACTTACCTAATATTAACCACATTTATATATTCTTTTCGTATAAAATTATATCTAAGATCTCTTAAATATCAAATAAATATTTCGCAAGTGATGAATACTCGTGAATGGTGAATCGACAGGTATCTAACGAATGATGATTGACGAGTTACTGAGTATTTAATGGATGATGGGTTCACATATAAATTTATATTTTTACTTCTTTTTTTATTTAAAAAAAGTACATTGATGCCAAATCCATGATAAAATTATAATCTTAGGATGGAACAATACTTAGGCGTAAAATAAAGGGAATGCTACAATTTCGTCCCAACTCACATAACACTAAATTAAAATTATGTCATAATTACACTAAGAATATTAATCATTACATCTTATCGCCTACTTATCCTCATGTCGACTATATTAACTTTAACCAACTAAATTCACATAATCTATTATTATTATATAAAATTAATCCATTTATTTATTATTTCGTACTCCCTCCGTCCCAATAAGCATGATATAAAACTTTTGTCCCAATAAGCATGATACAAAACTTTTGAGCACGGTTATTAAGGATAGTGCATAAAGTAATGTAAGAGTAATAAAGATGGTAGAGTTCACACATTTTTAAAGAGATAAAAGTTAGGAATGTGTCAAGTTTAGTGAGATGTCCAAATAAAGAAATTGTGTCAAGTTTAGTGAGAGGGAAGAAGTATTATTCTTCATTATCTACAAAATGTTTATTGTACCTTGTTCGAATTCATATTATATACTACCTCCATTACTAAGAAAGATGCACCTTTTGTCACCTTCTATTTTTGGCTATTTATTACACTTTTTGTGAGTTTCAATTTTCACTACCATTCAAATCAACTATATTTTATATTTAATAACATATTTTTGTGGGTCTCAATCTCCACTACCATTCAAATTAATTATATTTTAACAATTAATAATATGTTTACCACTTATCATAGATTTTGTCGCATGTTCCTATAAAAGTTAAATTATTAGGCTATAGAAGTGGGGTGCTTAAATGTGTATTGAATTCAAATGTAATCAAATAAGTAAACTGCAAGAAATATGATTATATGTAATAAGTATGGAAAATCATTTCATATTCCATCATTTTGTCCTAATTAATAATATTACTTAATTAATTTTGAATTTATATATAAATGCATCACTTTTGACTTTTTCGTCCCTTTTTATGCTCTACCTAAATTGAGGGGGCAATATTTATTTAGGTGGGAGAAAAATTAAACAAAACTTTTGGAAAGTTAGTTCACCTAAAATCCTTAATTATGATAGAAAAAAAAAGTTGGAGTAATATTCGTTGAAGAAATTGCCGACACAGTAAAAAAAAAAACATTATACACGCCATATTTTTAAGTCTGAGAGCTATTTCCAACATCGAAACGACGTGGTTTTGATGTTTGACGTTATTTTTTATTTTTTCTTTTTATTTTGGTAATTATTTAATAGTAATCTCATATATAATGTCATTATACTGGAAATAAATCAGATTATGCTTTTAATTTTTCGAAGGTCAAGTTATAAAATTACAGGAAGGTGAAAGTTCAAATTGTAAATTATGATTTCTTAGATAAATTGTGAAAGATTAAATATTTATTTATTTTGAAAAAAAAAATGAATAGTAGAATAATGATTATAAAGGAATTGGATTATTGTCACTTTCCTAAATTGCAAAAGGGCCCAATTTTTAGACTGTTCATTTCTCCTTGCTATAACATAATGTAATGTGGAATCTAAGCAAAAAATATAAACAGAAAAAAGAAGAAGAAAAAGTCTTCCTTTTGATGTCAACCTATAAAAATGTTCTTGAATTTCATGATTGATGCCTTCTACTCGCTCCGTCTCCTAATAACTGTTCTTCGAAAAAAATTTATCCCATAATAAGTGTCTCATTTCAAGTTTCAAGAGTAAAACAATACAAAAGTTCCTATTTTACCTTTTGTAATCATTTGAAAATTTTATTTTTTATACTTCCAATGTAATAATTAGAGGCATTGTGTGTAATTTATCTTACTATCTTGGTATTTGAGTTTTGGTGGCTCGGAACACTTAATTGGGGATGGAGGTAGGTATCTCACACGCACACATAAGCCATACACAACAATTTTGAAAACTTACACTAGAGTACAATGTTAGTATGTTTGAGCGGAGAAAGTGACTTTATTTTTCTGATATACTAATAGTAAATGTTAGGTCAGTGTGTTTGAATCCATAAATAAATTTATAATTAAAAAAAGTTTCTAACTACTTCCTCTGTCTCAACTAAAATGATAAATGATGTGTATTCTTTTTTTGAATCGTCCCTCTAAATTGAGACATTTCTTTTTTAGTACATATTTTTACACATAAATTTAAACAATATATATGCATATCACTATTTTACATAATTTTCAACTTTTCTAAAATCTTATGTCCAAAAGTAACACGCCATTTTAACCGGGACGAAGGGTATGAAATTGATGTGTGATCATATTTTAAAATGAAAATATTATAAATTTTCAAGATGAAGTGAAATGACAAAAAGATCATACTCATTTGAAATGGAACGAGAGTATAAGTTTATTTAGTAAAGATGTATATACTATTACAATTAAGGATGAAAATATTCAAGAAATTGTATTGTATGCCATTAATTAACTATTTAAACAAACATAAAGTTTATTTTTTATTCAATTTGAATCAAACCAAGGCTTGTTTGAAAATTATTCAATTGCAATATTTAATATATAGTGTATATATATAAAAGTCAACATCTTAGCAAATTCAAAATTGAGTGGTTGAACAAAATAGGAGCAAAAAATGCTGGGAAATTGGAATTGGAGTCCTATCATTTTTGGCTACCTCTTGATCTTAAATAATCAAATCTTAATTTGTGTTAAATAAATAGTTCTCTATATCACTTGTGTCCATTTCAAAACCACTTAATTCTTTTTTCGAGTTAGGAGGACAACCTTATTTTAAAAGTATAGTTTTTTTTTATATTTATTTTAGGTTCTATTATCTTGTACGTCTCATCAACGATACAACTATATTAAGTAAACATTGATTTATAACAAAATAGATTAAAACATACTATTGTTTTAAAGAAAAAGATTTATTTTCACAGTCAAAGTAAAATCAAAAGAAGTGAAGGAAGTTGGAAATTGGGAAATAGAAATAAAAGTCAAATTCAATTGGAAGCTTCAAATTGCAGTTGGGGTCTCTCTTCCTCTTGCCACCATTCAAGACGCCGCCGTGGCGTCAGCCTTCTTTTACCCATTTATATTTCTTCGCCGACTTCTCTCTCTCTCTCCACACAACTTCGCCTCTCACCATTTTATGTCGCTTTCTGACCTCGGACTAATATCATCATCCTCTTTTGTTCCATACTCTTTCTTGGAACTTCTCTTCTTCTTACATGGACTATAAATAACAGTCTCCTCGTCAAAGGATCACATTTGATTATTGAAATTTCAAACTTCTTCTTCATTTTCTCTTCCTCTTCCTCCCTCTTCTCAGTTCACCTAGCTGAACAACTTATTGGGTTCTTCTTTGCACCTCAAGATTCTATCCCAAGCTCAAGAATTTAGAGGTTTCAAGGAATCCTAAGATTTCGTCCTTGCCCAGCTGTTAAAGATTGCATTTTTTTGTGAATTTGAAGAAACCCTTTCGAATTCCGCTTCATAACTCCCAAACCCTCAAGAAAAGTCCAATCTTTGGTTGATCTGAGAATGGGGGACGCATCACCAAGAAACGGCAAATTGGGGGATACAGGAGTACTAGAGCTTACTGGTAAGGTAATGGTGGGGGCAATAATGATTCTCTTCTTCGTAGTTGTGTGTGTATTCTGCGTCCACCTCTACGCAAAGTGGTACTGGTATCGCCGTCAAGACAACACCACCGGCACCACCACCACGAGGCGCCGCCGGCGCCTCGAATTCGCGGTGGGACACCACGAAACGCCGGTGGTCTCCGCCCTCCGCCGCGGTTTGGACCCTTCCGACCTCAAAACCTTACCTATCGTAGTGTTTGATCCCAAAGCCTTCAAAGAAGGATTGGAGTGTGCCGTGTGCCTGTGTGAAGTTTCAGAGGGTGAAAAGGCAAGACTTTTGCCCAAATGCAACCATGGCTTCCATGTAGAGTGCATTGATATGTGGTTTCAGTCGCATTCCACCTGCCCTTTATGCAGGAACACCGTGGCCGGTTCGACTGAAGCCTCTTCCGCCTCTGATCCCTCATTAGAGCCTACACTACAAGCTCCAGCAGTGGAAAACTCAGTTGCAATTGAGATACCTAATTTCCCAACCAATGTGTTGATTTGGGGGAATGAGACTCAAGTTAGCACCTTTGCCCCTTGTGTGGAAGAGGGCCATCAAGTCAATGCTGCTGCAGAAACTTCGACCTCATCATCATCATCAATGACTTCCGCGAGTAGTAGGCCGGAGGGGGTGTCCTTGATCGACGTCCCTAGGCAGATCATCGAGGAAGATGAGCCGAAAACCCCGGTCCCAACGAGGCTGAGGTCTTTTAAAAGGCTGCTGAGTGGGAATAGAAGGGCCAACCCTTCTAGTCCAAGAAATTTTGATCTTGAACAAGGAGTTAGGTTGAGCTGATTTTGATAGATTCATGATAATTTGTTTAGTTCAAACTATTGAGCTATAATTTCCCAGTTGGTTGATCTCTAAGAAGATTGAGAGGTCCTGAGTTCCATTATTTGTTCAATGTTCTTTGATTCTTGATAAAGATGAGTATTATATTTTCTTGCAGCATAGGAATTGAATATGGTGATTAATGTTGTATAAATATTATAGGTTGGCTTCTCTGTTTGAGGGAGGAGAAAGATGTTTCCTTATCCCTTCTCACAGAAGAGATTATATTCAAGATTGGTTCTTTTCTTTTTGCCTTTCATGCATACATCTATATCTCTTTCTTGTTTCTCCTTTTCTTTTCTTTTTTCATGTTCGAGCTCAAACCTAGAATACATTGGTGAGATTAAGATTATGATTAATTTTCTGGGATGATGTTGTGAAATCTTGAAATGAAATTTTCAAATTGAATTTAGTTGATGTGGATTAGATGTTTTGTTGAGATATGGAACAATTTTGCATGTGTTGAAATAATGCAGGCCATGTCGGTTGTTTTTTTATTGCTTAACTATAATCTTCTTACCACATTATCTGTTCAAACATCATCAGGACTTTTTTTGCCTTAAGGATATCCATGGATGTGTCAAATCGAGTCGAATACGACTGTTCAAGTTTGGTTTAAACGATATTGAGCTTAACATCAAGCCAAACTCAAACTGAGTTGAAGTATATCTAATAACATTAGACAATCTATTTGTGTCATCCTTTGCTACGTGACTAAGTAAACATGCTATAATCTTGATTCTTCTTCCTATTGGCCTTCCTCCTCCGGGTCCTTGCTCGAACCAAAAATCCCGGTAAAGGGCCCGGAGGCAACCATTCGGGATCTTCCAACTGATACGTGGGGCCGCCTCCTCGCCTTTGAGGCGGGTGTACGTAGTACAGTGTAATTTACTTATACTGTCATTCTTCAACCAAGAAAATAGGTCGTCTTTTTTCCAAAGATTTCATGTTCTTTTTCTCCAAATATAACATGACTTTTTGCTCATTTGTGACTGCTTTATGTGTTAATTGGAACGTGCTGGCTGTTTCTGGCTTCTATCAAGAACTCAAACATGAAAGAAGTGCCAAAAAATAAAAAATATGCTGTTAATGAAACTAGCTTTTGGAATGCAATGCAGTTTGCTATTAATTAATTCCCTAACGATTTCAACTGCAGAAACTGAAAAATTAATGTATTATTAACATGGGATGGAACAAACCTGTGTGAAATCTGAGTGATAATCAAATTTAATGGCTACAATCATCTGCAGAATCATTCATCCTTCCCTTAAAATGAAGATAAATATATCAATTTGTGAAAAAAAATATCATAATTGATGAGCAAGATAAGAGATATATTTCTTAAAAATGTGTGAAAACGTCAAGGCCATCTAATGTTTATTAGTCGACATGAAATTATAGAATTTATGGGAAGCTTTTTTAGTTCGATGGGTATAGAGTGAAAGCCGATGAGATTAATAGATTTTTATTTCACACTTCACGTACCACAATTAAAATTTTCAATTTATTTTTTAATTTTATATATTTTAATTTAATTTTTTTCACATAATTATTAATTATGATTTATTATATTATAACAAATTTTTATTTTTGAAAAATACTAATTAAATTGAAAATTTTGGTTATGGATGGAACATTAAATCTCATTCCAATTTGACATAAATGATTATATTTTTTCAATTTTTAATTCATTGTTGTTAGTCTGACGGGCTAGTTCGAAACTGAGTGGGTTAAGATTATGACTGAAATATTTTAGCCCGAAATAAGAAAAGTCCGACTGACCCAAACCAAAAATAGTCCAAAACCGAATGAGCTAACTCAAAACCGAATGGGTTGGTCTGATTGAGATGACTAGATTATTCCTCCACTATAAATTACTATATATAAAATGTTTGTTTTATTATCATTAACAACCTAATACTCTTTGTGATGATGAATGTTTGTTTTGTTATCATTATCAAGTCTTTCACGCCGCATCTTTCGGAGGCTTCCTTTATAGTTTATATTTACAACTTACATCAATTTGTTTTATTTATCACGCTGCTAAAAGTGGACATGTTATTTTTTAGACTATTTTATAAAATGTTTGTTTTATCACTAAAAGTGAACATGTTTCTTTTTTAGACTATTTCATTAAAATTGGTCTCTTGTGGCAGCTTTTTATTTAGTGGAATGGATAAAATACTTGCTAACAATTACTAAGAAGTTTTTTTAGTGGAATGAATAAAATACTTGGCTAACAATTACTAAGAAGTTTCGAAATTGAGCAACTACTATATCCCTTAAGTGGGGTTCCAAAACACTTGGTAATTTGTGGTTCAAAAGCGATTTGAATGTACTGTATTTTATGAAAAGGTCCCTGTTTATTTATCTCTTATATTATATGCAAGTGGGTGATCAACTTCCACCGACATAACATGGCTAAAGAAAGGGGCCTCAATATTATGAAACAAGAATCAGCAACAGAAACTAATAGTCACACAAACCTGGCTGCACCCCACAAAAAATTGAAACAAATCAGTGTCAGATAATAAGAGTAAGAGACTTGATACAAATCATATTTCCTTCATTTTCACGACCACTGTACAGGTCCTGTTTTGGTACATTAAGACTTTATAAGACATCGAGTATTTCGGTAGATGGCGACATAATTAAAGATGCTAAAACAACACCTAAAGCACACTCAAAATATCCCCCTTTCTTCAAGGTCATTTATCAAAGTTGAAGCAGAGGCAGAGCCATGACGGCAACAAATACGAAAACGAGCAACAATGAGAGCCAGGTAGGGAAAGGCCCTCGTTTTGGCTGGTTATTCTCTTTTGGCATTTCTACATTATTCGGCTCCACCTTAGCTCCACGCTTCTTTAACGTGGGGTGGGAGTTTTCGTCCTTGACCGGTTCTTGTGCTGCCTGTTCTGCAGATTGCTCGGTTGCTGATTGTTGTTCGTATTTCTCCACGTACTCTGGGAATAATTTCCTAAAGGTTGGGCTGTTTCAAACAAAGACAACTTTGAGCTCACTCTTAATAAGCAGAAAGTTGAAACAAGTAATAAATTTGTAATCATTCAATTGCAATATATTGGCGATTGACATTTCCCTAAAGATATGTTTGACCAATGCAGAGTTAAGTGACAATTATTAGTGAACAAAGGAAAGTAATGAAAGGAACCTATGTCAGCCTTCAATTCATCTTACATAGACCAAGAAATGACGAGAAAAGAGAAGCCATTGTCTTGAGTACGACTTACTTTTTACAATTGAAAGCCAGAGAAGCACTTGCAAGCCTCTTTTTCTCTTCTTCCGTACTTGAGACACTGCCAGTAGTAGGGCTATTGTCCATCTAAAACACAATAGAAGACAAGTAGTATCTTGTTGTAAAATCATAACTTTGGACTGTGGAAACTAGTTTGCAAGTCTATAAAGATTTAAAAGCCAAGCACATATAAATATCTGAAGAAATTCTCCCTCAGAAGATTAACATTTTGGCCCAGGAACTCACCATGAATGAAAGCAGCCCGGTCAGTATGCTGCATAGAAAATTAGGAAAATCATCACAATATACTAAAAACTGGTAGAGAAAATGATAGAGCAAAAATTTCCTTAACAGCTCTTTACCTTGAGACTGACCACATCGGATTCCAACTCTCAGGATGGTCTGGGAAAGGAATAGAATTAGTGTGACACAAGAAAATTAATTGAGATAACACAAGGAATTAAAATAACATTGCAACCCCAAGCAACTTACAATCACTCATAGACAGGCACAACTTCTTTTGTGTCATAAAGCGTCCATTTGGAGTAGTCATACTACAAAAAAGAGAAACAATTTTTACATCAAAAATCTTGAGTTGTAAATTGTCAGATCATGCCTTACTTGTAAACATGTCATAATAGATGAAACGTACGTGATTCCTGGAGGTTTGTATGGATACTGTGGTGGAAACTTTATTTTTCCATAGTAATATCCACCTTGAATGATCAGACATTGTAAAAGAAAATCAAAGATAATACTTGTTAGTATAAGGATACATACATACCAAGTTAAAAAGCAATAATAGTTTATCTGCAAATAGATAGAACACAGACACCACGTGACACAATTAAAATTATTATGAAATTATCCTGACTCAAACATGTTGAATATGAACAAAATAAGAACCAGAAACCTGCAAATGCTGTTCCTTGACTTCCCTCCAAAACATAATCTGAGCACAGAATTAGGAAAAGGGGCCATATTGTTATTAGAAGAAATAAACCATTAGATATCACAGATTAAACAAAACAATCAACACTGGCGACAACATTTAGCTCTTCAGATAGATTATCATAAAAGCTAATTGAAGTAAAATTAAATGAATAAAACAGGAGAGACTCACGCCACTCAAGGATGTCATTTGGCAGAGGGCGTGCCACCACATTGGAGACGGGTTCCTGAATGTGGCATCATTCATATATAATATTAATAAAGTTTGCCAGAAAGAATACTCATAGCCTCTTCATGCACGGGGTTTCAAATATTTCCAGAAGTGAAAAAAAGACAACTTACTTTACAGAGGGCTCTATATTCCTTTTGGAGGCGCTTTAAACATCCCTTTTCAGCCATTTTTAACTTTAATTGCAGGGGATAGTAATCTCGTATTCTCGTCCGCTGTTTAATGGGATGTTTCCTACTAAACAGAAGTTTGTCTTTAAAGTTGAAAAACAAGTTATCCTTCTTTTCTTAAGACTAATAGACCGTGAAATGTATATAGTATGAGTTCAAAAGAGAAGACAACTGAAGCAATTCACTGATACACACAGTTAAACAGATGATAAACTGATCATCATCAGATATTACACTTTTTCATTTGCTGATGATAGATATGACAAGGATAGATGATTCAGAGATGTAATCAGAACATTCTAAAGCTTGGAATATGGGCTTCAATGCATGAAGGCACAAATAACAGTAACCAAAATGGAAGAATATTAAACTCGGATACTTCTCATACACATGTATCCAAAGTAAACTAGGGGCATTTGCCAATATCTGTAATTATACCACACACCCAAGTAAGCAATCACCCATTCATCATCTAAATCCTCATAACTTAAGTTTAATTCATATTAAACCCCACTAAACAAGGCCACTGTTGAAATGTTAAGTTACACATCGATCCTTATTGACAATAAGCGAATAAAATTCATCAAAATGCTACCTTTCATCTGATATCGTTTCTTTAGGCATCTACTTTGTCCTAAGAAATTACTCAAGACAGTTTTTGTTTTCCTACAAGTAACACTTCTAATAAAAATAGAGTTCCCAGCCATCCAGATCACCATATAGCAAAACTAATCTCTACTTCCTGAAAGCATTGCTACATATTAGATGCAAAAAATGGTTTTTACTTAGTCGCGACTGTATCAATAAGGAAACATTGACAACGTCTTCACCTCAACGATTAAAACTCCCATAATCCAAATACATATTTACCTATGAGTTAGTGAGTAAGCCGAACAAAATCTTATAATTCCATGAAACTAATAGCTATTCTTCCTCAATTTCGAATATGCAGAAACTTCTAATTTTCTATAATTTCATTCCCTAATTTAAGCTAACCCCAATTACACAAATACAAACCGAATCAATTATCAATCAAAATCAGCAAATTAAACAAATCGGTAACCTCTAATGCAATCCAGATGCTCAAACTAATAGAAAATTAAACAAAGAACTATAAAACAACAGAAAAGGCAGTAGTAATACTGAGTCCATACCAGATTTCAAAAAACCCAAATCAACCGAACTAATTGAATGAAAAATCCTCAGCAGACTTCAACCTCCAGCAAAATTTTCATCGCCTATAATACAAATCCACAGAATATTACGAAATCTTCAATGATTCAACAAATTCCGACGCGTTGAACTTTGGCAGAAGAGAAATTTTTGGGCTTAAATTATGAGTTTCTTTTTGGGAAGTAAAAAGACGATTATAACCCAGATAGTTTGTTAATTAAAAAAGTACCCCTCAAGATTTGCTAAATTTTAATGGTAGGTTATCTCCAGTTCTATTTTTATGATTATGATTTTTGGCCCCTTTTTTTTTTGAAAAAAGTTGTAATTCTAGTTCATTGACAAGGTGGTTATTCCCTTTTCTTAAAATAAGTAGGTATAAATCGGGATAAAAAAAACAATATAAATTAATTTAATAGTTATTAATTATAATATATTCATAAAATATTTTAAAGTTCGTGATTAATATTTTAATAAAGAATTATTTAGCGTGTGAGACTAAAATAATTTCAAAAAAATAGATAATTATAATTAATTATATTCTATTTAGTAAACACCCTAAAAAGAATTATTTAAATCCTTTGAATTGGTTAAAAATCTATTCTTTTATTTAGTGTGTAAATTCTTTATCAAAATTTTGCATAGAATATGAAATGCCTCAACGTGCTACGTCAAGATTCACTTTATAGTTTATAAAAAATTATAAATCAAATTTTGGTCTTAACTGGTTTAAAGTATATTGAAAATGTATTAAAGATTTTTAAAAGAAAATCTGCTCCTAGACACTCTAAAACTCAATTATCAATGAATAATGAAAAATAATACCTTTAACCAATTTATATAAGGAGTGCACTACCAACAACCCATAAATATTTGTGATGATAGGTAAAACTACCAATTTTGTAAAATGTACATGTACAAAGTACCCAAAATTTAATGTACATGTAGAAATTATCCACTTTTAATAAAAAATGTAAGATTCTCTTACACTTCTCGACCATTTGAAGATATTTTGGCCAAAACATCAGGTATTCACTCATTAATTTGTATTTTATTCGGTAGAAATAAACAACCACTCGCACAAGAACAACTACCGGTTGTTGATATTTCTTTAAGTTGTGTCACCGGTTGTCATGCCAAATAGGTGGAAACATTTGTTTTCACCTATCTGGCATTACAAATCGGTGGCACTACCTCAACCACCGGTGGTGTCATAACCACCGGTTGTTGATATTTCTTTAGGTTGTGCCACCGGTTGTCATGCCACTGGTGGATGATATATATTAATTTTGTGCCACCGGTTGTCAGTTATTCCCGCTCCATAAATAATCTACACCTATAATACACTACAACCGGTGGCACAACATGCATATATATCATCCACCGGTGGTAAGTCTAACCACAGGTGGATGAGATTGTGCCACATAATCAAATTGGTCAAAGTTTCCAATTTTAAAAAAAGTGGATATTTTTTACATGTGTATTTAGTCTTTGAGTATATTATACATGTTTCATTAGCAAATTGAGTATTATTAATTTTCTCCCTAAATATTTTAAGTCAATCGAGCACACCCATAAATATAGTTCGAGGATAAAAGAAGCAACCAATGATTGAAGACTTGAAGCTCAATCTCTCCTTTTATCAACCAAATAATCTCTTAATTTTGAATTTAGTTCTATTTTTTTAAAAATATTAAGTGGGATAGATCCAAATAAGTAGAAATCAAAGATCTTTAATTATTTTCTTATCGTTAAAGAAAACAAGACCCCATTTTCAAATTTGATTGGGCATACATGCATTCCGACTCGTTTTAGTAGAGAGAAGTGCTATTTATTTACATCTATTAGTTTCTAAAGGATTTCGTTTTAGTGGAGAGACGTGCTATTTATAATTTATTTACGTTTATTAGTTTCTAAGGTATTCAATGCAGGTTTTGATGGAGATCAAATGATTTTTCATGTACCTTTATGTTTTCTCGTATGAATATATTGTCTTAACAGATGAGTCACCACGTTAATAATGAAGTAGAAAGTACTCGAAAGCTGCTCATAATATAACTAACTAGAAGACAAAGTACTCGTGGCACCATAAGATTGAAAACACTAATCAATAATACAACACATTAAATTATATATTTGCATCTCAACATTAATGTTTTCTTATCAAGACTTATAATTTGATTTATAGTAAATAAAATTGTCTTCATAATAGAACATGATTTTTGAGGGAGTCAAGATGTTTTAAAAAGTCCAATGAATTTGATTTTGAGAGAGCAAGATAGATGCCACGTACTAACATATTTATTGCATGGAGCATCTTCAAGACTCGAAACCGACATCACTACATAACAAGACATAACTAGTTGCACATATATTTAATTTACATGCATCTCTGTCTATATCCAAGAGGGGAGGAAGATCGTCATCAATTACATAATACTATATAACATGAGAACAAAAAGCATGTCACTCTTGACTTAAAAAGTACACATAAATGAGAACACATCGTGAAAAATAACACACAAACCTATGAAAGATCCATACATGATTACTTACGATAAAATCAAACAGATTGGAACCAATAGGAAGCTGTTTTTCTAATCAAATCATATAAAAATACTGTCACGCAGCAAAAAATAAGATCAGAATATGAGGATTAATATGTGATCACGTGCCCAACTCACATGACCACACGGAAACTATGACAACTCATCTGTAAGTCAGAGTAATAACATGATAGTCAAAGAAACATCACATGATCCAACATGCACATGATTCCAACAAGATCTTGCAACAAAATTGCTATATATGCTATATATATTGGGTGAGCAGCTCAATCACATCTAAATGTAATCAAAAAAGTTCAACTCCATCGTTTACACAACTTGTACTCAAACAGTAGAGCATCAGTTATGAAGTCCCACCTGAGTGTGGTGGTTGCCTCTTTGCTTCTTGCTTTAGTGCTTATTCTGCATTCCAGTGTGCAAGGAGCTCAAGCAGGGAGATTCCTTTCAGAGAAAACACAAGCACCCATCTCGACTACAGAGCTGTCTTCGCAATCTTTAAAGGGTTTGCATGAAAAAGAGATGAATCCATACAAGAAGGAGAAGTCAAGCTTCAGAAGAGTACCTCCAAGCAGATCGAATCCGACGCAGAATAAGTAACCTCTTACTCCCAAAAAGTTAAAAGACTTTTTCCTCAGTAAGAAGTTTCACTCAGATATGTTGTTCTTGTTACCAGGTCCAAGCCTCCGTAGGCCCACTGTAGAATGCATTGGGTGGAGATGAGGATACCTGTCTACAGCAGATTAGAATTCATCTTTTCATTTCTAGGATAGGGTCACTTTGTTGCAACTCACAATGTAACCAATTTTGCTGTAGTCACAATTTGTTGTTCCATGTAATTCCTAGCTTAGACATGTCATGTGAATACAAGAGCTTTCATCTTTAAAAAGGACTGCATTTCCATTTGAATCCATTTCCTCAATGCTTCCGTCCACAGAATATTTATAAAAAGAACAAAACTTGTACCAAATACCAAATAAAAGAAAATGAGAGAAAAAGAAAAGGAATGTGAGAACTATCCACATCTGTAAAGAGTAGAGTAGCTTTGAGTTAATCACTAATCCCAGCCTTTAACTTCTTGTTTGAATATTCTGATTTTCCATCTTTCTTGCGCCGCTTCTTCTCATTCTTAGCAGTTGATGTCTTCCCACCAGGAAGCGTTTCTCTGTTGTCAGTATTATTTATAAAGCTGCCATCTTGTGATATTTTATGCTGTTTGCTTTTGCTTTTGGAGAAATCATCATCATTTTTGGGGAAGCCGCGGGCTTTGGATTTCTGATCCCCTAATTTTTTCACTTTGGTTGATCCCTGGCGAGCCAGGAATGGAATCCCAGATTTGGAAACAAAGCCTGAAGAAAGTCTATCATCTATCTCTTTTCTTATTCCCTTGAAGGTTTCTGATTGAGAGTTTTTATGAGAATCCGAAAGAAATTTGTCACTTCGAGAAGATTTGACATCCTTTGGTCCAAATGTTTCGTAGAATTCATTGTAGGCTGATTGTTTGGAAGATAGCCTAGATCTCCACTGCTCTGGTCGTCTCTCAAATCTGTAACAAATGCAACATAATAAGGTAATCATTATCAGCAAAGTAAACGATATGTAACTTGTTCATGAAATTCAAAGGATGCAAAGTCGGATACAGATATTAACAACGAACGTAACAAGATAGCTCTTAATTCACATAACGTAAAGGAAACACCAATGAAGATGAAATATCTCAAACCAAATCATAAACAAGTATACTAGTGATTAATGTTTTTTACATTCAAGTGAAGCAACTTTCAATTGTCAGCGAAATTTAGGTAGTGCTGCACACCAAGGAGAAGTTTTGGATGTTAAGAAATGCACAAGGAACACCAGATCAAATGCTGTTATCTGAGGGTGGTATGGGAATGCAATCAAGAAATGAAACAAATATATTTACCCCTCAACATCAAGTTTCTTCAAGAGATATGGACCCTGTCTACTCTTAGACAACTCAGGTTGGACGGGTAATAATTCTGACACAATTGCTTCCTTCATAGACATGTTGCTGCAGCTGAAGCACTTCTCAATGGTATATGTACCTGATGGACGAACAGCGAGCTCTCCAAAATGTCCTCGAAGTCTTCAATAATCAAGCACAAAAAAATACGATTAATATCACAATACCAAATTAAAGATGTCTGAGAACTGAAGATGGCTAAAGTCTCAAGAGACTGTAGAGAAGCTCGTAAGCACCAAAAGGCACTGGTAAGATTTAACGTAATGTACAGGCTACTACACCAGAGGCAAACTTGCAGAAATTTGCTATTTATAGAACTCTGGAAATTGATGTCATACCAGATAGAGATTTTCTGTTACATCTTGATTCTCAATAATAAACAGGTTGCCTTTGTCAGCATTTCATTAGAATTTAGAAAATGAAAATGTCAATGCAGAGTAGTACTTTTTTCGTATTCCATGGACAAGTCATACTTCTCTAGTTACCAACATCAGTAACTCTTGCCAAATTTTCATTATGATATTTGTTTAATACTAAACAGGATAAACGCGAAAGATTAGGTAGAATTAAAAAACAAGGCAGCTTAAAATCTTACTTGACAACTATCTTGTACTTTAGTTTAGCAGAAACGCTCGAAACAAGAAAAGCCTCAATAACACGGGTGCCAGCAGGATCTTTTGCTGCTTCAAGAACATATTTGTCCTCTAAAGATGTGATGCTGGTGACATATGCTTTTATGAATTCCTGTAATACAGAAAACAACCACTGATATTATCTTCTGAAAATCATTGAATAACTTAGAAAAACAAAAGCAAGGTGCGAATAAGCATTATACAATAATTTACTTTTAGGGTATCCAAGGACTAAAAGCCACAAAATGACAACAAAATCAGCAAATCACAGAGCTGGGTGTCAACTTCTGGCCCAAAGAATATAGAAAACTTCATTCTTCATTCATTAATCTAGGTTGATGGTAGTTATTACTCATACTGCAAGTCTCGTCTCCCAAGAAACTTACAGAAATAGCTGGATAGTCTTTTTTACACAGCTAAAGATTATGACTGTTAAATAAAGCAGAACAGAGAAAATACGGTTCTCTACAGAAAAGCTACTTACACTTGGATATTTGAAAATCGACTGCAGCATTAAAGATCCCAAGACATGCATTTTAACACCACTTGGCCAACTCCAGTTTTCTTTATCTTCAGAATAGATATAACTGTCAAGAAATAACAGCCGTGGAACAATGCACGCAGAAGACTCATCTTTCAAACAAACAGCTTCAGCAAGGGCTTGACAACACTGCCAGAAAGAAATAATAGATTCAGAGTTAATAGATAAAAAAATAACCAATGAGAAGAGAAATACAGAGCTATCTATAACGGAAAAGGATAGGAGTAAGGCGAGGCGGGATTTTAATGAGGAAACTAAATTTTGTTACTGATTCTGCCAAACATAAATCATAGCCCCCTTGTAAATAAAATTAATGTCTGCTGACACAAATTTTTTAAAAAAAGTATGAAGGGAACAAGAAGAGGAGTTTATAATAATCTGGAAATGTAAATAAAATATACCTCGCGCTGATTGATCTGGAGTCTTTGACTGGCAGCAACAAGAGCTGCCACAACACCAGCCCTCCCCAACTCAAGAAGATCTCTAAATTTAGGGCCCAGTTCCTCAAATATCAAGTTTATCTGGTCCCAGAAGTATGAAGTTAGATCATACTACTCATGAAAGTAAAATTTTCCAAATAAATCTCTCATTTAAATCCCATACTGAACTAAGATGGAACAAGTTGTGTGATTTGTAAAATCAAACAAAATCAGATATTCAAAATCGATGCCATGATATGTATAGTAACATTGTGGATATGTTATTATGAGGAACACATTTAATTGGAATGAGTTAATCCATTCAAACCTTGTTCGACATGAGTAACAGGATTTAATACATAGAAAACTGGAAATTCTAATACCTTGATAGTAGGTCTACAGAAGGCAAGCAGAATTGCAGAAGCACAAATAGATTAGTGATGATATGGAAGATTTTGGTGTATTAACATTCTAATATTGGTATTGCCCATCTCTTAGAATTCAGAATCACATTAGCAATGAAATGATTGCGATATAAGTCAGATTAGGATGACATGGTGTGCAAACTTGCTGCTTTAGAACTTCATGAATTTAAAATTGCTATGCAAGTTTCAAGATTAGCTAAACATACATGCTCTTGACTTCTTGCATGAGATATCAATGCTTGTACGACAAAGTTTCCACAGAAATGGGATGACATTCGAAACAAAGAATCCTTGAATACTTTTGTGAATATTTCATTATATATTGTATCAGGGGCGACTGCCAAGATGACCTGCAAAATGGGTAAAAAAAAAATATTAGGAGAAGTGGTTTTTAGAATAGAACAAAGAAAAATGTCCAGCAAATGAAACTACAGCATCCATGAGCTACAAATCTTGGAATGAGACATTACAAGAATCTTTATCAAGATAAAAAAGTAATAATACAAGTTTTCCTTTTGACTAACTGGATCTAAAAGAATGTTGAGACATTCTCAACATTGTTTTTCACATGGTTATTTGACTAGTGCAGGCACTTAAAGTTTACCAGATATATATAAAAGTTAATGCATTTTTTGCGGTTGATGGGGCGAGTATTATTAAGTTCTTACCTCCACCAAATGACTGTATGCATTTTCTTCCACTAAACGCCGGACCTTTTTAGCTGTCTTAACTTCGATGAAGTTCCCTTCAGATGCATTGGAAGTAGGGCAGCCAAGAAGAATAGGTATTACATGGAACAGTTCCTCCTCTTCTCCAGCTAATAATTTCAGTGCGCTCTGCCATTTGAAGATTTTTATTTTTATCAGGCATGACAGAATCACAAGCAACTTGGCATGAAAACTAGTGGAGAAAAATCACCCATAAGAACATGGGTATCAATGATGGTGCTTATCAAGCTGGCAATGTAATAGCAAAAAAAAGTAAGAACGTTAACATGCCAACTCCAATCCTGAGAAATTAAATGGAAAGACAGCAAATACATGCCTGGAGAACCAAACTACTATACTGATTAGCTTGTAGCGTTGCTATGTCTGCCCTCGAAGGATCTAACATCTCTGATATGAGAAATTTTAGCTGATCTGGGAATGGCTGGTTCTGTGGTGAGTTATGATCATCCGCATTAGAAGTTTTCAAATTAAAACGTTCTGCCAGAACAAGAGATGGATTTGTGCTGTGAAACTCTAACGAGTCCATAGGAACTCCTTTACACAGACAAAGAAGTCTCCGCAGAACATGAGATCCATGACAATTGCACATTATATCAACAGGATTTTCCACAATTGCCTGCATAAAGCGAATATAGAACTTAAAAGAAAAACAAATTGAATAGCACATATGAATGTAGCAAATGCTATCAACTAATCTCCCAGTAGTTGGAATTCAGTAGCAATACCTCACACAATGCAGACAATGTCTCTTTAATGAGAGAGTGGTTCTCAGCATCTTCAAGGTGCCTAGCCAAAGCCTTGAGGGCCGTTTCAGCAACATGAGAACCAGACCTATCCATACTTATTTGGCAAAAATCGCCCGCTGAGCTTCGGAGAAAAGCACAAAGGTGGTCTAACGAGCACCCATCAAGAAGACTCTGCATAGTATGGCTAATAATATAATCAGTTGCAAGTTCCACTTCCTTGCCTCTAGCTTCTTCCAATGCAGTACCGCATATAACGGAACGCTCGTCCAAGTCCACCTCACTACCTTCAATTACATTAGCAATCTCTGTGAAGTATTTAGCGGTCTCTGGATCAACCTGCTTTCTACAATCGAAACGTTTTTCAACATGAATGAACAAACTAGAGAAGTATTAACTACAAGCAATTAAGAGCGCAAACAATAAAAGGAACCTGATAAACGAGGCGTCATATGCTGAGCTTCCCTTATCATGTGAGACATTACGAGGCGTTAATCCACCACCAGATTGATTCCTGGATGAACCGCTTTCTTTCTTGCTTCCTCTCCTCCCCGCCGCCATCGCGCCGTCGTCTCGGTTGATAGAATTATGGGATTCACTAGGGCCGGCCGTCGCCTACTTAAAGAGGCCAAACAAATATCAAGTGTTGGAATAAACTTTTTAGAATTTTAAATGATAGGGTATTTAAAATTTATCTATTTTAATAATATACGGATGTTGTTTGATTTTCTTTCAAAAATATAAATAAATACTCTGCAAATATATTTTAATCACCAAATATTCAACATACTCATTCTCTTTTACCTATTTCGAATCCTTATGAAAATGACAATTTTGGTTGGTCTGATTCAAACCCGAGGATAATGGGTCTCCCAAATCCGATCCGATAACGTCATATGTTCGATTTGGACCTAAATATTAAAGTTGATGGACAAGCTTAAACCAATGTTTAGACCTAACATACCCAAGTCCGACCTGATTATTTGAATTATAAATTTAAAATAATATAAATCTTATTATTAATAATAATTTATAATAAAAATAAATTAATAGACATATTAAATAAAGTATAAGTAAAATATTTTAAATACTACTATTATTATTAATGTATGGTGATAAATATATAATAGACGTATTAATGAATATTAAAATATATAAATATATTTTAAAATAATTAATTTCATATATATAATATATTAAAAATTATAAAAAGTAAAAGTAAAAAAGAATCAAATATGGAGGTCCAATCCATTTTGGGTTATTCCAATTAAGTTGAGGCGTTTGCTTTTTAGGATATTTTTATTACACACAAGTTTAAATAATATATATTTCTATCATCGTTTTATACTTTTTTTCAACTCTAAAGATACACTCCTTAATTACCATATCCAAAAGCAACGCCTCGTTTTAGCCGGGACGGAGGGAGTATTTTATAACAAAATAGTTTACTAGTTCATATCAATAAATTATTTTATTTATTCAAACACAAAATAAAACCTTGTATGAGAAAAATTAAGGGAAAAGTAGCATATTCGCCCCTAGAGTAGAGGCCCTATGGCGGATCACCCTTTATGGTTCGATTTTGTTCAAATGGGCTTATGAAGTCTAGAAGTTGTTGCAACTTAACCCTCCCTTCTAACGGTCGTTTAACGTCGTTAAGTAAATTTTATTTTTAATGAAAATGTACATATAGTATAGTATACGTGATATTTAAAATATGAGAAAAGTAGCAGATTCGCTCTAGAGTAGAGGCCCCTATGACAGATCACCCGTTATGGTCCATTTTTTGTTCAAATAGGCCCCTGATTTCGATAAGTTGCTAAAATAAAAAATTAATTTACTTAACGACGTTAAACGGCCGTTAGAAGGGAGGTTTAAGTTGCAGCAACTTATCGACTTCAGTGACCCATTTGAGCAAAACTGGACCATAAGGGGTGATCCGCCATAGGAGCCTCTGCCCTAGGAGCCAATATACTACTTTTCCAAAAAATTAAATATTAAGCTAGTTTATTATGATAAAATATTGAAAATATAATTTATTATTAATTAAAATGTAAATGAATCTTAAATATTTTTAAGATGATTCAAAATATTATGGCTGCCCTTTGACTTGTTAGAATATTTGGCATTCAAACTTGGAACAATCTCTTATGTGCACAGAAAAAGTAATTGTTGGACAAGATATTAACTATAAAAAATTAAATATTTTATAAATATTTATCAAGTTGTATATACATATATCTGTATGAAATTATTGTTAGATAAATATTTATGCAAATTATTATTGACTTAAATATTAATATTTTATAAGTATATATATATATAGAAAAAATAGAATATATAATTTTTTAAAAAGTTGGTTCCTTAACTGTTTCACAAGAAGAACGAGTTACAAACCGATCAGAACTGGTTAAGCTATAGAATTAGTTGTCCGATACCCGATACTACAAAAGTACGTTTTTCCGATTTTAGATAATCGATTAATCGGTTATGGATAATCAATATTGGATTGATTGGCACTCTTAACCGTCCCATGACTACCGTATAAGCCATATATGTGGAAATTATAATTTACTCTATCACAAACATCTACTCACTCTACTACTATTATACTATGCTCGTATTTTATTGATAATCAAAATGGAGTATAAAGGAAGAAGATGATGGTTTTGTTGAAGTGGTTTGTTATTTATAAATGCAGAAAACGACAATTTAAATACAATAGAGATTTGAATAATAAAATAGAAAGCCCATTTGTTCCGTTATTAGCGGCCCGTTTATTAAATGGGTCGCGGCTTGGTTGATTTTGACGCAAGATTCACTCTTAGTCCTTTAAATGTTTTACATTATCATATAAAGTCCGAAAATTTTTATTAATGACAATTCGACCCACATTAACACTGCCAAAGAATAAAAGAAACTAAAAAATTTGACAATCCCTCGATTATATTAGAGTTAATTCAGTAAAAAATCAAAAATCAAATCGAATTGATTTATCTTTCGATTTGATTCAATTTATTTTTCTTTTTGATTTGATTTTACGAAGATTCAATTTTTTAGTTCACTTTTGATTTTGGTGTCAAAGATACAGCACGTCAAAAATCAAACATAAATATATAATAATTTATCAATATTACTAAAGATATGTTAAATAATAATAACTTATTAAATATATTATATACAAATTATTTATTTAATATTTTCGATTTTTTTTTTCTATTCGATACACTTTAATAATAGAACGATGAATTAGCGTATTTAAATTATACTACTTACTAGGTAACGACGAAAATCGAAATATGAAACTATATTAAATATATGTGCTATCATGATTAAGCAAATCAATCAACAAACTAATTACAATCATTAACGAAAAATATGCATAAAAGTTCATTCATGCACATACACAAGCTCATATTAAAACTAATAGATAATTAGATTAACAAACCAACTCTAATTCATGACAACTTGAACATGTCTTATTGTATCGTTCATTCCTGGAATAATGCACATTGATGTGATAATACAACAAAATAAATTAATAAGAGCTGTAAACTGAAGTAGGTATAATTAATGTGACAACTAATTTTCATATTTTAGTCAATGACAAGCTTTTTGAGATGACCTGATGCAAATGGCCAATGAGAAGCTTATAAAAATGGATAAATATATACTTTTGTCTTTAGTGTCTTAAACATGAAACAAGTGATTGACTAAAGGTATGTACAGAGAACAATGCCTCTTTGGGTGAAACTGTACATTTGTTTTGAAAAATAAAGAGAATTAAGTCATGCAAGTACAAGGGGTTTGTTATTAAGTTTATAAGTTATTTAATGCACAATTACTCAATTCGTTCCGCTAAATGTGATCGTATTTTCTTAATGGGTGGTCCACTAAAAATGATCATTTTCCTAAAAGGAAACAATTTTACCTTTAAAATATATCCAGGGCCCGTCCTGACATTCCCGGGGCCCTAGGCGAAAATTAAAAAAGAGGCCCCTTATACGATGATACATTAAAAATTAAAATATTAAAAAATTATATTTTTAATATATATTGTAGTGTTGTCTCTATCATTTATACATGTTTTATAACAAAAATCATTTTCTCGATTGAACTTATATAAAAATAATGGAACTAATACTAAAATTTTAAACAAGAAATAAAGTTTGAATAATTTTTTTAGAAATGAAAATAACATATGATGATATTACACACTTTTAATAGTTGACTATTAATTATAGTAAATTATAAAAGAAAGAACAAATATCTACAATTTAGATTTTCTTAGTATTTCGAGAAACAAAATTATTTATAACATTATTAAAACCAGAAAATTTCAATACATCATGTTCAATACATAAAATTGTTAATATCTTATTGAGACATAATAAAATATAAATATTGATAGTGAAATAGAATTTTTTAAATATACAAAAAATATATTTTTTAATATTAAATAAGAGATATATATATATATATATATTTAAAAAATTTGGGGCGGCCTTTGCCCCACATTTTATACATTAGGGTCAAGCCTGAATACATCACTCCTACTTTTTTAAAATACAACACTTTACTTTTTTAAATTTCATGCCGAATCTCTTGTGTTGTGGCTTAGCGGGACGGAGGGAGTACAATTTAAATATACCTAAGAAATTAAGTATATTACTTTTTGTTTGTAAAAAAAGTGAGCTTGGATCATTTGTGAGGTCTTTATGAAAAAAAAAAGAAAGTCTATTAAAAAAAACTTGTCGAGTGTCTTATATCATGAAATATTTATGTGATAATTACAATCACAATCAACAATTTTAATGAGTAAACAAAATTTATAAGGATTTTTTTTAGAAACAAATTCAATACTCAAGGTTGGCTTGATTGGGTTGGTATCGAACGATCCATGGTCCCATTAGGAGGGTTTCGGCCACTAAAAAGGAGTCATTTTAGAAAAAAGGTGTACTTAAGATAATACTTGAAAAATATGTATGAAAAATAACTTATTATTAGTAATTGATGTTAAAAAGACGGTGTTTCGTAACTTTCAAATACGCCAAATTTTGCATAAGTCTCTTTTCTGAACCCATTTACTAGTTGGTTACATGTATGTCCATTTATCTTAAATCTTTTTTTTTTACAACACCTGGAATTATTATAATTATTCTCTACTAATTTTATGATTTGTTTCTGACAACTTGTGAATAAACGCCATTCATGAAAGACAACGAAAATATCGTATCTTTTTTTATCAATTATTTTTATATTTTACATGTTTATTAGTAAAATGTAATGCGTGTGCATCCTAATAATTAGTAATAACGTTATATTTATTTTTTATTCGACGATCTTTATAATTGTTAATATAATATGTCAGATATACCTTGATAGATTTTATAATCATCTAAACATTCCGTAGTAATATTTAAAATAAAATGTTGTTTTAATTAATAAAAAAGATAATAATCATAGACAGTTAAGATTGAGAATTGTTGTGGTTTCGTTTTCTCTATATAATTCTGTAAAAAGATATGCTTAACTTAAAACATATAAGCATTTATTTCTTGATTAAGACAAAAGGGACAGAAAAAAAAGGGAAAAGATCATTAATCAAGACGCATAAAAATATGATGTAATTAATTAACTTTGCTCTACACCTACCATGCATGTGAGGTTTGACTAATTGACCCTCAAATTATCAAAATAAAACCAACATATTCAACAGAGGCCATAGCTGTACACTAATCACAAAGATTAAAATAATTAAAGCATTTTTGAAATACGCCAATTTAACTATGCTAAGAATATATGTTAGTTATAGTGCCAAAGTTATGCAATATTCAATCATTTTCGTATAGTTTACATGTAGTGATTAATTTTATGTTATTATAGCACTATCTTTTTTTTTATGGTGTAATATTCAGACAAGTTAAAGGAGTTTTTTTTAGTTAAGGTAAATAGGTTATTAATACAGTGGTTTTTTGTTTTAGAAATGACATTGATTTAAAAACTGGAACATTATAGAAACAAGACTTGGTACCAAAATATAATGTGAAAATGTCTTGCCCACATTTTTATGGGTAAAAATATATACATTATACTTAAATAAAATGTCCATGACTGCACTTTTTATTTTTCATACAAGTTTAAATCAAGAATGCGTCAGCATGATTGAAGGATGAAGCATGCATGTTCCTATATATATTATGTATAAAATGTAAAAAGGAATTAATATTGTCACATATATAATCTGAAATTCATGATGAATTAGCTAAAAACAAAAGTTCACACACTTTTCTTTAAGATATATTATTCACACATTAAATTCACGATTTGAGTACATTTTTAGACTGGTTTCTTAAATGATGAGTACTTTTCTTTTGAATCTAATTAACATAATTATGTTTCCCATATGCAGTTGAATCAAAGATAATGAAATGTAAGAATTTGAAAGACCACCGGGCTACCGACGTTCATCTAAAGCATATGACGAATTTTTTGACGATTGTCTACTCGGGTTTTGGGTATTGGGTTTTTTTTGGGTAATATTCAATACTCGATCGGGTCTAGGTATACTCGATTTTCGGGTTGAGTATTTATTTTTTTGGGTTTTCGGGTTCGGGTAATATTCGGTACCCGAAATTTGAATTTTTCATTTATATTTATTAATTATATAATATTATATTTTAATTTTATAATTTAAAATATTTTAATATCCGAAATATCCGATTTTTTTAACATACCCGACAATATTCGGTAAATACACGAAAATACGAATAATTGAAATTAAATCGGGTGGTTCGGGTATTAAAAAATTAAGGTTTTCGTACCCAAAAATTTCAGTGGTACCCGAGCCGACCCGAATAGACACCCCTATTCGTAGTAAAGATTTAACTGCAATTGTATTCAATTAATATTTCATTTGTCCCATTTATCTTAACATATTTTATTATTATAATAAATTAATATAAAATTTACTATAATAAATGAGATAGAAAGAATATTATTTTGATGAGCATTGTTATAACAATTAATGAGATCACTTAACTTCGAATAATATAGTTATTAGTGATTGAAAATTTAATAAGGGGCATCAACTTTGAGCATAATTTACATAAATTAATATGCGTTCATCCCATGTACATTATTTACGGCTACTTTATCCATCCCACTAAATTTGACACATTTTAAAAATAATAAAAATTGTCTCTTAAAAAATATGTGGACTCTCTACGACATTTATATCATTCACACTACTTTATACATTCTCCCTAACAACTGTGTCCGAAAAAAATGTATCATGTTCAGTGAGACGGAGAGAGTAAATAATGTTACAAAATCAATATGACTTGATTTACATGAAATTTCTCAACTAAATATTGAGCTCGAGTTCAAATAATTTATTTAATAAATAAAATTTTATTTAATCCAACTTTAAACCATTTACAAATCCACGGTTAAGACCTGAGCATAAATAAACGATAGAACATAACTAGAAAGTTAAAACAGAAATAGACCTATCATCATAATCGAATAAAACTCGAAAGCGTAAATTACTAAAATAAGTAGTATAGGCCATTCATATCATTAAAAAGGTCCCATAATTTAATGGGCAATGCTTGAAAAATTATAAGCCTGATAAAAATAAAATAAAATAAAATAAAATAAAATCCACCTCAATCAATCATACGAATACGTACGCGTGGCACCTATAATTTCATGCAGATAATTGAAATTACTGTCATTGGTCATTTGTGTTACTACTTAAATCCGATATTCAATATTAAAATATTTTAAATTAATTAATTCCTCATTTCCAAATCAAGTGCAATTCAATTAGTTATTTTGTTATAAATAATTGAGAATAAAAAACACTGAGCATTTTGAGGCTCTTAGTGATAGGGAGCTATTAGGTTGGTCTTTTGACTGGCGGACGTCAGGGCTGCCTGATATAAGTAAAACAGCGGGGGTCCTTAATTATGTCATGAATGCAACCAAGGCAGCATTCAAGAGTATTCTCAAATGCGAAATTATGGCTCTTTACAACAAGGTGCGTAGCTTTTTTTTTTAGGTGGTGTGGGGAAAATAAGACATATCGTCACAAGTTAGTCGTAGGGGGGGAACCCGTGGCTGGATTGAATCCTTCCCAATTCTTTTCACCACGTTAGTGTAGCTTTCTCTTCTCTTGATAGATTACGTGGTCTTCAAACGTTGCAATTAAGATCGATAGATCCCTCCACGTTAGGGGTAAGAATTTGGAACCGAGACTTGGGAGTTGTCCAATATTAGATATGAGTTCAGAAGGAAATCAGGACCTCGAGCTTCGAGTATTTCGATATTAGGATTGAAATCGAGATTGAGAAATTAGAAAATTTTGAAACTCGATTGAGAGTCCCGAATTCCTATCATAGCTCTCGATTTTTCGAAATTAATTTTAAAATTTAGGAAATTTTAGTCCCTTTAGGACTGTTTAGAACAATTTTATTCGGGACCAATTAAAATTTTCTAATTTCGGAGCTTGTGAAAAAAAAATTATTTTCGGGACCAGAATTTCAAGACGGGTACCCGATCTCGTCTCGATTCTCAGCCATATCGTCATGTTTATTTTTTGTATTAATAAAAATAAATATTAATTATATTTCATTATAAATACAACTCATTCTACTCTCAGATATTCTCAACCAATTCCAACTAATTTCCAAAAACACCTTATTTTAAAAAAAATGTCCCGCTTTAGACAACTATTCGCCGGAAAACCATTTTCCGGCGACAAAGCCAACCGAAAGAAGCTCCTCCTCACTATCCTCGCCACGATCCTTCTCCACACGGCCATCACCGGAGTTTCCGCCGATGTAAAACCCCGACTCGGAGAATCCGGTGAAAAATCGAGCGTAAAAATGACGACATCTCATGTCATGGTGAGATCCTCATGCAGCAGCACATTGTACCCTGATCTCTGCTACTCCGCCATCGCCGAGTCCCTCGACGGCGGCAAGAAGGTCAAATCCCTCAAAGACGTCATCCTTCTCTCCCTTCACGTCGCCATCGCATCCGAGAAGAAGAACTACGCCGCTGTTAAGAAGCTCCTCGCCGGCAGCAAAGGCAACTTCACCAAGCGGGAGAAGGAGGCGTTAGGAGACTGCCTCGAGACCAGCGGCGAGACATTAGATCAACTCAACACCGCCCTTAAGGAGCTCCACCACTACCCCTTTAAGAAATCCATCGAGGCTCACGCCGACGACCTCAAAACCCTAGTCTCCTCCGCCATTACTAACCAGGTGATCAACTTAAACGACGTCGCTTCATACATAATCGAAGGTTTACTAATTTAAATATTTTAGCGCCAATCTCGATTTTAAATGCCCTAATTATATGATATAATCATATAGAATGATCTCATATTGGTAATAACTAATAACTGTTTTTATTTTCGAATTAATCGAATTGAAATAAATAATAATATTGATTATAGCCAAAATTAGGTGATTGAACATTTTATATATAGTTATCAGGGAATGAGATAGTAGAAACGACCAACGATTTTCCCCATGATATTAATGGGGAATTTTTGCCATTTTTCTCAATTCCATCTAATTTTGCTGAAATTGAATAAATTCACCAATACAAGTGGCGGTAATAAAATAAATGAGAAATATTAAATAATTTATACTAGTGAATAGTGATCATCTCTAACAACCTTTTCCTATGTCTTAATTAATTACTTCAGGAGACCTGCCTTGACGGCTTCTCGTATAGCAAGGACGACAAGCACGTGCGAGAAGTCTTTGTCGGAGGGAATGTCCTACGTGTGGAGAAGCTATGCAGCAACTCCCTCGCCATGCTCTGCAACATGACGAAGAAAGACATGGATGACGAGCGGAAGCTCAACGGCGGCAGGAAGCTCGCGGCGGCGGAAGGAGGTGGAGATTGGCCGGAGTGGATCTCGGCGGGTGACAGGCGGCTGCTGCAGTCCTCCACCGTGACGCCTAACGTGGTGGTGGCGGCGGACGGCAGCGGGGACTACAGGACGGTAGCGGCGGCGGTGGCGGCGGCGCCGGATAAGAGCGGCAAGAGGTACGTGATCAGGATTAAGGCCGGAGTGTATAGGGAGAATGTGGAGGTTTCGAAAAAGAAGACGAATATAATGTTCGTCGGAGATGGGCGCAGCACCACCGTCATTACCGGCAGCAAGAACGTTCAAGATGGGAGTACGACGTTCAACTCCGCTACAGTTGGTGAGTTTACGGGTCTTGCTTTTTTGTTCATTGCTCGCTATTTGTTTTCTTTTCCAACCTGTTATGATATATTCCACTTCTCTTTTTTGTCTTGTTTGCAAGGGAGTACTAGGAATACTTTAGATGCTTTTATCGTTAATTTACATCAATATGTATGTGTGTGTGTGTGAAAGAATGTGTGAAAATTATATATTCGATTATTCACATGCATGAAGACACAAAGAATGCACATGCATGTAGGAGTATATAATAAGACCTATACATATATAAAATAGATATAAATACAACTACATACTTATTTTTATATTTTTCGAATCAAAAAAATCCTTCTCTAAGTATAAATGTTAGGAATAGTATGAATGTGAATTATTCATACATTTCAATGATTTCATACCCATATTCATAAACTACAAGTTCAAAAGCATACTTATAAATGATATGAATCATAGTCGTCATAACATTTATATGTACATCATTCATTAATTTATATTTATATACTTCCTTCTTTCAAAAAATTTTGTTATCGTTTAACTAAAATATGAATCAGTTTATTGAGTTACGAACTCAATTTAAATGAAATGACTATTTTTGACATATTAACATCTTTCACAATGTAGCATTATCACATTTAAAACATAATTATTGTGCATATGTCACATTGTATATCTTAAAATACAATACGCAGGACCTCTAATTGTATCGATGACACTTTAAAAATTTCTATAGATTATACAATTTGTTTAATACTCGTGAAAAGTATATATATAGCGATCGATTAATATATTTATACGAACATGTGCACAAATATGTAAATATTAATTATAGTTGGATGCATATCAAATAAAAGGAAATGATTTGTCTAGATATACTGATGTAGATCACTATCGACACAAGTGTTATTGGGGTACACTAGTAGTATTTATTTTAATCTTTTTATTACAATGAATATATTATACTTTGTCAATAAAACTGTAAATGCAATGCATGTCATATTTATTTATTTTTGGAATGCATATATATAAATATAAATACACTCCATATGATAATTATTATCATTTTAGACATATGGTATGCATGAATTTAAATATTTTTTCTTTTAAATTAATGTGACTATCTAGCTATATCTTGATGTGATGATTCATACTTTTTAGCATGCTCCTTTTTCCGTTTACCTCCTATAATTACGCTCTAATTACAGTAATGTTGAAAATGAAACTCGTCCCCTACCTAATTAATTATTAACCGACACTAATCTTTTGATTTTTTTTTTCATTAATTGTGATTTATTTCTCTGCAAACGGTTTATTTTATATTTTACCATAGAAAAGTGGTCATAATCATATCCATAAGTGGCTATAGATAACTTTATTCTTGTACAGTTGCATACACACTTGTTACGATAGGTAAACATGTACCCATATATATAGTTCAATGTTTAGTAATATTAAGTCAAAATCATGTACCTAAACTACATATTAATTGATTAGTTAATAGTAGTCAATTTTTAATGAAGTAGTTGCTAGCTAGTACTTGCTATATATCCACTTTTTTCCAAGTTGATTGAAATAATATGGCATCTACTGCAATGGTGGTTGCAGCTGTAGTTGGAGAAAAGTTCTTAGCTCGAGACATCACTTTCCAAAACACAGCCGGGCCCTCCAAGCACCAAGCCGTGGCTCTTCGGGTCGGGTCGGATCTGTCAGCCTTCTACAGATGTAATATTCTGGCATATCAGGACACTTTATACGTTCATTCGAATCGTAATTTTTTTGTCCAATGCCTAATAGCGGGCACGGTGGACTTTATCTTTGGGAACTCGGCAACCGTGATTCAAGATTGTGACATTCATGCCCGTCGTCCTGGTTCGGGCCAGAAGAACATGATCACGGCCCATGGTCGGACCGACCCGAACCAGAACACGGGTATTGTGATACAAAAGTGTAGGATCGAAGCGACCTTAGACTTGAGGGCCGTCCAAGGAAGCTTCCCTACATATCTGGGAAGGCCCTGGAAAGAGTATTCCAGGACCATCGTCATGCAATCATCAATAACTGATGTGATACGCCCGGCCGGATGGCATGAATGGAGTGGCAATTTTGCCCTCAATACCTTAACTTATAGAGAGTACCAAAACACCGGGGCGGGGGCGTCCACGTCATCGAGGGTGATGTGGAGAGGGTACAAAGTGATCACGAGCTCGACGGAGGCGCAGGGTTATACGGCGGGGAGTTTCATTGCCGGTGGGAGTTGGTTGGGTTCAACCGGATTCCCTTTCTCACTAGGGTTGTGATCCTTTTTAATTGAACTTGAAAATATTTGTTACCATTATTAAGCATTATTTTGGATTAATAAGTCTTGAGTTTGTTTTTAGTGACTTTGTGTTTAAATGAGGAAATAAAAGTGCATGAAGATTGTGACTTGTAATAGTATACTTAATAAAAATGAAAAATGCGAGGTTTTAGTACGAAACTTTTGTAGCAAATCAAAAATGTATAATTTTTTTTTACTATTTTATCTAAATGAATATCCTAGCAGGGTAATTTTAAAATATCTCCAAATTTCTCAATATCTATTTAAAATATTAAGAAAAAAAATGAATTATTATAGTCAAGAGATAACAAAATAGCTTAGTCGAGCGGACCCAATTTCGATCAAATTAGACCTTGTTATTTCAAACTCGGAATATATTTTCGGATCAAGTGAAGCTAGTACAAAACGTATAAAAATTCAATGGATCCGAGCCTAAGTGAACACTTTTCATAATTTTTGTATTATATAAATATTTTCTAAATAAACACATATTGATGTAAGTTCAAAAATACGGCCGGTATGGCCAAGCACCAAGCCGCGACCTTCGGGTTCACATCAATCAATCTTCTTCCAGTGCTCATTCGATGCATTTCAAGACATCCTCTATCCCCATTCTAATCGTCAATTCTATCGTGATTGCAAAATCACGGGCACGGTCAACCTTATCTTTGGGAACTCGGCCATCTTCTTCCAAAACTGCAACATCATTACATCATAGCTATACAACCCATGTCCAACCAATTTGTAAAACCCTTATCAAACTATAAACATCTCCATCCAAAGGTGTGTGTTGAGCACCTTGATGGGCTCGTTGCATCAACTTATTTGGGTCGGCCTTAAATGATTACTTCAACCACGCAGAGCCTAATTGGTGGGTTTTTAACTTATTGGGCTGGATTTATTGGATATTTAAATGGGCTCATTTATTCAAAGCCCATCTTGGCTTAAAGATGCAAATTTATCATCGATTTCATATGAATCTGTTTATATAATTCGAATTAGATTTTGTTTAAAGAATATGGTAATACGCTAAAGTCTGTACTGAAATATCTTATTTCACTAATTACTTCAATTTAGAAAGTCTCATAATTTTGAAGATTTTAGCTTATCGCATCATATAATTACCCATTCACCCCTTTAAGCATATAGGAGTACATTTTATTACTGGTACATTCTATTAAAAAGTGACCTTTCTTAAAAAGAAAAAAAAATGTCTTTTAACACACAAAATTTTACTTTATCAATATCGATTTTAATTTCATTGTAATCGAGTAATACTTAACATTAAAAATAAAATCCATATACTAAATTAGAACCCCTAAACCACCTACTACGAGAACAAGTTTTTTAGCTCAATATATATAAATCAAGAAATGAACGATGAATCTGACGCAAAGTGGGGCCCAAATTTATGGGCCAAATATTGATTATTGAGATTTACTTGCTCTCTAGTCTATGACTCAGACTTTCTACTGTAATAATCCTTATATCACAAGATACAAAATTTTTGTGTACGATGATTAAAGAGAATGCATAAGTAACGAGTAATCGATAAATGTGGTAGAAAAAATTCATACTTTTCTAAAAAGATAATTTTTATTATTTTAATAATTGTGTAAAGGAGCGGAGGAGAGGAGGGAGTAATAAATAAGTTTGTTTAGCAAGAATCACTCAACAATTTCTCTTCTTCGTTGGCTGTTCCTGCCAAAAGTTCCTTCTCTGTAAGCGGAGAAAGAAAATTATATTGTAAAAATCAAGAAACACCTGTCACGTTTCACTCCCGAGTAACTCCACAATGCGGAAATTTGCAGCTGAAAAATCCAAAAATTTGTTAGCACACAGGAAACTTTTGGCTGCCGGTTTGCAGCATCCCACCTCTTCACTTATTTCATCTCAATCTTCGCATAACTTTCTGCCCCATTCGTCTTTTCTCTTTCGATTTCTGACCACTGCTGCCACTACTCCGTCTGCTCCTTCTGAATCTATGGCTTCTGATTATTCCACCACCCCTGTTAAGATTGACTCCATCAATCCTAAGGTGATTTATTTTTTTCATTATCTTATATGGGTGTTCTTCGGTGGTTGTGATCTGAGTTTTTGCTAGATTTTGTATTGGGATGACTTATTTGAACGCGTTTGATTTCGGGAGTGATTATCATTTGTGTTTTTTTGTAGTCTGATTCTTGTTTTGAAACCTTTGGGAGTGGTTGTTATTTGTTTTTTTTGTAGGTTTTGATCGTGTCTGATTCTTGTTTTAGGAAGATGCGTGGCCTTTCGTGCTACTTTTAGCTGAGTTATGCTTGAGCTTTCATTGACCTATAGTGGGCTGATCACTATCTGTTGCCATGCTTTCCACTACTGCTTTATTGCTGATGCTTGATGATCTGTTGGATATTGCATATTCTTTTTTGTTTGGCTTTTTAATATTTAGCTGGTCATTGAGCTTTTCAGTTTCACTAAAAAGTAATATTTTATCTCTGTTAATTGCTTGTGTTGAGTGCCAAGTGTTTTCTAGACGAATGTGCGATCTCTTTGTGTAAAGAATGTGGTTTTGTTCTATCTGATGACGTCTCACAGATTTGTTGGTTTTTCTTCTCATGGGGTTGCTTACTATCGGCATTTGATTGCTCTTTCATTTATTATTACTGGAGGGAAAAGGGTGAAAGCTCATGTTTTGATAATCAATCTATTTACCAGGTTTTGGAGTGTGAGTATGCAGTTCGAGGTGAAATTGTTAACCTTGCTCAGGTAAAGATTTTTTTTCAGTTGCTATCGACTGTAGGGATTTTATTGGTTAACTTTGTGGCTAGTTTTTAAGTCACGAGCTTTTATCTTACAAGTTTCCTTTTTTCAGAAATTACAAGAAGATTTGAAGGTCAACCCAGATTCTCATCCTTTCGATGAGGTATGAATCCTACTACCTTGAGAAGATAGGTTTTGCATGCAAATCATAGTGTGATGTGCAAAGTACTAAAGTACGCTGAATGTTGTATTTACTTGTGGAATATATTAGAAAGGGAAGATAAGAAGGTCAAATATGAAAGAACAAAACTATGATGCTCTCCATGTACTATATAATGTATCTATAAAGTATGACCTGAGTTTAGTGCTTATAGAAGCTTACTTTGGTGATTATAATCTCTGTGAATGTTTTGGCGTAGATACAATATTGTAATATAAGTAATTCATGCCTCCTCTGCTTGGAAATTTTTTGGCAGTACCCGGTGTGTGAGCCATTTTAAGTAATGTTTCTTCAGACTCTGTATTTGTTTACACTTAAGAACGTTTCTCATTATAATTACAAACTAGCTAAAAAATCCCAAGTGCTTGGAGTCTTGGACTAAGATAGTTTAATTCGTGTTATCTGTTCATTTGTTTGATTTTAACTGGTCTCCTCTTCTTCTTCTAGTTTATTCTTCTGGAACATTAAGAACCAAAAAAAATGCTTTTGTTCTTTTTGCGTATTGTTTCTACAGATAATATACTGCAATATTGGAAATCCTCAATCTCTTGGCCAGCAGCCAATCACATTCTTCAGAGAGGTGTGTATAACGTGATAGTTCAGGCTGCAACGAACTTCATAACTGTTTTATTACATATATCTATAACATTCTCTTTCCAATAACAGGTCCTTGCTTTATGTGACCATCCTGCTATCTTGGATAAATCTGAAACACATGGGCTATTTAGGTAAATTCATCAAGATCGTATACACCTAACATCTGTAATACAGGTGTAGCTGCATTGTCACAGCACAATGGCAATTAAAAAAATTCCTTACTGATATTAGTGGATATGTGCTGCTTTTAACGTCAAGCTTTAATTCTCGTTTGAAGGAGTGTTGACATGGAGTGATCATGAACTTGAATAATTCTATTGAATCTGGATGTGTTGAAGCAAAAAATCACAGTAATGGTTGTACTGGAGAGATCATAATTTAGAGAAATTATTGTTTTCGTGAGTTTTATAGGTGATTGATTCTTCACTAAGATGAATGTTTCAACTTTTCTTCTATGTCGATTAAGAGAAGTTGCTTTTCCAGTTGATGAATTATTTTTCTGTTATTTTGTTGGAAAATTACTTGATTGTTTAGCACCGTTTTAAACCCTCAGTTGATGGATAGTAATTAATCTAAAAATTATTTTCCTCTGCAACATGACATACATATTCAGTGCTTAGTCAATGCATATCATTTGGTTGAACCTTCATTTGCTAACCCCATCATTATCTTCGATCTCTAGTGCTGATTCCATAGAGCGGGCCTTTCAGATACTAGATCAAATTCCTGGAAGAGCCACTGGAGCTTATAGTCACAGTCAGGTAATAAAAAAATGCACTTTTAATAATCTTATTCATGAAATTGAATTTATCTCCCATTCACATATATATGAAAATTTCCCATCTTATTCATTAAAATCAGGGTATTAAAGGACTGCGTGACACAATATGTGCTGGCATTGAAGCTCGTGATGGATTCCCAGCTGATCCAAATGATATCTTCTTGACAGATGGTGCAAGCCCTGCGGTATTGATAAAGCCTCATTAAGCTATCAATGGTCATATGAAACTGTAGCCGAGGGGAACAATTTAGATATTGATCAACAACTTTTGCGTTCTTTTTCAGGTGCATATGATGATGCAGCTACTGATAAGATCGGAAAATGACGGCATCCTTTGTCCTATTCCTCAATACCCTCTGTATTCTGCTTCAATTGCACTTCATGGAGGCTCTCTCGTATGTTTTATATTTTTTTCTTTTTAATTCTAATCTATGGGATGATAAAAGAAAATTAGAGGTACTGGAGAGTGATCACATCACTTTTTTGTCTCCTAGGTTCCTTATTATCTTGATGAAGCAACGGGTTGGGGTCTGGAAGTTTCTGATGTTAAGAAACAGTTGGAAACTGCCAGATCAAAGGGAATCAATGTCAGGGCTTTAGTCGTTATAAATCCTGGCAATCCCACTGGACAGGTGACAATTGTTCTTTTTCATGTCTAGATAGTAATTTCCCTACATTTGTTGGCTAGCTATTTTTATTAATCTGAATTTTTTTTTCTCCAATTTACTCAACTGTTGTGATTCCAATATTTGTGTTGTGATTCCAATATTTGTGGCATCATCTAAAGGTTTTGGCTGAGGGCAACCAACAGCAAATCGTTGACTTCTGCAAGAAGGAAGGCCTTGTTCTTTTGGCAGATGAGGTAATTTTCATGCTTATCTCTTTCTTTCTTTTTTCCTCCCGTTGCTTTCATTTTTTGGAGGCGACACTGTTATGTGTTTGAAATGTAAAGGAAATAATAGTTCTGCTGTTATCAATGGTGTTTCTGCAGGTATACCAAGAAAATGTTTATGTGCCTGACAAGCAGTTTCACTCATTCAAGAAAGTTGCACGTTCGATGGGTTATGGGGAGAAAGATATTTCCTTAGTATCCTTCCAGTCTGTGTCGAAAGGTATAATGCTACGGATATTAGTGTCATGATGACTAAGCAGCTTTGTGGAAGTACTTGTATGTATTTATTTTCGCTGCTTGCAGGTTACTACGGAGAATGTGGAAAACGAGGAGGTTACATGGAAGTCACTGGTTTCTCTCCTGAGATAAGGGAACAAATATACAAAGTAGCATCTGTCAACCTCTGTTCTAACATATCTGGTCAGATTCTTGCTAGCCTTGTCATGAGCCCGCCAAAGGTTGGTACTCTAGTGATAATGTGATATCCCTGTTTGATTTTAGAAAATTCTACTTTGTACCTTGTATTCATATGTTCTTATCTGATACATTCAGGTGGGAGATGAATCATATGAATCTTATACAGCAGAGAGAGATGCAATTCTATCATCCCTAGCGAGACGCGCGAAGGTTAGCCTGCGTATTAACCTTCCTGTTTCGGAATAAAATAGGCGAAATCCATTTGCCATGGTTTTAAGTACATATGTGCATCAAAAGTAGATCAAAGACTCTTGCCCATTTAATCAAGTGACTTCATCTTTCAATAAATTGTTTGCCACTTCTGCTCGACTTTTGGTTCTAGACCTCTGTTCAAATATAACTGTTGATTTCTTGGATCTTCAGACTCTTGAAGACGCACTCAATAGTTTGGAAGGAGTAACCTGCAACAGGGCTGAGGGAGCAATGTATCTATTTCCTCGCATACACTTGCCAAACAAAGCCATCGAAGCTGCAAAAGCAGTAAAAACTGCCCCAGACGCATTCTATGCTCGTCGTCTTCTCAATGCCACCGGAGTAGTAGTCGTACCTGGTTCTGGATTTGGACAGGTAACAATTAGTAACATAACTTATCCTATTAGGGGGGCCTTTTCTTGGATTTTTCTCTTTGTATGCTGAGAGTTGGTGCACTGTGCCGTTTGTGTTGTCGTAGGTTTCTGGCACTTGGCATTTTAGGTGTACTATATTGCCTCAAGAGGACAGAATACCAGCCATCGTGACTCGTCTCACGGATTTTCACAAAGCATTCATGGACGAGTACCGTGACTGAGTATTCCATCTCCAATTTCAGTCCCTTTCAATTTGATAATTTCAAGTTTGTTATATGTATGGAATTCTCAGTTACATAATCTCATTTGAGGTTATATCAGTACAACTTTTGACCTTATAAACGGTTTTTCTGAGATAGATATTCAGCTTTTCATACTCAGCATTATCTCTAGAGAAAATTGGGTTCATGAATCGATTGTCTAGAGTTAGGGTATGAAATAAAATTAAACTAGGATGTTTGATACATTTGTACTTGGAAATTTTGCTATCCTGTTGGTTTCATTTTGTATCCATTTGTTTTTTCTGTTTTTATTACCGACTTGTATGTTTTTGTGGTATATTTATTACATACTCCTTTAGTCCCGCTATATGTCATATATTTATCAGAACTGCTATAATTTTTTAGTCAAAACATGACATAAATAGCGGGCATATGGAGTATTATAATTCATAGATAATAGTATTTAATCATTTTAAAAACACAAGAATTTAGATAAATAAAATCCAAGGAAATTATAGGCATTACATGTAAGGAAGAGATTAAGAAAAAAATGGTTTTCCTCTTAATATATTGAAGATGTGCAATAAATAATATGATAAGGATTTAGTTCATAAAAAAGAGAAAAGAACATGAAGGTTTATTTCCTCATTGAGCAGTCGATACAGTGTAACATATGCTTAAACAGACGCATTCTTCCTAGTTAAATTCGAAGCAGGGAAAAGCAAAGAGTAGCACTACAAAATGTGTTCAAGCATTGCAATAACGGGAAGCTGATCGCAGCAAAGATAGAAACTGAAACAGATTGATCCTTCTCAGAGGCGACTGATAACTTCTTCGACTTCTGAAGGGGAGTAGAGATGATACTTAGGTGATACCTTAGCAATATCAACATTGTTGGCTGTCACCTGAGATCAAATGACATGGCAGTAAAGAAGTTGTAATGTCAACTTATTTATAGACGAAACCTGTGAATAAAAGTAATACACGGGTGGGGTGATTACCTTCTCCTCCATAACTTGCTTCAGAATGGAAAGTGCAATGGTTTCAGCTTCTTTAAGGGTCAGTTCCTGCAAGCATATTAGACAAATGAAACGTGAAATCGAAGATCTAGTGCAATAAATATGGATAACAGTCGATTATCATTCAGCATATGAGTAGCTAAACACTCGAATAACCAACTTAACAGATATTGAGTTTCTGAGATTGAACTTGATTCTCTGATGTAAAATAAAGAATTAAATGAAAAGGAAGAATAAAGAACCTTGTTATACTGCTCTTGTAAAGAGCTGTCAGCACCTTCAGAACCTGACCCAATAGCTTTTGCATTGCATTGCCAGAAAGTGCCAGATGGGTCAGTGTAGTACCTGTGCATGAGGTGATCAGTGTAAGTTCTAATGAAAGAAAGAGGTAGCAAGGGAGCTGTTGAGGTGGCCAATCAGAGAAATAGGTAAACTAAAAACGCCAATTCAGTTATTCAAGAAATAACCGAGCTTAAATTACTCTTTTTGCAACTAGTCATCTCAATATGCAGGAATGAAGTAGCACAGCCACTTTGCAAGGCAGTTTTAGCTTTCAGAAAGGTTTATTTGTCACATCAACAAGCTGATCCCATTAAATTCTTCGTTGAAGTTCTTTTCATCTTTAATCAACATCTATGGGTTTCTTGCTTACAGATTATTTCAAGTTTCAAGTTTTAGAAAGCTCTGTAGTGTCTTATAGCATACTGTGTCACCTATAGAGAAACTCCACCATGCAGAGCACTTAGCTCGAATGACGCAATGAATCAGATATCATCCAACAAATTTTTGAAGAGAGCTTTAACCAAATTTCAAACAAAAAATACTTACAAGCAGGGGCCATTCTCATCATGACCAGCAATGAGAAGAGATACGCCAAAAGGTCTTGACTGCACCAAATGAAGGTAAGAAAATTAGAAAAGCACAAGTGCATAACCCTAACTTGATCATGAACAATTTCACACAAGTATTGCATAGAAGAATAGGCCTCTTCACTGTCGAAACTCGAAAGGGATTATGAGATGCGTGACAAAATAGAAACTTAAAGGAGCAGTTCTAGAAGACCAACTGGCATAACAATATCTCTAATGATAGAAGTATGGACGGTAATTAGCATTCAACTCAAGCTTATTGCATCTTCAAGAGAATACATGTGAGGAACAATGAATTATTAATACAATACCTTGTTAGAGAGTTGTATTCAAGAAGACAAGGTACAAATACAACTATATCACCAATTATAATTGAGAATTAACTAGAACAACATTAATAAATGAATGGCTTCCTGGGTTTACAGATATGGACGATTTTTAAAATCAAAAGATATATTTGAGAAAGTTGAAGAAAGCCAACCATAGATTCTTCATCTCCTTCACCAAACCGCAATGCAAGATCACAGAGAGCTTGAGTAGTAGACTCCACAGTCATCGGCTCACCATATGAGAACCTGTGATTCTGGAAGCAAAGAATTACACTAACAACTAAGAAACCAAATAAGGATATATCGTAAAAGCTGACGAGGACTGTAACATAAGAGATACCTGAGTTTCAACTCGTGCATGTTCAACCAGTGTGCGGGCATCTGCAATCAAGCCACTCATAGCACACCCTATATGTTCATCGATTTCCATGATCTTCTCCACACTGCTAGGCTCCTGTGTGCAGTTAAATGTGATACTTAATAAAATACTAAATTAGCCAATGCAGATTATTCAGCACCATATAGACTAATATTACATTACAATATAACTTGGTTTAGAGAAAGACAGCCATAAATGTTTAAGCAAGATAAAAGAACAGAAAAAGCTTTGCCCACATCATTCAATATTTTACTATCATATGCTTACCACACTTGACCTCAAAGCTACAAGACAGGACAGATGTAATTAACAGTTCAAGAAAAAAATAAATAAGCACGGTACTTTTTCATATCACTATATTACAGAGAAAGATAGCATAGGATCAAACTAACTTAAAGCCTGGGTTCCGAAACAAAATTGGCCATAAGCTCAGTCGTTGACTAGAGTACGTGCTCAAAAACAGAAATCCTACAAGAAAAAGGATAATAAACCTACCAACAGCGGCGACGTAATGCGCTTCTCAACAGCAAGAACAACTCCCTCCTTAGTCTTTACACCAATTGCAGTCGAACCCAACTAAAAGAAAGCACAAAAACCACCTTACTAAATCAGAAAATACACAAAGGCAGACACACGCGATGACTTACAAGTTACAAAGGCACAATTGCACTGAAATCCGCAAAATAATACCTTGATCGCTTCAATGGCATATTCCACCTGAAACAACCGGCCTTCAGGGGAGAAAGTATTGACCCCTCTATCATACTCAGTCCTAAAATTTCAAAAATAAATAAATAAGCACATTGTTATCCCAATAGTTAAGACACAAAAACCTCAGAGAAACCCTAACAAGTCATCATCATTCACCTTGTGAGAAACATTTCCGATCTCGTAAAATCAGAACCTCAAAACTTCCTGCGCACGGATCAAATCAACAGCTGAATTCCATTAATCAAGCACCATTACGTTCTTAAAAAAACTTACTTTTCGCGATGTTAGCAGGAAAAAATCGGAACGGATCTAAAAACAAACTATAACTCACCAATGAAGAAGACCGAGAACTGAAGAGACCAAAATTTCTTTAAAGTTGTGATTTTTTGGATTGGATTTCACTTCTATATTTCTGCTAGTGAGCCTTTCTTCTTCTTCTTCTTGTCTTGTCTAGGAAGAAAATGGCGGAGATTTATTTATTTAACCAAAACGCAAAAATGGATGGGTAATTCGGGTTTTTACCCGAAATATTTATCGGGTTCGGGTTCGATCAGATACCGAGTTAAATGGCCCGCTGTTTGATGGGTTGGATTTCTTTCTTGCAACTGCACTTCTTTATTTAAGAATTAATTTAAAGTGAGAAATAAGAATGTATCTGGAATGGAATGAGGATCTTTCTTTGATTTTAAACAACATATTTGCATCATTAAAACTGCAGATTCTCAAAGTAGACACATTACTCTCTTTTTTGTTTTTTCATTTTACATCTATAGATGGTTATTACAAGGGAAGCAACTACAAGACTTGTGGCCTGTGAAATGGGAGTTGTTCTTGTTCCTTCTGTTCATCACCTTCTGTGCTTGCTGTCCTACTTTCCTCACTTGCTCCGAATGCTGAAACTGTGCCTCCGCCCTCCATTCTTCGCCTTTCCTATGCACGTCTGCCATCCTCTTCATCAGCTTCTCTTCCAAGTTCGCCCTCATCTTTTGTATCTTCACCTGATGCAAAAATCAATGCTGTTATAAAACCAGCAGCAATGCATGGATGAAGATCAAGAATCAAACCCCTTTTTGGTAATATGCTTGTGTGTGATCCAAAGGCATAAAGTGCAGTCAAAGGAGATAATATGGGATCCCTATACTGTATCATTTAGCTTGTTCCAAGAACTATACAACAAGCTAATAAAGTACTTGCAATCAAGAATTGAAACACTTGGATAACATAGCTAAAGACAAGAATAGCTCATTATAAAATTCTTTTAGTGCTTTGTCTATGTGTGTGTCAAGTTGCACATCCTAATGTGTGTGTGGGAAGTGGAGACCACCAACTGCATAGAATTCTGTAGTACTGCACATGAGTTTCAAGTTTCCAATGTTAATGGTCTTGCAAGAAACATTAAGATATAGAAAAATGTTGACTGTTTCTTGCTCTTTTCTTACTACTTCTGAAGCAGGACCATATAAATTTACGTGCAGAAGAAATTAGGCTCAGCACGGGACTAAAGGGTGTGGTTGTCCGGTGGGGGGCTCGATGTTAGTGAAGACAAATAATAAGCTTCGAAAGTCTACAATCTGCATTATATGGTCAATCCTGCCTCGTATATTGAAATAAACTAAAGGGTGAACATGGTTAAGGGACCATCTTGCCCCCAACATGTTCATCATCTCCTTACAGGACGACAATCCCCGTAAGCCCAGTTCTGTAAGGAGCATGTGGTTTACTAGAGTAAAAAATACCTTCAACCAAATAGTTAGAGGGAATTGAGCAAGGAAGGTTCTTAGATAGTGACTACTTATATTAGATGGCAGCCACTTTCAACAGCATAAGCTTAAGGCCCACGCTTAGTGTTTCGGACGATCCAAGGAATCAGATTCAGGTACCTAAGGTCCCTGCCTTGTTTAAGCACAATCAAGATCAAACATCTTGAATATAGAACAGTAAATCTAGTCAAATTATCTTGCCCTATGTTCATATAGTTTTTCTTTTTCTAATGTAAAGTTTATTGCAAACAACACATGAAGTAACTACCTACCTCAAGCTTTCTTGATTCAGCTTCTGCTTTTGCTCTTTGTAGATTCACCCAGGCTTGTATCTTAGCTTCTTCTCTTTGATACCTGAAATCTCACCTAATATTAATGCATCAAACTCCAAAAATACATCTAAAAATTTGATAAAATAAGATGATTCCTCATTTGTACCTGAGGCAGCTCTTAGTTTTCTCTTCCTCCTGCCAACAGGCAGTTCTCGGCTCCGAAACACTTTTCCTACACTCACTGCTCATCTCGAAGTGCCTCAAACTCTTGGAGACATCCTCCTCTTCCTCTTCTCTTGAGCTCCAATTCGACGTGACAGAATCAAACTGTGTGCCAAGATGCAGCTTTGCTAAATGGCACTCTTGCAAATGAGTTATGTCCATGGTGTCTGCACCGACTGGGGCCAATGGACCGGACCGATTAGCGGGCGTGTTGTGACGAGCAGGGGACGTGCTCTTAAACGGAGTCGGGCACCTCGAGTTGGTGTTGCTGCCAAGAGGGGTCATTTCTGTACCAATATCTCTAAGCTGCACTTCTTGTGCCATTTCAGTAGCTTCACTCAGTGACTTTTTGAAGGTGCTTCCAAATAGAAATCCTTCTTGCTCAGAGCAACCAAACTTGGGGATTATTGGATTCAATTCATTTGGGAATTTATCTGCATTGCCTAAAGATGTGAGCTATGTAAAGGCTGAATCTTAAATCACTGAAATATGAAACAAAAATCGCCAACCAATAAAGATGGATTCCCCTTTCAAAGAAAGCAAAGTTTCATTATCAACAGACAACACAGTACATATTCATTTTTAAGAACCCCACTTTATTCAAGCAAAACTCCAAATACTTTTGAGATAGAAGGACATAACCAGGTAGCAGCAACACATGGGTCCATGCAACTATCATGAGGCTTTTAGAGGTAAGAGAAAGCAAAATCTGAGAAAAGAAAGCTTTCTAACCTTTTAGAAGTACTTCCTCTGTAGCTGAAAGTGAAACCCCATTTATTGCTCTAGCTGTATGATGATGGTGATCAAGAACTAGAGGCCCTTGAAAAGTTGAAATCACTTTTGAAACTTTCTCCTCAGTAATTCTTGATTTTTCTGCATAGATTTCACCAAGTTGGGGCTTGTACCCACTGCATTGCCTGGAGTACATCTTCGAAGTGTCCAATGACTTAAACAAGCCATGATTATTAGCAGGGGAATCATGGCAAGAACTCCCACCAAGAACCCACTTCTCTGCATCATCCCACTTCGAAGGGAAACCTTTTCTTGAAATTTTTGCATTGCTGAAACTGAAAACAGGCCTCCCAGGAGTGGGAGGAGCCTCCACATTCCTCCTTGAGACTGAAATCTCGGAAAAGCCCCTACCTTCTACCCCATCTGCCACAGGAAATGACTTGACAAACTCTGAGGTTTCCTTGAGATTCAGCTTGCAAAGAGGGTCAGGAAAGGAATCCAAAAATGGGTTCTTTGCACTCCCCTTGCACAACCCATAACTGCCCTCCATTGTTGATCCCTGTATCACCAACATAAAAAACACAAACATTCTTAAAAACAAAAGCATAAACACAAAAAACCCCACCTTCCTAAAGCATGATGCTTTTTCACGAACACCTTGCAAACAAGAATTCACTATTTACCCCATGAGATGAAAACAAGGATGCAGGCTCTAAGAACTTGCTGCTGCTGAGATCCATGGCAGCGAAATGAATCAGAACTTGTGAAGTTTCTGGTAGAAGCAGCACATTTTACCATACAAAATGCCAAGAAAATGACTGGAATTTATTTCTCAGTCCAAAATTTTGAAGTGTAGTTTTTGATGGACTAGGAAATAAAAAGGTGGTGACCACTGGCAAAGGCAAAGAACCTTGGCCTAAATTACTGTTCAGCAATCACTAACATGCAGAAGAGGACAAAAAATTGTTCAGACTCGAGCCCTCCCCCCTAAATCATACAACAACTCTATTGTTTAGTCTTACTATGTCTATACGTAGAGGTGTTTGGATTCCAGGTTGGAATAAAAGATTCTATCTTGATTAGGGAAAGATGTAGCTTTCTTTTTGTTGCTTCCAATTATTTATTATGGCATTTAGGTGTATAATATTGCAAGGAAGATTATACAAAATTTTATTTAAAGCTTGGCTTTGGGAGTTGAGAAAGTAAATATGTGTGTGACAATAACTATTGGGGCGGAGAGAAGGAGAGCATGCTAACTTTCAAATCCAATATTCAAATCCACCATTGCCTCATCAAATCTTACAGAAATTGAGATCGATATATTAAAGCCCAATAATTTCTTGCAACACAGTAACCAAGTCTGGCCCAGTAAATAGTGATTTATATTGATATCAAATTAAGATTAAATGAGGTTCCACTACTACTACTAATAGTCAAATATTATTTTCTACATTTATTTTAGTATTTAAGTTGCACTTGTCTTCATATATTAGTTGAGTTTGATCCAAATGATTGATGTTACGTAGGATATATTTAATTAATAATAAATCAATTATACAACAAGAGTATTGAGATAAACTTGATCAAAAATACATCAATTGGAAAGCGAATATAATTAATTCTACAAAAAATTTAATCCTTAAATCGCTTAAGTGGATCCAAAAAAGTCAAATGTTTTGAAAGCATTTATCTACAAATGGGATTATTTATTGCATCTGTCGAATTATTATTTGTTGTTACTGATCAGACTTAACCCAGCATAATGAATTTCAACTTGAGTACACAAGTAGCACGCTACCTATATATTATTACAAACATAAAAACTAACCACCAAGTTTGTTACATTTTTATATCAAGACGTACCACTAAATTTGACACATTTTAAAAATAGTAAAATTTATCATTTTTATACTACTTTATACATTCTTTTTAATAATCGTATCGAGAAAAAAAAGATGTCAAAGTTAATGAAAGGGAGGAAGTACTAATTAATACCACTTTCTTATATAATAATTTAGGATTTTAAAAAAAAAATTATCAAAAACAAACTTAAATGACTATTGACATTCCATCCAACCCTACATTTAAATCCAATATTTTCCACCTAAACATTTTCTAAGATTTTGCAAGCATAATAATTCTATGTGACTTCCAAGTTCCAACCTAATAGGATGACTCAGGTTTCATTACCATCAAGAACTTGAAGATAAGCTAAATGGGCCCACCAAACATGTAATAATTAGTTTACATGAGATAATGCATAACTGATTAGGCAACACCAAAAGTCCTTGTTTCTTCTGTTTCCAAACTTAACTTAATACTTTGTACTAAACCTAAAAAACAAGAGTTTCCAACCTCAAATCAATCATTCTTTATATAAATCAATATACAATGCAATGTTGCTCTATCATTCTCTCCATTAAGTCCCCACAACTAAGAAAACAAAACAACTAACCATAATCTCTCTTCTCTCCCACCATTCTTCACTTCCTTCCTCTTCCAAGAACATCCATGATCCATGGCCATAAGGCCATCGACCGTTGTTTCGTCTCCTTTTCCGATATTAGGCTGGGATTGGAGTAAACGGGCTCCGAAGGCGAAGGGTTGTTTCGTAATTATGTGTGCTACAAATCCTACCCCAGCTAGCATTCAGATCAGATCATATGATCACAACAGGATCAAGGCAACTTTAACTGATTTTTTTCTACTTGAAATATTTGTTTTAGATTGTAATGATCATGATGCTAATATTTCTTAATTATTACAGGTGTTTGAAGACAAAGTAAATGGTATTGTTTGCTATAAGGATGAAAGTGGGGAGATAATATGTGAAGGATATGATGAGGGACCTCGTTTTTCCCAAAAAACTTCAAGATTTACTTGCAATACAAGGTATCATATTTCACATGTTTTTAGTATTTATTACAAATCATATGTTATGACATAGTAGGGTTTGTGTTTAGGTTTGAGCATGCACTTTGACTTGAAAAAATATATAAATTGCTCTTTTTTGTGCAGTGGAGATGCTGAGAGAGTTGACTTGCTTCAGAGATGTTGGCTTCGTGCTTCTGATGAGAAAGATTTCAAATCTGTTGAAGCAAAATTGTTGTGATTTAACTCAAAAATTTGTGTTGAGAGTTGACTATATTATGACAGATATACAACAACATTTGTTTTTTGAGGATTAGAAGTTGTCTGTATATTGAAACAATAATTATTTCTCTTCATGTATTTCATAATTCTTGTCCATCTTCAACAGACTGCTAAGAATTCCGAGACTAAGGGAATTCTACGTAAGTAGAGGTGTAAACGAACTGAATCAAGTAGAAGAAGTGGTTCGATTTATAGGAAGACATATGTATCAACTTCAACGAGACTAAGTAGCTCGATTCATTTATAGCCATATGAGGCGAGCAAGAAAGCAATAAAAGCGGGATATAGAAAATTGCATCGATATATTCCAAACAATTTACAATATCAAATCCTCCCAGTTCGTGGAGAAACAAGAGTAACATAAACAAAGAATGTGTACAAGGGAAGGAGACTTTACTTGCATGAGCTTAGTTGCCCAGTTCTGCATATATTTTCCCTAAAAAATAGTGACTACTAAAGAATCTACCTCTTACAAAAGAATATAGAAAGAAAAATAAAATATACAAAAAGAATGAAGAGGGCTTGGCTTGGCTTGGCTTGGCTTGGCTTCAAAAATATACAAGCAATGGAAATTTGGTTCTCACTCAGCAGATGTCATACTAATATGTGTAGCATTCTGTGACTGTGAGTTCTCTTCGGTCATCTCCGACTGTGACTGGCTACGAATAATGGTCGGAGGCGACCATTGATCCGGGACCATCAAGAAGTATGTAGTCATTGCCTTCCTGAATCTCCTCTTGTACTGTTTTGGAGAGATCACGGTTGGTGAGGCGTTCTTGGGCCCGCCTAGAATGCCGGATGCTTTCACCCATGTCTCAAGATGCTTGTCCCATGTGTACTGCCTCATGAAGTCGATTATCCCAAGAACAAGCTCGTGCTTTTCCTCGTCAACCCCGACTAGCAATGAGTAATCCATCACGTCTATAGACTGCAGTGGAAGATAGGAAGGTGGGTGTTATAATATAAGGCTAATCTAGCACGTGTTTGATTGAATGAACAATTTAGAGCACGTTTCATTCGTATGATCCTTCGAATACTCAATCATATCGATAAGAGAGAGAAAGAGAAAACTTACAGCAAGAAAAGCAGTGTCATTCCATACTGCTCTTTCCAGTATTCTTTTAGCTTTGTTTCCAACAAATATGGGAGAAGTGGGCATTGCTTCGATCAAGTTCTGATCCAATAACACCTTATTACTTCCCGTAGAATCAGCATTGTATCGCGATCTTGATGATCCTTTGAGATCATATAGTCGTGTTATATTTCTTCTGAACAGCAGATTCTCCATCACCAGCACGTCCATTTTTGTCTCCTTCCCTCCTTTGAAATGCTTTGAACATACCTTCTCGACCAAAGAAATCACAAAAATCAACGTGGAAGGATAATCATATTTCAAATGACAAGATTAGAACATATAACTTAACATACCTGATAGATTCCAAGGATCTTTGCAAGGCACGTCGGGCTTCCTGTTCCGATTGATTCCGATTGATATTTAAAGTAACCGGGAGCAAACTTGATGAATGATTCCAGCTCAGTCTTGGTCACTTGCTTGATGATGAAACGATCATCCAAAGTTTTCGCAAAAAAGACGTTGCTCTTGCCACCTTGAGCTCCCCACTTCTTGCAACGGCTAAGAGATCTGACAAAATCCACCTCAGACGGGCAACTCATCCTCCGCAATGCATCAAAACGCTTGGCATAGTAACAGGTAACGGTGTATTTCACCTTCCCAAGGGCTCCGTCGTCTGTGAAAGATACTCTTGCATGCAAAGCCTTTGTATATGAGACAGGGTCCAAATTCAAGGAGCTACGGAAGCTTGTGAGCATACCCTCGTCACCAGATCCAACACTTTTGTAGGACTCAAGCATCACTTCATCCAAAGATGATACTGAAGGAAATGCCCCAACATCGAGGGAATGCATGGAATAAATAGCATCAGAAGCTTCCTTAGGTTTTTCAACAGGCTCATCGGAGATCTGGAGAAAGTATTCAGGTGAAACGAGTGCGTAAGATATGACACTCGTTGGCTCATCATCATACACCGGAATAACAGTCTCGCTAAACCCCGTGGGGAGAAGCAACCGGGCCCCACCTTGAAGCTCGGGGTCCTGAAACGAATATATGTATACCGGAGTATATCCACTAAGTACATCCAGCTTCAGGTCCGGACCCAACCATTGCTTGTTTGGTGATTGATAGCAGATGGAAAATGGTGTAGTCAACCAGCTTTCAGTGTCATCCACATCAGCATAACTTTTGGTAGAAAACGAGGAAGGAGAGTCCTCTCTGTCATCTTCCAATTCCAACTTCTCAGATACTCGGACAGTGGATGAAGTGTCGATATCAGTTAATTCTGAAACGCTAACCTTTTTCGGGGCCCCTACAATCTGGGGACTCTCACCAGTCCAAGCGGCATCAAGAGTTTCCGAAAGAGATATAGGAGTTGGCCTATCCAAGAGAGCTGTATGTACATTAACACTCGAAGATAGAGGGTCCAATACGTCCACAGATTTTACTTCAAGAGTGGGCTCGAGCGGATTATGATTTCCATGTTCCAAATTCGAAGTCAATTCAGTTCCTTGAGGAACCTCCTCAAGGTGATTATGACCGTGATCAAGATTTTCTTTGAGCTTCACATCTGCAACAGTGGATTCGGAATTGCTTAAAGTCTTACTCGCCGTAACTGGGACATTGACATCAAGAACTCTCTCAGTTTCACCAAGGGGTTTCTGAACCGTCTCTGAAGAGGACATCTCCAATTTATTTGGTTTGCTGTTCGAATCTAGACTAGCTGCGAATATCAGGCGCCGGTCCCACACATAAGACTGGAAGACCAGATCTCTGCGGAGTCGATTGAGCTCCAGAATATCAATGAGAGGTTGGCCTATTTTTGCCTCTTTTTTAAACATTTTCTGGAGCATTTCCTACAAATCACAATATAAAAAGGAAAAAGCTTGAGAAACTCTGTCCACTTTCAAGTGACTACATGCATTTGGTTCTGGAAGAGTGATTTTGATCCCCTGATGTATGTAAAATCAATTGTGATAGTAATAAGATATATAGGATCCCCATGAAGATTATATTGAAAATGAATGTCAAGATTTGAAAAATGATCCCATACCTCAAATATCGACTTTTCCTTCTGCAACAGATCTTCTAGATCTGTTATCAGGTGTCTTGATTCATGAATATTTGTGTCGCTTTTTGTCGCACCTACCCCACATTTTCTTTCGGCCAGAAGACGAAGAGCATTGAGCACTTCGGAGAACAAAAGCTCAGCTCGCCCAACCACCTTTGATAGTTATCAGAAAGTAAATAAAAGGGTATTTGACGTATACTGATAGACAGACATCCAGAAGGAATATAAAGAAAGAATACAGTTCATTTCACCTCGTTAAGTTCTTTTTCTATCCACTCCTGATTTTTGTAGTTGAAGTCAAGTTTTGAAGGAGGTAGGTACACCGTATGGACATCAATCGATGCATAACGAAAGCAAGCAACCATTTGCCCCAAGCTGCAGCATTCCAGCAACCCAACATCATTAAGTATGAAAAGATGATCACCAGCATTAACACACTTCTAGAGTTTAGGATTCAAAGCAGCATGCATATTTTGTTTCCAGAAAGTTTAGCAACTACTTCATTAAGGCTAGTGAATGAGTATAACAACTTGGAAACTGCAGCAGTTGTAATGTTCTCAGTTTACCAGTGAGGATAATCTCAGTAACACAAGATTGACATACAAGAAAGTCAAATATTATATGATGCTCAAGTTGCAGTTATTAAGGAAAAAAAGGAGATCATACCCATAAAACCGAAGGCAGTCTCTATGCAAAGAATGGCCACAGCTCGCCACTCTACTCGCAGCTGCATGGTTCGAAAAGCTTAGCTCCAAAAACTTTCCAAAGGACAAACCCCATGCAGCATCAGACATCAAAACTCTTCTAGTTGCAGGTGGATATCCATTAGCTCTAGGACATTTCAAGCAACGGTGCCACATCCAAATCTTCCCATCCCGTTCACCAGGTAAAATAATTTCGGGTAGTTTCTTAACTGAAATAGTCAGAGTACCTTGCCTATGAGTATAGCACTGAACATGAGCCTCGGCAGGCATCTCACATGAGTGGCATACAAAATTCTGTTGCATGTTAGACCCATCAGTCCTATAGAACCTAGATCATCTCTAACAATAGTAAGATTGAAAAAGTTGCCTGCAACTTGAGGGAGAGAGAATGAGAGACATACCTGATCGAATAAATGAAGACGTAGAAAACGACCCAGTGGTTTGTCAAAGTTACCATAGTATTGGATCCGAAACAAATGTGATCTTTCACACACTGTTCCCTTCCATACACACCTTGATGATAGCGAGACTAAGATGCTCTGATGATCTGAAGGAGAAGGTGGAAACTCTTCCTTCTGTGCAGGTTGTTCATCAGGAATGTTCAGTTCATCAGTTTTCAAGGATGCTATATTTGAAACATCTCCCTTAACATCTACATTACAGCTATCATTTTCCATTATTTTCGCTTCTGAATCTCCAAAATAACTAGGCGTGCAGATATCTCCCGTGACAGCAGCTATGTTTACCTTAATAGGTTTTGCCTCTGCAGACAGGCCCAACTCTTGAATAGCTTGATCTTCTGATCCATTTTTAGTGGAAAATTGATCCAAAGAAGAATTCTGAAAACCCTTTACAGAAGATGATATAAGAGTCTCGCCATACTGAGAGCTCAAAGGATCAGGAAGATTATGTGTATCCGAACACTGATACTCGTGAGCTGATGCAATCGTTTCCCTGACCAGATCTGAAGGGGGCAAAGTATTTGCACCAACAGATTGAGGCACTGGAGTTTTATCACTAGATGGAACTGAAAAACCAGGTACAGTCGAGATGGACTTGTCAATTATTGATTGCTTATCCGGAATTGCCACTGTAATGGGAGAGTTAAGTGCTGGCAATGAGGCACCCTCATCTGCAAGAAAAGATGTCTCCAGAGCCAAGTGATAAGCTGCAAATATTCCATACTGTACAACGTGCTTCACTTTCTTCAGTTCATCCCCACTGGCTCCTCGCAGTATTATCTGAAGAAATCAATAGCACACAATACCCTAAGAAAACCAAGTTTGAGCAGCCAATATAAATGTGATGTTCCATAAAATGGAATATATTACACGACATTTATTGGTAACTTTGAAAATCGTTACATACAAATTCATATAACTCTAAATGATTGGAAAATGCAAATGTATTGCATTAGTTATCATGTTGATTTGATGTTCTGGATCATGTAGCTAACTTTGAATGTTTAAATTTGATAATAACAAATTTGTTGTTCTTCAGGCCATAGATTATCAACACTTACAGTGCATCCTTGTGGCTTTGGACAACCCTCAAAATACATCAGAGTCTTCACCAGCTTCTTTCCAGGCTGACCAGCACTACCATGCTCTTCAGTAAACCTCATTACATTGAAAAAGTCACAATATCCCACCTTGTCTGATGAAAGATGATCAATTGAAGGAACAATTTGGGCACCAGTGCATCGGGCTATACGCTCCAAAAGTGGTGCTTTTACATTGAGAACAAGTGATATTTCTTTCGCAAGAAGGTACTCCTGTGCATAGCGTGAAACAGATTTCTCAACCAAAAGAATATTAGGATTGTGCACACTTATCTTTGCAACAGCCATCTTCAGATGATCCATTTCCTGAGAAGAATCAAATGTTTCAATGACCAAGGAAAATATGATTTTAGGTTTATACAAGCAAAATTAACAATCTACCTGTTGCAACAGTGTGTCAAAGCTTGAAAGTGCATTAGCAACCCGCTGGTACTCAAGAGCTCCTCCAAGGATCAGTAAGCGAGGCTTCTCTATTCTTGATATCATCCGTCGATGAGCTACATTTTTCTTGCAAACAACTCCTCTGACCACCAAACTGTTAAGGTAAATGTTTTTAAGTCTTTGGGTCTTTAAACAGAATGTATATACAAGAATGTTATACTTTCAACATCCAAATCATTTGAATTAAGCATTATTAAGATACCTAACCTTCAAGAAGGTTTATAGCGAAGTTTTCATTATTAATGTATGATGACTTGGTATTCACATTAGTCCAGTTTACTTTTTCCAAATCTTTCACAGCATTTTTGGCCAATAAACTATGACTTCAGTATAATATTAGGAAGAAATAATCAATTAACCATTTCCAAGGAATATGAAAATAATAAGATACTTAATATAGTAAAAAGCAATTACCTCTCACTTCGAAGGCCTGAAGCTAAACATTTTACTTTGACATATCTCCCGGGGTCCATTTGCCCTCCCTGGCTCATATCTGGTTTTAGCAAAGTGGCAGCCTCCCATGACAAGGCAATAATTATTTCTAACCAGCTCTCTTTGTCATTTTCATCATCTGAGAGAAGATTATCTACCTGCAAGAGTTGAGCTACTAAAGCCCGAAAATGACCTTCGACCACACTCTTCATAGCTCTCTTATGTTCCTCATTTGTCTTCTCTCGAGAACGAAAGTCCCCACTCCCAGAGCTGCTTGAGTTGTTTAGATATCCCCATTCTCCAGCAGCATCCCCATCGCCGTCATCCTCAAATAAAAGTGCTTCCCTTTCATCTTCTTCATCTTCAGGCTCAGGAGGGAGCCAAAGAACTCCATTATCTTCAAAGTCAACAGGCTCGCTATTGACGTCTTCAGCTACATATAAAGAAGAAGGTGCCTCGCATTCATCACCTGTGTCATGTTCAACATCTTTTCCGGAAATCTGCTCCGAATCTTCATTGTTTTGGGAATTAACACTATACCGCAACGGGGAGCTGCTCAAAGTGTTTGAAGCAACAGCATCTCCACCAGAATTAACTTTATGTGAGTTGTGATCACTGTTGATATCCTCATGTTGAACAGGACCATAGAAGCCATTGACATGGGAAAAGTCATTAGATATGGGACCTAACGGAGCCATTCCATATTCATCATCGTCATCATAATCACTCCTGTTACAAAGAAATGTGTGTCAATCACAAATCTTCTATGAGGTACAAATCATTAGGGCAGAAATATTTATATCAGAAGACAGCACACTATTTTCTGAACAAGAACTAACATCACTAAACATCCCAATGCATTTAACAGAAATTTTATAAGCAATAACACTAGTGCCGTGGCCCTAAGCATTCAAGGGATAAGAAGATTCTTATAGCAATTTTTACATAAAAACATGACTGATTTCCACTCCTTATAATTAATAGTCAAACAAATGAAAAAGCACTACCGTGAAAGTGGGCAAGCAAAATAATCCCTACAGTTTGTCTTATACAATATATTACACGGACAGCACAGTGTGAGCCTTATATGATGTAATAGATGTAGAGATAACAGCAGAAAAATGTAGAATCATTATTCCTTTTTTTCCAGTTTCACAATGTATGAGATATCAACAGAGCATGCCACTGCAAAACCATCGAGATTAAATCATAGAATACTAACATCTTTTAGCCATAATATTTATAATAAAAACTTTAGCCAAAATAAACAGATATAAAATTTCATGTCCAGCAACTCAGAACAAGAAGAATCCCTTGCTCTAATCCCTGATTCAAATAAAAAAGGAAGATTAGAAGTAACCTGCTTCGGAAATAATCAAATTGGTCTTGGGATAGGTTTTTCTCCTCCGATACCACAGCAATATTATTGCTCTTTGCTGCTCCAACATTTTGCCTATCTAAATCTGCTTCCGTCAACGGTGATTGCATTGGGCTGGGTACAGCTGACTGCGGGAGTGACACGAATGTAGTGCTACTGCTACCACAGGTACCACTAGACCTGGTGCTAAGGAAACTGGTTGCTGATGGGGAAGTACAACTGATTTCCGGGAAATCCACCTGGAGCCCATTATCAACAACCACTTTCAAATCTTTTCGGCATTGCCCTTTGTTCCGTTGCTTGAAACAGTAGTTGCATACCCTAATCTTATCCCAATCTTCTACTGAAATATTTTCTTCCTTAAGTTCTGCAGGAAGCCAATTTGAAGTACACTTGGCACAGAAAATCCGCCCACAAACACGACAGTGATGTCTACGGTTAAACAAGGTGAACTGTGAATCACACTCATAGCATACCCTGCAACTCTGGTCGGGCATCCAAAAATCCCTCGACACATGATGTGCAGGCTCCGACCGCCATGGCATCCAAGATTTAAGTAAGCCTACCAGATCAGAAAATGTTCTATCAGACTCGTCCATGGACTTAACAACCCTCCCTTCCCTCCTCTCATAGTGATATTCTCATTTTTTTCCAACTCAAACAACTGATTAAGGATGAAACTTCACCTTCAACGTAGAAAATAGCCTAGTAGCTAAGATACTACCTCACAAACTAACCCAAAATACAGTATATATAGATAATACAGAATCCCCGTGATAAAAGAAAAATCTTTTATTGGTGAAAAACAATCCAATTCAATTAGCACAAGAGCTGAAACAAACTTGATTCACCACAAATTCGAGTAAAACCCACAAAACGTTAGCCTCCCTCCTACAGTAATCGATCAAGCACGAAACCCAAATACAATAATCGAGCTTTTCTCCTCCCCGCTTCCTTGATAGAAAAAAAAAACTAATAACCCTCAATCACAAATCCTAACAACGATCCACTAACCGAAAGTTGCAGCTCAGCATAGACATATTCCACAGCAAGGAAACTACACAGAATCCAAGATCAATCTCTCGCACAAAACAGAGCAAGAACAAGAGAGTAATGGAAAAAAGCGAACCTTTATACATATAACCTCCGTCCGAAAATACGGAGAAACACGCAATCACCGGATTTAACTATCAATCAGTCTGTATCCTGCCTGTCACAAACAATCACTCGGAAAAACGCGGGATTTTGGGGCGAAAAAGGTCTTCCCTTGTTATTCAAGATAATCAGCGAATGTCTGCCCTAATCCCTTGATCCTCACATAAATGAAATCGGGAGCTGAATCACCAAGATTAATCATGATGGGCCTGAATTAATTCGATTAATTAAATGATTCTTCGTCGTCAGAGATTGCATGTTTATAATAATGGTAGGAAGTTTTGATTGAGACGAAAGCGACTTGAATGAAATGTGTGTGCTTGGCTGTAGCCTGTACGTTCTCATTTCCTACAATTTTTAATAATTATGCGGTGAAACAAAATTATCAGACCCTTAGCCTATAGCAGCTCGCCACGTCGCCACACCCCATTCGGTAACCGACTTAATTTTGTTTTACCAGGCGATTAAAATAAATCGTAATTAGGGATGTCTCTATTGACTTTTTTTTCCCCAATAATTGTCTCTTTTTAGTCGCAACATTTAATTCTTTACCTTTATTGGCAATATAATATCTTGCTTAGATTTTCAAATAACTGATCAGATATAATAATAATAACAAGAATAATATGTAATCACAACGTTAAGTAATTTAGCATGTCATTAAGGAGCCCAATTCTGAAAAATAAGTTAATAGTACTTAATTTAGTTAATCAACATTAAGTCTGCGGCTAATTATAAATAAATGATTTATTTGAAAATGGGGAATTTAATTTAAAATAAAGGTGGAGTGAATGAGCTTCTTGGAAGTTTCCAGTCATAGTTGGTATTAGATTAGCTATTCCATAGCTGTTCTTCAGTTATGGTTCTTGATTTAATTTAATCAATCAAGCTAATGCATATATTATAGATTGATCATTGATTCAATTTATGATCGAATTAGGGATAAGTTTATCGAGTCAAATATTTTTAAAATTTGAATATGCATTTTTTATTTTTGGGTTGATTGGTGCTGTGAGTGACAGCTGGAGAAACATAAAGGTTCAATTATTTAAAAAAAAGTTTGTAAGTAACCTTTCATAAAAAAGTGTAAGTCATGGTTGGCCCACAGTTATAGTACATAATATTCGGCCCAGTATAATCGTTGTGTTTTAGCCCAATTAAAAGTTACAAATGCTGCTAAAATATAGTATCCAGAAAAAAAAAAAAAAAAAAAAAAAAAGTGGATCATCATTGTATACTTTTAATTTTATATCATTGTATACTTTTAATTTTATGTTTTTAGCATGTGTTGGCCTAGTGGTAGTGAAATTATTGTCCAAGTCAATAGATATTGTGTTAGATCCCCAATAACACGACTATATAATTTAATGTTAGTATAATTTATTTTTCTTAATTTTATGTTCATATAATATTCTATTGTTTAATGTTGAAACATTTTAAATTAATTGATAAAATCGTCACATGCGACATGATTAAGGTTGAATATTTAGAGTATATATAAAAATATATTACAAATTAAACTATTTATTATGTCACGTATCATGATTTTATCAATACAATAGAAGATATCACTTAATTATGTAATAAAATGTAAGGATTGGTTACATTGATCTCATACTACATTTCTACTATCCTAAGCCCCCCATTTGGAAATTCCAAAACATGATAATTTTATTGTTATGCTTAATAAAAATACCACATTAAATTTATTAAATTAATTCTTAAAAAGTTTATTATCATATACGAGCAACATTATACTTGATTCAAAATCATCCTACAAATTTGGAAAAACTACAAGTTAGTAGATGATGCATTTTTTTAAAGTGAATTGAAAAGTCTTTTCATATTTCCAACTGAATAAAAAATATAAGTGGGTGAATTTGAAGGTCATTATCCTTCTTTATATTACTTTATAATCATAGAACTATTATTAAGTTGAACTTATGAATAAGAGCATATAATAGTCAATTGACACGTGATTTGTTAAATCGAATCAATCTTATAAATTGGAGCATCGGGTCATTAGAGTGACTCGGAATTAACATAGCTGGACCGAGTCACTGACCAGTCACAGTTAAACCGGTCGAACCGGACGGTCCGGTCCCATTTTTAAAACACTGGAACATGATGGAATTCAGTTGACAAATTTTACATCTATTTCTATAATCCTACCATTTTCTTCATATCAAAACACTGGGAGCATCCTACTACTCGATCATAACCCGTAGCGCTGCAACGCCTTAGCAAGACTCGGCATAACGTTGTATGCTTGGTAAGACCTTCGCAGCTCAATGATTGAACCCACCTGGAGATGCATACCATGTCCAACAACATTGATCAACGAGTGCAAACTAAAAAAGTGAAGATGTTTGAGATCATACTCGAGCTCGACTATGATGACTTACAATGATTAGAATTGAAGTGAAGCCTATCGGAAATCCTTCATTAATACTGCGTAAATAATGATCTAGAAGGACCGATGTAGTCGCCAAAAGGCTTAGCAGTACACCACCTGAAAACTCTTATCAGACTTTATTCAAGAATTAAGATTAGTAGTAGAATCAAGTATATTCCAGGAGCAGTTTACCCCAGAAACGTGTGGAAGCTTGGATCTTCGTAAGGAAGTCGACAGTGGCCTTTCCCGGTTTTATGTTTGGAACTCTTGCACCCATCTTATTCAAGTAATCAGCAATCTCCTTCGGCACATTCGACTGGATGAGATAGTAAATTGTTCATCAATTGATTACACCCGTGACCGATATTTGTAAACAATGGAAATTACTAAACTTACTATGTCGATTATGTTGAAGATGAAGACGCAAAATGCATATATGAAATAATAGACCCAAGGATCAGCACCGCGGGGAGTGTCAGGATTCAGGATATCTCTCACGCGCTCCCAGAAGCGCGAGCCAAGAATACTGAGATAAATTCACATGTTAGGATTTTTAAAACTAATGAAAAAACACTCAAATTTACTTATCCAATGGAAAGGGACAGACGAAAAACACAGGTAACATTAAGATAGTACTACTCCAGTCCTTTGTCCCTCTTTACTTGCCACATGCTTTTTGGACATAATGATGCAATGATGGTATCATAATCTAAGGTCTCAAATCCATACTAACAAAAATCTGAAAAAGTACCAATAAAAGGTTTGGAAACCTTTTGCTAATTGAATTGACATATACCTTGCAACTAAGCCCGGAAACCCCAAAAAATATGAAGTAGTGAGTACAGGCTGCATGCCAGCAGGATTTATGTTGAACGGTAGATAAGGCTCAACCTCGGTTATAGGAGAATCTTCTCTGTCAAGAAAAGGAAGAAAAATTAATAATCCCTTCACATAAGGTAATAGAGTTCAAATTCAAAACCTAATCTCTATATTACTTGCTGTATTGCCTGGTTTAGTTGTTTTAGTAAGAAACAAGATCAAATAATAAAATATATGTCGAGGAAAAGAAACATCCTCGCATCTTAAGTTTAATGCTGCAAGATTTGCTTCTTCTTAAACAGAGGAAAAGATACATCCTCGCATCTTCTAAATCAAGAAAATTATTCAGAAGGCATGAGATTTCACCTGGTGGCAGAAGCAAGTTTGAAGCCATAATACTGCAATTTGATCTTCCGGAAACTCTCAGTAACAACAACTGCCCACATAGTAACTACGGTGAAAACACCTAATACTGCAAGGACATATGGCCACCAGCTCACAGAACTTCCTGCAGTTGAGAGTGAAGAATTCCGTTATCAACTTAAAGTGCATTAGCTAGTGATTTATAAAAATTCACATGTTTATGTTGTAGTATTGCTATTACGAGATAAATGAATTTCATTGATTGAGATCACTATATGTCTTGGCGACTTTGTTCTGACTCACCTGCCAGCTGAGCTAACATCTTGTACAACGTATCAGTGTAGCCAGTCAGGATGTTGATACAGATGATTAAAGACGATCCTTGACCTGGCCACATATAGCAGGTTTGAAAATCAGAAGTTCATTATTTTGTTTCTTTTGGTTTTAGGTCAAAGGTGTGCATGGCATTAGATGGTTTATTCCCACATAACTCCAAAAGATTGGGAAAATGCAGTCAAGTTACTAACAAAAAGGCTCTACTAAGATTGACTTAGTGGCAACGATAAACATCATGAATTCCAAGCTGCAAATATCAAAATCCCTATGAATACAATCAGAGAGAAATAAATACCAAATCCGGACTCTGAAATTTTGTCAGAAATCCAACCCATTGTCATTGCACCACACACCAGAAACAAAGTAGTGATCATCACGTGCTTTACCCTGCATATTTGTATTTAGAGGAAATCCCATCACTGCCAAGCCAAATTAGTCCTACCATAAGCGGTTAAGGATCACTTAAGGGCAAGGAGAAACTTCCGTGCAGTGTCAAAGCACACAGTAAGGATTAGTATGTGATGCACATAGACTATTAACAGCTGGAGAGAAGTGATTAGCGAGGGGGGTCATGACTCATAAATCAAATAATGATAATACAAAGAAAAAAAAATCAGAAAATTTCAAGGAAATTTCAATATGCCGCAGTTCAGCTTAATATGAAAATCACAAACCACATGTTGATACTCTGCTGACAGGGCTTATTCAGATTGACATTAGATATAGACACGATTTCTTCTATTATTATTTGTTGGTATAACTGTAGAAACCCTCTCTCAAGATTCCAAGTTCTCAGTACCAAGATCTATTCTATGCACCAACTCAAATCACTTTTATAAGAACATGCAACTTGGAGGAATAATGAACATGATTATGACAGCCACGGTTGCATGTGCTTCAGTTATTCTATCATTATGTTTAGGGTTAGTAGTTATTAGTATTTAAAGGACTCTTTTAATAAGTATTTTCTATCGGTTGTTTTTCTTGAGAATTCTGCATTCTTCCTTTCTCGCTTTCTATCAGAGAAGTGAGAGAACAGGAAACGAATCTCACGTGATTACCTGTGGCTAGCTGCGTATATTGAATAGGGGAGTGAGTAACAAGAGAGAACAAGTGCCTGGATGATTGCAAAGCCAAGCGACATCCACCATCTGAAATAGAAGGAAAACAAATAAGCAATATAGTATTATGGACATAAAGATGTTCTGAAACAAACAAAATATTTCATAAGGGTTTGTCTCACTGCTTGAGATGAATACTTAGACACACATATATCTCTTGATCTTCTCGTTAGCATCTAAGCCTTCTTTCCGAAGCTTTACTAAGGGGGGGAGAAGGACACAAAATATCTGAACAAGATTTACTGTAATTAGCACCATGCATGAGATAGATCAAAGTGAAGCATACACAGAATAGTGAGAACACTTGGTAAAAGTAAATTTTCTCTAGATCTCTATCAAGGACCTGATATCACGTAAGTAATTCCATCTTCACAAAGAAACTAATCCGTAAAAAGTGTATTCCAAGAACGCTTTACCAACACGTTCCTCAAATTTACCATAAATTCTAGGAGAGCCATCTTTTCCATTTGTAACACACTCTTTTTTATCTAAATGCCACATGCAAACTGATTCAACTTGTAAACCGAAAATATGCCGTAACATAAATAATAATTAAAAAACGTTCATGCAATGTGGTCACTGATTGCATTCTCGAAATCTTGCGATAAATTTTCAGGTATACAATATCTAGTAATCCCAAAGTTTATGTTTTCAGTAAGCACTAAAAATACATCTCAAAACTGACCTGCATAAGGATAGATGCTGCTATTTGAGGACTAAGACCAAGCTGAAAAAGAGAAAGCTCAAGTTCCGGCGTGAGATTACCAAGCTCCTCTGCAAATAGTGAAAAATCCAAAGACAGGGGTTATGAAGATGTAGTAACTAACATGAGTGAGCAAATTATTAATGAACCATAATACTGCAGCTCATATGAAGGAAAACATAAAACACAAAAAACAAAAATCTATAAAAGGTTACGTTCTGTATCCGTAGAGATTTTTATAACAAAAAATCATGTGTACTCAATGAAAGGAAAAGTAAAACTTGCAGAGTAATAGCACTTCATTATTCATAGCAAATGTTGCACAAATTGCTAAAGATAATATCTTTTTGTCCCCTTCATTTTACATTTAATTATACAGATGAAATAACATTATCAGTAACATCTTCAAATGAAAGGTAACTGCTATCCAAACATCAAGAAACATGAAAAACAAAGCTGCAGTAATGTAAAACAAATTAAAAGTAATTGGATCAAGTAAAATGTGCACGTTTCAATATAGAAAAGAATGTATTCTTCTCACCAGTAGAACCGGAAAGAAAGTTGAGATAATTGTCAGGCATCAATCTCCTATCGAACCCCGGTAAAGGAACGAAGTAGCCAAGACGACTCGTGAACAACAAGACCGCGGTCATAAACAGCCTTGTTCGAATTTCACTCTTGAAAAAGGATTCCAAAGCATTGTTAAAGATGGTACCGATTCGCACAAAATTCAAAAATCTATTCCTGAATGGCTCGGGCTTTGGCTCCGAAGGTGCTAAAGTTTGTATGCCATTCGCGTGGAGAGATGTATCAATGAACTGTTCATAATTTATCGACTCAGCGGAAGCAGCTCCAACAACTGCAGAATTCGAATTCTGCCCATAACAATTCAATAAAAATAACCCTTTGCTTTTATTCAAGACGGCATGATCTCTTGACGAACAAACCCGCTTACTACTTAATTCAAGAGATACTGGTTTAGTACATGTACGGTTTCTAAATAATCTTGTACTATGAAATTGGGAACTGCTCGAAGAATTCCCTCCTGCAAAAGTAGGAAAACAACTAATGTTACAAGTGAAAGAAACGAATGTGCTTAGTAAACCATATGAGCAAAAAACAGTAAAATTAGCAGCCAAAGCTCGTTCCAATTCACAACCCAATATTTGCAATATAAAGTAAACAAGAATAAAAATATAATCTTGCTTGGAAATGGAATATAAACCTTGAATATAGAAATTAGGCTGAGGTCTGATAAGTATAGCAGCCATGGAGTTGGAAAATTCTGGAAAGAAACGCAAGAAACTTTGGTACTTATCTGCTCGAGTAATCAGATATTCAAATGCAAAGCGACCGCCCCGGCCCATTTCTAGGAGGGGCCCAAAATTAGCAATGGGTCACAAAGGATCCGACGTTGCACGACATTAAGAAAGTAAAATATTGTGTTTTAAAAAAATAGTATAAATATATTTTAAAGGTAAAATTATTATTTTTTTTGGAACCCTAAAATGAAACGTTGTCACATTTAAAGGGCAGGAGAGTGTAGATAATGCTAAATTCCGTTCTGTTATTAATTTATAACTAGCATGTGACCCGTGCGTTGCACGGGAACTAAATTTAAAAATAAATTTCAATATAGATATTTTTTATTATATTTAAATTTGAATCAAATTTGAATTTTTAATTTTTAATTTATATATTTTTAATATATATTAAAATATAAATCAAATAATTTGATTTGATTCAATATTTGAATATTTTATAACAAATCAATTTTTTTACAATAATATTTGATTTAATTTGTTTACAACCCTAATTTAGTAGAACGAATGGAGTATATGTTAATTTAAAAAACAAACGTTGACTTTTGTCATGGTTGTACCAAATAAACTTTGAAGTACTTTTTTGAAGTATGTGGTATACCGGCACTGTTTTTGTTTAGATACACAAATTTATAATAGCACTTTTGTCTAAGCATGCTTTCGGTTATAATACATTATTAAGGTTTATATATTGTGCTCAAGTGGGAGATTATTATATTAATTTATTCTACAATCATTAATGTGGTCACATATATAATAATAATGTATTATTTAAGCTATTACAATTAAATGATCTCCAGATAAAAGGATGGTCTCCAGATAAATCAATTACAATTAAGTTTATTATGTATAAAAGGATGGATGGTCTCCAGATAAATGATCATTCTCCGGAAGTTCCATCAAGTCATCCACCGGTCAAATCCTCTTCTGTTCAATTCAATGGCGTTTCCATGTTCACGTTTCCGCCTTCAAATTATATCTTTGGATAATTATCAGTAGTGTTTAATGATCTAGGGTTTACAGCTTTTCCCCTCTTTTGATTTTATGATTCTAACACTAAAGTCTCCCACTCTATCACGATGTCTTGCGTTGGAGGCGGTGCCGGCACGCCCAGAAATAGTAACAACACTATTAGTAGTGGCACCAAGGACACCAGTGTGGTGGAGGCTTTAGTCACGGGGATGATCGGCCTCAACTTTGAAGACACGGGTGGTAACGGTGAGGTGTTTATGTGTTGTGCATTGCAGTGTGTCGTTTTGTAGGATATGGTTGTTGTGATTATTTTAACACTTCTGGTTTGCACAATATCAATCATATGGTGAGTTTGTTTTGCAATCCACTCAGTAAAGTTTTTTGTAAAGTAGTAATTTTTTGTACTCAAAACCATTCTTTTTACCTATCTTCCAAAGATTGGCACTGATTGAAAATTGCGAACATCTTCCACCCTTGATCCAATCAGCAAAGTCCATCCTCGATCAAACAAAAATGTCACGCTCGATTTTATAATTGGAAGAATAATGCAATTAGCAAGGATGAAATCCAAAAGGAAAGCATCCTAAAAATACCAAATTAGATTCAGAATAATGTGAATGAGGAAACAAACCTGAACTGTAAAAATTGGTCCATCTCATCGTCCTTTAAACCTTCCTCATTTGGATCGAACAAATCTTTTCTTTGAAGAGAGAATAACTTGCATTGTTCTCCCCTTCATTATGTTTAAAACCATTCTTTGTACGTCTCTCCAAAAGGTTGCCACCGATTGAATTTGTTTATTCCATTTCCATATTTTATGTCTCTTCAAACCGTTGCCACCGATTATGAAAAAGATATTTTTTTGGTATTTTATCTTCATGTTTCGCATCTCTGTATTGGCTAAGAAGTTATTATATTTTTTGGACGAGAGATGTCGTTTCAAACAAAACTGATAAAAATAACCGTTGCTTTGTATTTTGCTTTTAGATAGTAGTTAGATTAATGAATAGTATAAGTATTGTTACCTCTGTTTAATTTTTTTAGTTATAGTAGTATATGTATTACTATCATGCAAGACATATGGTAATCGTTTTGAATTTGATATATATTAATTACTAAATTACAAATTTTGACTATTTATTTTAGTATTTATAGTGTAAAATGCACTATAAATTAGGTAACAGAAAGTCTGAGCACCATGCTCAAATCTTTTTCTCTAAACAAAATACAAGTATCCAAAAACGTAAATCTTGAGCAAATTAAAATATATATTAAAGGTGCATGATGATTTTTTAAAATTAATTAGTTACGTGTATATAATAGTTAATTAAAATTAATGAAATGAAATATATAATAAATTTACATTTGAGAAGATGGAGAAAGAAAAATATGCACAATAATTAAATTGTATTATTTTATTCACTAATGAAGTCGTGGCACATGCTTTATAATATATATATATATATATATATATATATATATGCGTGTGTGTGCGCGCTCCTTATAATATATAAATATAAAATAAAATATTACAAAATTTTATTAATGTATTTTACTGTATTACTCTTTTTATAAATAAAAAAAAATAATTATTACATATGTGAATTATATAAGTTTTAAATCCTAATTTTTAATATAATAACTATATTACATACTTTATATAATAATAAATAAATGGTCCACTTTTTATATTTTGTTCGGGACCTTTTTGTTAGGACGAACCCTGATTAAATATTGTTGGATTAGGTGCTCCAATAATTAACTTTTATACGTTTTGATTAAAATGTATTGATATTTCAAGACCAAAGTTTGGGGTTTATGAATAATGTGAAATAGTAGAGTTTTACGTAAAGTTGTTACCGAATAAGACGGTTCAGAACCGAAATCTAAATGAACAGTTTGTTTTTAATTTTAAGAATTCAAAATCGATTATGATTTTAAAACTTAAAAAATCATAATAATAATGTATTTTGAATAGTCCAAAAAATCAAATAATAATGTATTTAAAAAATTTATAATCTTAATTATTTTGATCATGTAGTTATTATATATATCATTATTTAACTTTTGAAACGGTTTACTATTTGACTAACGGCAATGTTATTGTTTATTCAATCATTTATAATCTTTAATATTCCGTTCATGAAACTTCTTTCTATTTTACCATTTTCGTCCGTCCACAAAAACTTTTTTTTACTTTAAACTTTTCATTTATAATAAGTGGACTCAACGTACTCTACACACAACTCAATTTAATATAATCACATTAAGTGAGACCTAAAATCCACTAACCACACACAACACAATTTAAAATAATATATAAAATCAGACCATAATTTCACTCACTACATATCATCATTAAAAAGCATTAAAATTAAAAAAATTACGTTAAAACTCATATCGAGTCAAACTAGGAACTAGGAACAAATTTAGTGGACGTTGCAAGTAGAATAACATAATTCAAACAAGCACAAAGTTCTAACCGTCTAAAAAAAAGAATGGATGTTGTAGGTATGGGCTGCTCGGCCCATATACTCTTACAGGCCCACATTCTATACCCACGCATATTATATATACGGAGAGAGAGATATATGCATTCTTTCTACATGCAAAACCGCTATTATACATTATATACGCAGCACTATTTTACTCTGTGAAGCGCCCCCCGCCACCGCCACCGCCGCCGCCGCCGCCGCCCTCCTCCCGTACACATCCAGCTACGGTAGTTGCCTTTGTCTTTCCTATTGATTTTTAATAGTTTAGAAATACAAATAGTTCAGAAAAAGCATTTCGTGAATGTTCTACTAATTTAATTTTATTGATCTCTCTTCGTACCTCTATTTCTCCTTGTTGGTAAAAGATTTAATTTTGCAATATTATATAAAAATAAATAGAATCAGAAATACTTTTTTTTCGTGAATAAAAGGTCTAAGTTTTATAGAAATATGTCAGATATAAGTTTATTCTCAACTTTTGCCAGAATTTCTAAAAACTTAATTATACTCAGGTTGTCTTTAATGGAAGTTTCATCTCTTCGTTAAGAAAGAGGGATTAGCGAGACTAGAAATTACAAGCGTTTAATTATTAACACAAGTCTAACAATTGTTGTTTCATGTTTGAGAAAACTCAATTCTCAAATCCAAAATTTCAGTTGAGAAAGCGTGCGTGCGTGGTGCTCTGCAGAATTTTCTGTTTCTTACTTATATAGTTAATGTTATAATGAATTTAGTATATTAGTTAGTTTGATATGATTACATCAATTAGAATTGGTAACACACACACACACATATATATGAATTGTGAATGTAGATTATTAGTTACTCACAAGTTAGAAACTTAGAACTGAATTATCATCTGTGTTTTTGTTGATTGATAGTACAGTACAGGAGAATGGAGACTAGCAAAGAAAGTTTGTTGACAAATTTACCAGCAGAAATCTTGATAGAAATCCTATCTAGACTCCATATTGGGAGCATAATGAGTTGCAAGTGTGTTTGCAAGTTATTGCTGCATTTGGTGGAGACTCCTGAGTTTGTCAACAACCATCTTTCTAAATCACAACTCTCAACAGGGGTCGTTGTCCATCATTTAGATGAACTCTGGAAGCCGTACATGATATTGGAATGTGTGGATAGTCTTGGTTTCAACCGGATTTATCGCTTCTTCCTCCCCCGGGAAATACAACATCGATACATGATGTGGATAATTGGATCTGTGAATGGTTTGGTCTTGTGGTGGTGCCTTTTCGACACACATTGTACTCACGTTATATCCAATCCAATAACTCGTGACTATATCACGACCCCTCCTCCTCCTCTTCCTCCGCAATGGCCAGATCTCGGGTTATCATGTAATTTCATTACTGGATTTGGAGTGAGCAAAATGAGCAGCAAATATAAGATTGTGAAGATTTACAAAGATGTGGAGATATGTCATGTGTACACAGTAGGAGGGTCAGCATGGAGAGTGGTTAATGTAGCTGGAAACCAGGCTATGCCCTTCAACTATGGACTTGTATTCGCAAGAGGAAATCTTCATTGGTTGGTGTATGATAATTTCCCGGAGACAGCAGGGGACCGTGATGTGAGGATTTGTGGCTTTGATCTGGAAACAGAAGTTGCCACCTATTTCCCACCTCCAACTTTAGGTGTGAAGTATAACTGGACCCTCTGTGCTATGGAGGGTGAGCTGTGTATATGCGACGGTTCAAGGCGTGGTGAGATTGTTATCTGGTTGATGAAGGAACACGGATGGACGAAGAGATTGTGTGTGAATAATTTACAAGTGGAGGCAGGGCCATTGATGAGTGCTTGGGATGATTGTCGGCATAGTCCATGTACAAGATGCAAGAGTCCTCTGGTTGCCCTCAAGATTTTCAAAGATGGTGGCGTGTTGATCGGAAGGATATCGGGTCACGAAATATATTGGCACTCCACCAACCTAGCTAGCGAGGGGCGGATGCTGATGCTTATGCCCCCACCTTCCTTTGGTGACGAAATATATCCTAGAGTTGCAAGGGCAGTCGCATATACCCCCACCTTTCTTTCGCTCAAATCATTCGTGACCTAGCTAGCCAGGGGCGGATGCAAAATTTTTAGTTCGGGGGTGCATGATCCCTTCTTCTTTTGTAAATCTTACACAGTCACGAGTAACTCACCGACGAGATCGATAGTCCAATGCGACTAATTCTTGAGTGATAAGAATGGTAAGGGGTTGTTCATGTCACGATGAATGGTGCTATGTTGAGACATTAAAAGCTAAAAAGAAATCAACATTTTCAAATGGGTGTCCTTTAGCTAGGGGTGATAATATGGGGTTGAGATTTGAGACGGTCCCGAATTCTTGACGGGATTCAGGACCTTGAGTATCGAATTTTTGGGACCGAGATTGACAAATTGTAAATTTTTTAGGCTCGGGACTCTTGAATCTCGATCGGGACTTTCGATTTTTCGAAATTAATTTAAAATCTAGAAAATTTGGTCTCGTTCAGAGAAATTTTGGTCATGTTCGGTACTTCTAGACCATTCGAGACATTCTTTTGGTACCGTGGCCAAAATTGGAATTTAAATTTTTTTAATTTCGAGACATAGGAGTCACAAACGTCCATATTTATCCGCCCATGTAGCTAGCTAATAATAGCTATCGAGTTTGAGAATAATTTTTGCATTATCTTTAGAGTTTAGATCTATACATATACACACACACACTAGTATGCGTATTTGCTTTGTTTTTGCCGATTCTATTCAATCTTTAGTTTCTTGTTTTTGGATTAATGGATTAATGAATTTCCTCTTTTTGTTTAAAGACTGAATAATAGCTATCGAGTTTGAGAATAATTTTTGCATTATCTTGTTTAATTAGGATGTGATCTATATTACTACTATGCAAATTAAATATGCGAAGAATTAATTTAAATCTACATTTTTCCCTTCTTTTTTTTCCTCCGAAGAACCTTTTTTTATGATTCTTAGGTTAGGATGCATATGGAGATGGAGATAGTTAGACTATTTCGTTTGTGAAAATTTGTATATATATTAATATAAATTTCTATGCTTGAAACTGTTCCTTAAATATTAATGGAACTTAACCATAAATTTCGTTATGAAAAGAATAGTTTTAACTTACAAATGAAAAGGAACTAAATTTGGTTGTCAAATTACTAGCTTACTAATCATACTAACATAGTAACATGTGATGGCTTAATAATTAATCGTCCACTTAATTACATAATTAAAGCCGCGATCAATATTAATACATTGCGCAACTCCAGTAGGGCTTTCAGCGCGATTTTCGGCCCAATTAAAAGTTACCGTTTTAGCCCAATTAAAAGTTACAAATGTTGCTAAAAATATAGCATCCAGAAAAAACTAAAATAAAGAGTGGATAAACATTTTATACTTCAAATTTATGTTACAATTAAAAATGCAGCTTTTCTTGCTTTACAATAACAACTGTATCAATGAGCAGATGATTATGTCTCATCTCTAAGTTTAAATCAAAGTCATAATTGTGCTTCAACTATATTGAAGTATTTGGTATTAAACTTGCTTAAAAAGTTGAGATTTTGAGCTTAAAAAGTAGTAATTGATACAAGCAATAGAATGATTATACAAAATAGTCAAAAAATTATAGAACATAAATAATATTCATTAATATAATAATATTTAAATTATAGTCGTTTACAAAAAATTTGTATCAAAATATCATTATAATTATTTTTTACATTTATGAATATGAATAGTATGAATCGTATCATTCATACATAATATTCAGTTATTAAATTGTACGTACGTATGAATCGTATGGATAAATATCATTCATATATTTCGTACAATTAAATTTAAGTAGAATGATATTTGTAGTATTTCACGTTCAAAACAACTAGAATTAAAATATTTTTATGTTGGTGGTTATTATTTATCTTTTACAAATTTTTGGCTAATCTATATAATTAACACTAAATACTATTTTTGAATTTTTTTTATAATATTTTTATTAAAAAATATTTATTGCATAGAGAGTTGTTATGTTTATGAAGTTAAAAAACAAACTAACATAACTTTCGATTTGGATCAATGGGACTGTTTTGTAGCTAAAATATTTGGATTATTATATATAAAAAGTAAAATAATAAATTAAAAGATGGAAAATTCGGAACCGTCGATCATGACTGCATCGGAGGGTGGGAGCTTTCGAGCTTGATTAGGGAACCGTAGGCAAACGGCAAAGGCAAAAGCAAGAGCAAAACCCTCCGGAACCTTTCCAAAACCCCACCGGCGACGTCGTTTTCGCGCCGGGATCGCACAAATTCCCGATTCAAATTTCGTTTCTCTGCAAATCGATCCCTCCTCAAGAAGGGATTAATTTCGCGAAGAGAGTCAGATGTGGTACCGATCGGCTTCTTTCATCCTTGACAAACAGGACCAGCAGCGGAACGACGCTGCTACACACGCGGCCATAAGCGGCCCTCTCTCCCCTGCTACCACCGCCATGGAAAACCCTAACGCTAACATCTCAATGTATTACCAAACGCGCGCAGCTCATCACGGCGTCGTGACGAGCGATTGGTTGGCTCAGGCGCAGGCTGCAGTCGCCGGGAATTCCGATGACGCCTCCTCGGAGAACGTCTCCGGGGATGAGGAGAGAGATAAGAAGTTCTCGGTGGTGGATGAGTTCAATAATTGGCGGAAACAGCCGGACTTGGCGGAGGCTGTGGCGGCGATTAGGGCTTTGGCATCGGTCATTCGATCGAGCCAAGCTAAAACGATGATGGAGCTCGAGATTGAGCTGAAAAGGGCATCCGATTCACTGAAAGTACGCAAATTGTTTTGATTTTATGGAGTTATTATTTTTCTTCCTTTTAACAATGTTCTCTATTGTTGCCACTGAGTTTGTAACGCTTATCTACTTCATCTAAATGTTTTAATGGCGTTTAGTAGCTGATCAATAATTTGAATTTGCGAGAGATTAGAACTATGAATAGTATCAATCAACCATATGATAGTAGATGATTGTGAGCTCAAAACAGCATCCGAGTATTTGAAAGTTTGCAATTATTTTCCAACTATCTTGAGCTAATTATTTATGTTCTTGTGATGTTTGTTTTCCTGCAGATGAGGTTGTAACCTCATATATGCAATCACCTTATCTAATTATTTGGATGATGTTAAGTTTTTTGCTGTCTTATGACCTCGATCATTTTATATAATTGTTAGGATTGTGTTAAGTACCAAACCACTTGATTAGATTGATCAAATTCAATGGCTTGTATGATACTTTATAGTTATTGGAATGATATAGTCATATAGATGGTTTGATAAATTCTTGCAAATTTGTTGCAGTCATGGGACACTACTTCAATCTCCTTAACAGCTGGTTGTGACCTCTTCATGCGTTATGTGACTAGAACTTCAGCTTTAGATCGTGAAGACTTTGGTTCAGCAAAGTCCCGACTTCTTGAGCGTGCTGAGAAGTTTGGCGAGATATCATATAAGGTGTTCATTTGGCAGATAACGTTTTTGGATTCTCGGGTTTTCTCAAATTCAAATATTTAACTAATATATCTCATGATAGGCCCGGAGAATAATAGCAATGCTCAGTCAAGATTTTATATTTGATGGTTGCACCATTTTGGTACATGGCTTCTCGCGGGTCGTGCTGGAAGTTTTGAGAACAGCAGCAGAGAATAAAAAGCTTTTTCGAGTATTCTGTACAGGTGTGTGTGTTTTCGGCATTAACTCTAAATTATTTGACATACTTTTCCACCTTCTTAGTAACAAATTTGATCCTTGTTTTCATTTGTCCAAATGCTTAGTACTTCAAAAAAGGAAGTAATGTTACAGATATCTCAAAACCAGTGCAGGTTCTCATGTTATCATATTAATTTCGTTAAAACGAACTTGACCATCTCTATTGAATCGGCTTCTGAAGCCATTCATAAGCATTGATTAAAAGTATGTTGCCATTCTTTTCATTATTAAGTATCGTACATAGGTTTGCAGGTAGTAATTGGCTTGTATATCAGGACAAAAAAGTTAGAACGGTATGATGTATTATACATGCGTGTTTCATTGATGAGGACTACTATCAAAGAAAAACTAGAAACGGGGTATTTAATTAATGAAATGATTCTTGGAAGCAGAGGGAAGGCCTGACAGGTCAGGATTGCGCGTATCCAACGAGCTTGCCAAACTGGATATTCCCGTTAAGCTGTTGATAGACTCTGCCGTAGCATATAGCATGGATGAAGTAGACATGGTGTTTGTTGGGGCAGACGGCGTGGTCGAAAGTGGAGGCATTATAAACATGATGGGAACCTACCAAATAGCACTGGTTGCTAAAGCCATGGACAAGCCAATGTACGTTGCTGCTGAGAGTTACAAGGTAATTGATTCATCCTCGTTAGCTAAATCATTCATTCAAAGGCAAGAAACATCATATTTGAAACATATATATGTCCGGTATTGCAGTTTGCTCGCCTTTACCCATTGGATCAAAAAGACATGGCACCAGCACTGCGCCCTGTTGATTTTGGGGTACCGATTCCATCAAAGGTAGAGGTGGAAACATCTGCTCGCGACTACACGCCTCCACATTATCTTACCCTGCTCTTCACGGATCTTGGCGTTCTAACACCGTCTGTAGTAAGTGATGAGCTCATCCAGCTATACCTATAGACAAAGCTTTGCACTATTCGGTTCCGTACTATAGCATTTTACTGTTTGTTATTCAGGATTATGAATCAGCATTGGTGCAGGTGCTGAAATTTTGTTTCAAGATTAATCTTTTATGATGCCTTTGTGGGCCACATGATTTTGTATGAGATTTTGTCTGATTGGAGTTGGAATAAATAGCATCTATATATCATCCACCTGTACTGAGCACATTAAATTCCAGTAATACCCTTTTTAGGGGTAAGCATATAAGGAGAAACACAGAGATAGACGACAATTTGGTTAAATTACCAAACCTTAATTATTTATTTCAAAATCTGAGAACAATTCAATTATTTTGTATTCTGTGACTTTACAGGACAAAATGGAGTGAATTTAAGTGAAACATTCTGCAAGTTTTATTTATTAAGAGAGAAAGTTATTTAAGAAAAGGATTTAGTCGGATGATGAGGAGGTGGGTTTCTTGGAGAGGAATTGGGATCTGAGGTCAGCAACATTGACATCTTCGAAGTGATTCTCAGGCATCCAGTTTCCTGTCTTTGGATCTCTCATCCAATATGCTTCTTCTTTACCACAAGCCTCCACCACCTTTCTAATTCCCGTCGTTGTCGCTGCTTTTATCTTCTCCGATGCAACGGAGAACGCCCGCCTGCTGCTGCATTTTCAATTTAATATCATATCTATATGAATTCATGCATGCGGGTGTATCTTCAAAACTTTATTTTGTTGAAAGATCCAAAATTATCTAAAGAAAAACAATTCACATGCATGCCTTATGCGTTTGTATATGTGTATTAAATTAGTTCACAGCCCAACTAATCGTGAATCTCTCTTTCGATCTCTCTCATGCACATGATCATATGCAAACAAAAATGAAATCTTAAAATCAAAAAAACAAATGGAGATCTTCTGTTTATGTGAATCTACGTCTATCTCGATCGATCCCTCTCTCTGTCATGCACAAAAAATAGAAGGAAAAGAAAAGGGATATTGAGGATGCATGAGAGATCAAAATAGTACGTACAAACCTCATCAAGAAAAGGCTGCTGGAAATCCTCGTCGCCATAGTTGCTGATAACGAGATATATTACATTCAAAAGTTTTACAGTTTCAATTTTACATGAAATTCTTGATGTGTATATATAGAGATAACGAGATGTGGATGGAAATTAAGTTATCAGTTTATATTATTTAATAAAAGCTCTTATTATTCCATCGAATTTAGGCGTCTTCTATTTGAAGAATACCACAATTCATATTTTATTTAATATATATACATAGTATCTTCCTACAATGTTTATGGGCTTGATTTGAACATATTCCCAGAATCCATTTCCTAAATTTAATACTAGTATTTATTATTCCTATTTATTTAAATCACGTGATAGCACTCGTATTTTGTGACTTGGCAATTGCAATTTGGCATAAGCATCTTGTTTTTTGAGGGAATATTTATTAATAAATAATATTTAATGTGTATATGGCGTTTGCCCATTATGAATATTGTAGGTAATAAAGTAATTCTTCTCGCTAAACCAGAATATATATTAAGTAGTATAAAATATATTTGGAAAAAAAAAAAAAAACTAGAGAGATTTAATGTCTTGACATCGTGATTTATTTTGATATTTATGTTTATAATATATAACTTCAGAATTAAATTAATTAAAAGTTTAGAACCATTTACTCACTTTATATAAATAATTATATTTTAAAATTCTTTCCAAAAAACTAAAATCCCCAACAATATTAGCAATAGTATCTTATATGTTATTTTGCTTCGCTGATGTTCAATTTTTTAATTCAATCGTTATTCTACTCGTTATAATAATTTGCTAAACAAACATTTTTAAATTATATAATTATTGATTCTTTTATGCCCCAACTATTTTTGAATGACTACCACCATTATTATTATTCTTTTGTGTAATTATTCGTCACTTGTAATTTGATGCGATTTTTAATTTTTGTTTAAAGTAATATCTTCCACTTGGTAAATGGAGACGATAATTATTAAAAACACTTTGTAACACGTTCACAAATCTATGCATCTTGCAATCCACCAATTTCCTAAACAACGTGAAGTATTGAGTAATTAAAATGTGTAGCCATTAAATATTATTCCACGTAAAAAGGACATAATTATGAGAACATAATTAATATAAATACATTCCTTGAGGAGGAGAGTTCATATATTTATTGGTTTTAAATTATTTTATAACGTGTACTACTTGTTAAATACCTGTTTTTTCTTAATCACAACACTTCCATTAAATTGAGAATCATAATTTACAATTACAATAACAAGTATATTAATTAAAAGTCTCAATAATTTTAGCTAACTGATCTAATAATTAAGAATCAGAATTTACAAAATGTTTTTAAAGCCCATGAACTTTTTGAAATTCAGTCTTTAAAAAAAATAAATTGTTTTGTTTATAGAAGGCAATGCTTCTAATCATGCACATGCCATTAACTACCTATAATAACTTTTGATTTGTAGAGTTAGTATTCACATCAATTTCTTACAAAAATTTAAGGTTAAAATTACAAATAAGTTAATCAAGTATATTTAATTTTTAAGTATACAAACTCTGTATTATTTTTTAAATTAAACTAGTTAATTAAAATACAATTTTCGTCGAATATAAATTCTATAGATAAAAATCCAATATTTTGGAATGAAAATAACATTAGAAACAACAACCGAGTTTCACATGTAAATAACTAGTTTGATAAGGAAAAAAATTAATGAAATTAAAGTTCATTATTTGGCCTAATAATTGATTAGAAGATTTAGTATGTATGAATCGTTAGTATTTGATACCAATATAATTTGTCTTATTAAATTATATTTAGTAATAAAAGTAAAATTTATGTATTAAAAAATTTAACTAAAATTTCTTACTAAATTAAAAAAACAGTGCAAAAATTGTATATTTAAAAATCAGTTAACAAAAATATAATAAAAAGGACATAAAATAGGAAAGAACATGACTATACAACGACGTCGTATCCTCCTTTTTGCGCCCAGAAAAATTGTTTCAAGCTTCCTTTAAATATTTGCAATTTAAAATCAAATCAAACGATGAAAAAGGAAGTAATTAAGCACTGTTAAAACTTCGATTTGTGTTTGCTGACAAAAATTGAAATGTAGGTTGACTTGGATTAATGCAAAGCAAAAATATTGCAAGTAAATGGTTACTGCATTAAAGCTGACACCACATCCAATAATAATAGCACACAAATTCGAGTTAACAAATACAGAATTCAAGTTTGGAATTTGTTATGAAAAACTTGTTTATTGCCACATTATATTAGAGATTTCAAAATTTCCCCTTTTTTTTTGGATGGTGATGACTTAGCGTTGGATAGAGATAGACAGATAGTCCATCACTCGTTTCTAAGATCAATTGATAAAGATTATTGAAACCCACGAATTTTCTTTCTTATATATTTTTTTCCTTCTATTCTTTTATGGTTTGATTTCTATTGGGTTAGCGTTGAAGCGTTGAATTAAAAAGGGAGTTGCATTAGGGTTTTCTTTTTTTTCTCACCTCTGTATGCGATAGGAGATTTGTTTTGTTGTGAAGCGGCGATCTTTGTTGATTTCTCCATCTGCCTTGTTGAAGTTGCCAAATTTCTTCATCTGGGTCGGTGAGTGTTCTTGTTCTCTCATCTGCGTTTTCTCAATCTTGTTTATTTATGTGCTGATTTTGGTATTGTGGGTCAGTTTTGATGATTGAAGTAAGTAATTTTGTTGTTTTTCTTAGTTCGATTGCTCATGTTGCTGAGAGTTCTCTCCTTTTGTTTTTGTTAAGTTTTAGTTGTAATCTTTAGTTTATGTTCTGCAGATCAGGCCTTGATTATTCTGTGTTTTATCCTCTGTTTCCGGAAATAAGTTTGTAATTTTGGAGCTAAAATAGAAGTGGATTTTTTTATAGATCTTCTCATTATAAGTATCCTTCTCTCTGGGAATATAGACCAGTAATTTGGATATGTTCCACACCCATGGAGCTCTGAAACACACTTGCAATCTCCTCGCCGTCTTATGCTCGGAGCCAGCAGAGAGCGAGTGGGATCAAGATGTTTTAGAGAAGAGAAGGTTCCCCTTCCCAGAAATCGCGTCTTCAGGGCGTTTAGAGGTGCAATTTGATGCTTATTATCTCGTCTAAGTCGATAATATGGATTGCCTCATGATTGTTGATGAAGCTTAATATTTGTTCTGTTGTATGTACTATTAGGTCCAAACATTGAAGAATCCGACACACGATGAGTGCCGAAAAGTTATTGATTCGTGGCAGCCGAATATTGTGTATTTGCAAGGGAAACAGTTGCCAAATGAGGAAGTTGGATCTAAATCATGGGGAGGGTTGGAGCTATCCTCTCCTGAAGCTGTTTCTGGACTTTTTAGCGCCACAATGCCAACAACTGTATGTTGTTTCTTAATGGACTAAGTTATCTTTATATTTCATTTGTTTTTCTTACCAGCATCTGGATTGGTTCAAAGGTGCTATGGTATTTGTCTATTTCAAGCTTTTGAAAATATTTTATTGCTAAAATTCAGGTTATTTTGATTATTTGTTACATATTTACATCTTTATACCCTTGTTCTCCAGCTTGTGGCTTTCCTAGGATTTTGAGGTTATTTATTATTTTTAAATAGGTTTTATTACCCTTGTTATGTAACCAAAGCTACTGAATTTTAAGTTGGAATACTCATATTTCCATACAATGAAGATTAGGTAATTAATTGAAGAAATTATGACTTTGATGTTGGATGAATTATGTTTCTTTTGTTTTGTTTCATTAGTTACCACTGTGTAGAAATTTGATTTAATTTTTTCAGAATGAGAAAGAAGCTAAAGGTAGTATTTTGTAGTGCATATAAAATTGCCTAGGAACTCGAGTTGCATTCTTTAGAAACTTGAGAAAAGTGTTTCAATGATTAAAATTTTCCTGCTGCAATCATTAGTAGGGAAGATGACTCTGAACTCTCCATTTAGCGGCAAAGCATTTGTTATTCTTCACTGATCTCATTGGTTTTATTTTTCTGTTGAAACTGCTTTGCATACTCGCATAGTATTTTTAACCCTCATTAAGTCTGTCTGACTGAAGTAAACATTTATTGAAGGTATATTTGGAGGTTCCATATGGTGAAGAGTTGGCCAAGTCTCTTCATTCTAAGGTAAGCAATGTGAATATGTTTGCAGTTTTTTATTAAAAAAGAAAAAAAAAATGTTATGCAGAAGCCTGTGATATAACTCACTGATGTTTTTCCTTCGGTCTCACCATCTTCATCTGTTCAGGGTGTTCCTTATGTAATATACTGGAAAAAATCATTTTCATTCTATGCTGCGAGCCATTTTCGCAGTGCATTATTCTCTGTAATACAAAGGTAATTGTACTTATTTCCGAATAATTTGATCTTTAAATGACTTGATTAAGTGTTTCACTCCACCTGTTATGGTTTGTTTACTTCAAAGTTTAGTCTGTCATAATATTGCATATACAGATTAGTTTTGAAAGTTGAAAATGGCTAGATTTTGAGTCACGATTATACTCTTTATATCTGGTGTATTCATGTAGACAAGGTTTCTTGTGCATGCAAGAAAACAGCTCAAGTTAAACATCACCACTTTGGTTCTTAAACTGAAAAAACAGTTGGATCATAACCAAAGCACTTAAGCTGCATTGTCCTTTTCTTCTCCATTTTTTCATCAGAAACCTGTTGCTTTCACTTACTTGTTCGATAGAGATGTATAATATGTAATAGTTGTGTATGGATGATTTTTTTTTATTTCTTACGAATTTTAGTGCTTTGATAAGTTTTTGATGTATATTTTTCATGTGTTTTGGATTAAGGTCTGAGGGAGATACTTCACGCTTTGCCTCCATCTGTTGTTGTGTCCCTATATTAATCTAAATTGCTAGAATCTTGACCTAAGCTTTTATTATTTGAATCTACTGTAGTTCATCGTGTCACACTTGGGATGCATTTCAACTAGCTGATGCCTCCTTTCGGCTTCACTGTCTTCGGAACAATTATGTCCTTCCCGACAACGAGAAAGTTGATGATAACTTGGGTCCTAATCTTTTGGGGGAGCCTCCTGCAATAAATGTTGACATTCCTGAGATTGAGGATGCTGGGGAAGATGAAGAAAGCACTTCTGGATCCCTTCCTGCCATAAAGATTTATGATGATGACGTTAACATGCGGTTTCTTGTCTGTGGAGTGGCTAGTTCCTTGGTAATGGCGAATGGCGAAAACCAGTTGAACGTATCATTTCATGCATTATTTTAAATAGAGAAGGAAAACTTGGATCTCATGGACTACTTTATTTTCAGGATGCTTGCTTGTTGAGTCCTTTGGAAGATGGTTTGAATGCCCTCCTCAGTATTGAAGTAACTTCTGCAACACCCTCCTAAATAATGATAAAAAACAATTTCTCATTATTGCTAGTTTTATTCTTTAAACTTTGATCTGTTTGACTACTCATTTGGTATTTCTTTGTTGTTTGTGATAATTCAGATGCGAGGGAGCAAACTCCACAATCGTGTTAGGTAAGTTTGGCTTAAAATTAATATGGAATTACATCTAGTGGTTGGCTTTCTGTTGTATTCCTTTGTACACTTTTCAGCATCTGTTCTTAATCGTATAACTATGGTTTAACCATAAAGCAGTCTAGATCTTTTGAAAGTTGATTTTGCTCAAGGGGAGGAAACACTTAACCTATCTCTCGCATGTCTTTGAGTTGACTGTTGCTTTGATTAATACTTGATGATCACTGGCGAATCCGCCTTAATTGTGCATCATGCTTTTCTAAATGAAGAATTGATCCATGCTCTTGTATCGTCATATAAGCTCTAAAAAGAACTTCATTTTGTTTCAGTGCTCTTCCTCCACTCCTCCAAGCTGGCACATTTTCTCGTGGTGTCGTGACAATGCGATGTGATTTGTCAACCAGTAGTTCGGCTCACATTTCTCTTCTGGTATCGGGGAGTGCTCAGACTTGTTTTGACGATCAGGTAATGCCTTATTATTCTGACATTTGCTTTAGCTTTGTTGTTTTGGCTAAAGTTCAATGATGCTCAACACATGCTTGCAGTTGTTGGAAAATCATATAAAGAGTGAAGTCATTGACAAGAGTGAGCTGATCCATGCACTGCCAAACTCTGACGAAAACAAACTGCCCACATCTGAACCTCGAAGGTCAGTCTCAGTAGCATGTGGTGCGGCAGTATTTGAAGTCTGTATGAAGGTCCCGGCATGGGCTTCACAGGTATTAATTTGTCATCCCTCTTACAGAATCATTTAGATGGATGTGAAACTTTTAGCTGCTTATCTTCTTCCTCGCCTTTTGCTATGTCACCCTCACCCCTTCAAATTTAATACTGTGCCTGAACCCACTTTGAGATTGGCAGGTTATCTGTTGATGACTTTTATGAACTATTTATGCAGCTATCCTTTCAATTGTGGCACCTAATGATGTGTGATATTAATATATGATTAAATCTTTATAATCTTTCTAATTGCTTCTTGATTTTGATTTTAGGTCTTGAGGCAACTAGCACCTGATGTTTCATACCGTAATTTAGTGGCGCTTGGAATTGCCAGCATCCAAGGATTGGCTGTAGCTTCATTCGAGAGAGAAGATGCAGAACGTCTCTTATTCTTTTGCTCGGGGCAGGGGAAAGATGGTTTCTTGAATAATCTAAAAATCAGCAGCACTCCATCATGGTTGAGGCCACCTCCTCCTAGTCGAAAGAGGTCCTCTATTTGCCCGGATAGGTCTGTAAATTGTTTAGCTGCTGGAAAGGAGGAGACCTTCATAAAAAAAGAAGATAGTGAGGAAAAGGATCTTAAGTTATCGAATGGAGTCAGTGTGCCAAGCATGACACATAGAAGAAGAATTAAAATAGCAGCCCTAAGGCCTATCCCTCACGTTCGTCACCAAAAGATGGTTCCATTTTCTAGAATTGTGGATGCAGATGTGCATGATGGAGGATCGGTTAAGGCTAACTTGCCTATTCCTCCGGCTAAACATAGTGCTGGAACGACTCCAGCCTCCCATCGGAAATCAACTTCCACTTCATATCAAACTAAGCAGGTCATATCTTTGAATCCTCTCCCTCTAAAGAAGCATGGTTGTGGGCGAAGCCCGTTGCACGTGTGCTCTGAGGTAAAATTCTTTGATGTACATTCTATTTGTTTCTGTTTAAAAGGTCAAAACCATTTCCGTATGGAAAGTAAAGAGAAGTTTCTATAGTGGTAGTCCTTTCCGTTAGAAGCTTTTCCCTACCGTCGTTCTCATCTTTCTGTTCATTGATTTTGCAAAGGAGGAATTTCTCAAGGATGTAATGCAATTCCTCATCCTTCGGGGACATACTCGTCTTATCCCTCAAGGGGGCCTTGCGGAGTTCCCAGATGCCATACTAAATGCAAAGCGTCTAGACCTCTTTAACCTGTACCGTGAGGTGAGATTTCTCGAGTAATGCTTTTTGAAGGATCAGAGTAAATAGTAGTGTCATAATTTTTTAATCTTTCTTTAATCATCATCAGGTTGTCACACGTGGGGGTTTCCACGTGGGAAATGGCATTAACTGGAAAGGACAGGTTTTCTCAAAGATGCGCAATCACACGGTGACCAATAGAATGACCGTATGCCCTTAAACACAAATTTCTCGATTTTGATACCTTTTTACACGTTTTCCTCCTTCTGCAATTACGATAATATGCGACACCAAGTTTGATCTTGAAATTTTCTTACGTTTCTTGAACCAGGGTGTTGGAAATACACTCAAAAGGCACTATGAAACCTACCTTTTAGAATACGAATTGGCTCACGATGATGTCGATGGAGAATGCTGCTTGTTGTGCCACAGGTCCTCCATAATCCCTAATACTCTGTCCTGAATTTTATGCTCTGCTCCACACTGTTACCTTACCACGGATTATTTTAGCCATCGAGTTGCTCTCGTTGTTTTTAAAAACACTCACCATCTACCACATGCAAACTCACACTCAGGCACACACAGCTTCTAGAATTTATATTAATCCATCGAGTCAATCACTAATGACTTAAAAACATTCACCAGTAATCATTTCCCCCGGTATCTCGTTTCTTGAACGTTATGCTCTGCTGCACACACACTCACACTCAGCCATACACTAAGAGCTGCTAAGGTTTATGTTTATCCTTGGAGTCAATCTCTAATGCTCGACATTTTTAAACATTTAACAGTAGCGCTCCCGGAGATTGGGTCAATTGCGGTTTGTGTGGGGAGTGGGCACACTTTGGCTGCGATAGACGACCCGGTTTGGGTGCCTTCAAAGTAACCTTTCAAACCCTCAAGAGCTCTCAATCATGAGCTAATATTGGTCATTTCCATGGCTGAAATTTGCAGTTTCTTGAATCTTTTGCAGGATTATGCCAAGACAGATGGGCTGGAATACATATGCCCACAGTGCAGTATTACAAATTACAAGAAAAAGATCAAATCAGGAAATGGATATTCTTGAGTCTTTTTATAATTCTTTATAACCCCACATATTTGGGTTATTACTATTCGACTCTATTCTGTAGAGAGGGTGTGCTTCTTTATTTCCCCTCATTTTACTGCAGAAAGGAAGGGTTTGATGTATTGAGTTTGCAGAGAGGTCCCTCGGAAAGGGGGGAAATGTGCATTATTGAATACATGTGGGGCGACAAAGTAATTTGGGAAAGAATTGTAGGTGTTAGGAGATGCTCCTAAAAGAAGTATGTGCGGGGGCTAATTGGATATAATAGTCAAATTAGTTACTTAATGTGTAAATTATATGGTTTCTGAGCCAAGACATTTTGTAGCTCTTTGTAGTTTTAGTTTTATGAAAATGTTATTTTTGCCCATCGTCATCATTTACTCTCTCTCAAACATTAATTCTATCTCAATATTTGTATATATATTGTGCCATGAATTTGAAGAATACTATGTTTTGGTGAATTAAAACTAAATCATGAATAAATGTTTTTTCTTCCGTTTCATTAAGTTTGACATCTTTTTTATGACACACTTATTAAAGAGAGTGTATGAAGTTTGATAAGAGTAATAAAGGTGGTAAGGTCTATATCTTTTTTAAGAGATAATTTTTGCTATCTTTGAGCAAAGTGTGTCAAGTTTAGTGGGATATGAGGAGTATTATTGTCGTCTCGCTAAAAGTGATCACGTTTTTTTATTTGACCCTTCCATTAAAAGTGATCATTTTCCTAAAAAAAGAAAAATTTTACTTTTGAAATACATCACTCTCACTTATTTAAAATATACTCCCTCCGTCGATGAAACAAGTTCATAATTTGTCATTTTCGTCCGTCCACAAAACATCTTCCTACTTTAAACTTTTCATTTATGGTAATGGACCCACCACACTTTCTACACACAACTCAATTTAATATAATACTTAAGTGAGATCCTTATTTCACTCACTACATATCATTATTAAAGTCAAAAACAGTACATTAAAACTCGCACCGGGTCAAACTAGAAACTTTTTTCATGGACGGAGAGAGTAATATTTTACTTTCTTAGTCTTTGTGCTGGATCCATGTTGCCGATTTAACGGGACAGATGCGCTATAAGTAATAATTTGAATATAAAAGTAGCTCATATTAAAAGTAGATGAAAGAACATGCAATTCAAATACTTAATTATAGATGAGAAAAGGAGATTGATTGATTAGCTATTTCAGTTATTTACCAAATTAATTAAAAAAAGAAAAAGAAGTGGAAAAATTTTCAAGATAAAGCTGCATTAACAAATAAACTTAGAAAAAGAACATCAAGGGCCAAGTGTTGCCATAATTAAAGTTGCATTTTGAGATTCAAATCCTATTTGATATCTTTATATATTTAACTATTTTTAAGTCCCCACAAATTTTAATAAATGCTTTATTTGAGTCCCATCCTTGCTTTCTATGGAAATAAACAGACTGCTTAATTAATAATTAGTAAGCAACCTGAAAATATTGAACATATTTATTTTGTGTTGTATACGTTTAAGAGGAGTGTTAAAGCATCTTTAATTAAATAGAGATTGAAGGTCAAAAAGGTAAATTCGAGTAAAAATAAGGACACGTGCGAAGTTCTGTTTTTTAGTGTAAAGAAATTGAGCGTCAGAGGCGACGACAATCCTTTCCGACATACGAGAAACCAAACGTGTCCCAACACCAATTCCCCCTATTTTATTTTAATTTATTTTATTTTGAGAGAAGATGTCCCCTATTTTAAAATACTACACGTCTTTCCATGTTACAACAATTCATTTAAAATAAAATACAGCATTAACCCAATATTATTATCACTTTAAAACTTCAATCTCAAAGTATAAATATCGGTGTCCTAAAAGTAATATTACAGCCATCTTAATAATTTTGGTGTTTTCATTTTGACCATAAACACCCACCACTTAATACTTCATACTAATATTTTATTGTGATGGACCAAAATATCATGCCTTACTCCTATACTGTCTATATATACCAACCACCTAAAGAGTCAAGTATCTTAGGCCATGTTTGGGGTCGAAAACAATCATTCTGTTTTCTAAACTCTTTTTTATTATGCTACCGCCTATGTATATAATTATTATTTAGGTGTATAGGATTTAAAAAAAAACATCTTCCTTCCTATAAATATTTAGACATGGTTGGAATGAGAGCTATGTTAAAATTCTATTTATTTGAATAATTCTAGGTTGTGTTTTTTATAAATAAGTTTATTTATATAAGATGAGAATTAAAAGTATAATCGTATTTAGATATTTGTCTTATTTTAGTTGTTTGGGCTAACTGTGATGCCATAGTAGACATACTAATTGTATGAGTTTCATATTCTCTTTATTATTGGTTTGGTTTAATGAAAATCATGAATCTTTTTGATAAAAATCAAATGGGACAAATAAATATATATTTGTAAGTTTTAATTGCTGAAATTAAAGGACAACCGTGCATGTATTGTAAAGCTCAACAACAATTGCAGCACACGTGATGTTCAATTTACCCTCATTTATGTATTTTTTGTTTATATTAGAGAGTGCATAATCTTCTATGTACTATTATAATTTACATATATTTGCCTAAAAACGAACCATTTTATAATAATAGGTTACTGGGTAAATTATCCACTTTTAAATAAAAATTAAAAATATTTAAAAATAAAAAACACCCATTACATGATAACATGAAAAAATTATTTATATATTTATACATTTTAAATTGTTTTGTGAAATAAAATACGTGATCAACTTTTTTATGTGCTCGTATGTATTTTTATAAATAATTTTCTTTATAAATAAATATTGATTCCCCATCAATCACAGTTAATGTAGTAATTTGATACACATGTGATTCAGAGGCAGATAGTTCCATCTTCATTTAGCACAAAAATTGATTGTGAGTCACTTAACTGCCAAATTGTTGTCCCATAAATATATTAATATATTATGTATTGAATGTGAATATTAATGAACAATGCGCATCATGAGTTGTACAGTACAATTCAATGGTCCACCTTATTTAGTTATTTTATAATAGATTAAATCCAACGGTCGATCATAAAATAAAATATAGAGTAGTTAATTGAGACTTCAAGTACTGAGTAATATAGTATGTAATTAAATTTAGGTCAAAAAAGAATGTAGTGGAACTTGTTTATTAACGATAATAAAGCAATACTAATATGGACTTAATCGTTGTTAGTAGCTAAAATCATGCAAATCTCAACCGTTGATTCATTCACTCACTAAATAAGTGGAGTAGAGTCTTTCCTTTCCACCTCACACTCTCTCTTTCCTAAACCCAATGCTTATATACTCGCGCAGCTGAAATCGCATGAATCTGGACCTTCAATGGCGATTTCTCCAATTATGCCCCTTCTCTTTGCGCTCTCTCTCGTTACCTCACTCTCTGCGGCGATCCAACAACCGGAGTATCGGAGAACGTTCATTGTTCGCGTCCAGCACGATGCCAAACCCTCGGTTTTCTCCACTCATAATCACTGGTATGAATCGTCGTTGAGATCCGTTGCTGCTGCTGCTGCTGGTGCCGCTGCTGCCAGTGAGGAGGAGGCGGCGTCTACACGCGTAATCCATTCGTACGACAACGTTTTCCACGGCTTTGCGGCGCGGCTGTCGGCAACGGAAGTGGATAAGCTGAGGACGATGCCAGGAGTGATGGCGGTGCTGCCGGAGCAGGTGAGGCACCTGCATACCACTAGATCGCCGGAGTTTCTCGGGTTGAAGACGGGTGGAAATGCTGGTTTGTTGAAGGAGTCGGATTTTGGGTCGGATCTTGTTATTGGAGTAATCGATACGGGGATCTGGCCGGAGAGAGAGAGCTTTAACGATCGGGATTTAGGTCCTCGGCCGGCGAAATGGAAGGGGCAATGCGTTGCCGGAGAAAAATTCCCTGCGAGTTTGTGTAACCGGAAATTGATCGGTGCTAGGTATTTCTGCAGTGGATACGAAGCTAGCAACGGTAAAATGAATGAAACGACCGAGGTGCGTTCTCCGAGAGATACGGATGGGCACGGTACTCACACGGCTTCAATTGCCGCCGGGAGATACGTGTTTCCGGCTTCGACTCTTGGCTACGCCAGCGGCGTAGCCGCTGGAATGGCGCCGAAGGCGCGCCTTGCGGCGTACAAAGTCTGCTGGACAGCTGGCTGCTACGATTCTGACATCCTCGCAGCGTTCGACGCTGCCGTGGCGGACGGCGTCGACGTCATCTCCCTTAGCGTCGGCGGAGTGGTGGTGCCGTACTATCTCGACGCCATAGCAATCGGAGCTTTCAGTGCTTCGGATGCAGGTGTTTTCGTCTCCGCCTCTGCTGGAAACGGTGGCCCCGGAGGCCTGACGGTCACGAACGTCGCTCCGTGGGTGACCACCGTCGGAGCGGGAACAATCGACCGCGATTTCCCAGCGGTTGTCAAGCTCGGGAATGGAAGAGAAATCTCCGGCGTCAGTGTGTATGGCGGTCCTGCTCTGGCGCACGATAAGCTATACCCACTAATCTACGCCGGGAGCGAAGGGAGCGATGGATACTCTTCTTCTCTCTGCTTGGAGGGGTCGTTAGATCCTAATGTGGTGAAAGGGAAAATCATATTATGCGACAGAGGAATTAATTCAAGAGCAGCAAAAGGCGAAGTGGTGAAGAAAGCCGGCGGTGTTGGAATGATTCTCGCCAACGGAGTTTTCGACGGCGAGGGCTTGGTGGCGGATTGCCACGTGCTTCCGGCGACTGCGGTGGGGGCTGTAGCAGGCGATGAAATCAGAAAATACATCCAATCAGCCCAAAAGTCCAAGTCTCCGGCGATGGCCACCATTCTATTCCGCGGAACTCGACTGCACGTAGCGCCGGCGCCAATTGTGGCGGCATTCTCCGCCCGTGGCCCGAATCCCGAAACACCAGATATTTTGAAACCCGATTTGATCGCCCCGGGACTGAACATCCTCGCTGCGTGGCCCGACAATGTGGGCCCTAGCGGCATTCCGTCGGATAAACGGAAAACAGAGTTCAACATCTTATCAGGAACATCCATGGCTTGCCCTCATGTCTCTGGCCTTGCCGCCTTATTGAAGGCAGCACATCCCGAGTGGAGTCCTGCCGCCATCAAGTCCGCCTTGATGACCACGGCCTATAGCGACGACAGCCGTGGGGAGACAATGCTCGATGAATCCACCGGCAATTCCTCCACTGTGATGGACTATGGCGCCGGCCATGTCCACCCCCAGAAGGCCATGGATCCCGGCCTCGTCTACGACATCAGCTCCTACGACTACGTTGATTTCTTATGTAATTCAAATTACACGACGAAGAACATTCAGGTGGTGACAAGAAAAGCGGCGGATTGCAGCGGCGCGAAGAGGGCCGGTCACATTGGGAATCTGAACTATCCAACATTGACTGCAGTGTTCCAGCAATATGGAAAGCATAAACTGTCTACACATTTTATTAGGACTGTGACCAATGTGGGCGATCCCGATTCAGTCTACACCGTAAAAATCCGGCCGCCACCTGGGGTGGTGGTAACCGTAGCGCCAGAGAGGTTGGCATTCCGGAGGGTGGGGCAGAAGTTGAATTTCCTAGTGAGGGTGCAGACAGAAGCTGTGAAGCTGTCGCCGGGGAGCTCCGACGTGAGGAGTGGGTCAATTTCGTGGTCAGACGGGAAGCGTACCGTGACAAGCTCAGTGGTGGTGACATTGCAACAGCCACTTTGATTTCAAGATTCCCGAATCTGTGTGAACCTTAAGAATGAAGAGGGTGATTGGAGTTTAGTGAATGATAATGAAGGAAGATGGTTAATGTATGATGGGAGTTGAAGAGTGGGATCTTTCTCTACTTGAGAGAGCTGGGTAAGTTTGGTTTGTAGTTGATGAAGGTTAGATGTTTTAGAATCAAGAATGTATGTAGAAATGGGATTTGCATGGTGCACGTATCAAGATTATAAAGAAAGTGATCATGATTTATGATCCCATTACCTATTCCATTCTCCATGCATGCTCATCTATTGCATTGCTATCATAATAACTGTGAATTTTCTTAAAACAAATCTGCATACAATTATCAATCTTCTTCACACTTGCTTTGACTATAGGAATATGACCATGGCACAATAATTGAAAGTTTAGCTTTATGGGATGAAAAATATGCAAATAATTACAAAGTTTTGAAGGAAAAGAAAGAAACAGCAAATAATTAGTACCATTGGCAGATAGTAGTCAGCAAAGCTGGATTCAAAGGGAGACAGTGAAGTAGTGGGGGAGTAGGCCCCCCATTACATCTCTGCATTATAGGTTTCCATCTTTTCTTTACTTTTTAACATTTTTTTTATGACCTTTTTAAAACATTTAACTTTTACCACATAAAACAATAAACAGTCAGCATACTTGTAAAGAAATATGTGACATTGCCTTTTATGAGAAAAGGGGATGTTTTGCTATAAATCAATTTGGTTATCAAACGGTATAAATTGGATTTTCTTCTTGATGTAGAAATTTATAATTACAATATCAAATGTAGCTAATTTTTTGGCTGTTTTTACAATATTAAATTCATCAATCATCATCCCTCGTTCTGCCGACAAGCAATCATGCTGTTATGTTCTATCACACTAATTTGAATTGACTAACCAAATTTAATAGTCACCGTGTCAGCTGATTATTTGCATATTTGGGTTAGGTACCAGTTTTAATGAATGTATTGTTAATGCAGTAAAAATTCTACAATATTTATTTATTAAATATATGTATGTGAGTGAAAAAAAAGTTAATGGTTGATTGATAAATAAATTAAATATGTTATGAGTAGAACGAGAGTCCCACATCATTTATAGTAAAATATCTATTGTGAGTGATTAAAAATGTAATGGTGGGTCCAACAATAAAATGTGCAAGTTTTTCGTAAACGCAATAAAGTGCACGAATATACAAATTTTTTGTGGACGGAAGGAGTATATTTTATATTTATTTTCTATTTCATTGATAGTATTGGAGCATTGTTAAAAGTCGAAATATAGTAAGAGCATTCACAGTGGGAGACTCTCGGTGTCATTTTTGTAATTAAATATAACTTTTTGTATGGGGTCCACGAATTTTAGAGAGGTTATATTGGTTTTTGACATTGAGAGGCTCTGAACATAGGGCTCTCTCCTTTATTTGTATTTTTATAAGTTATGTATTGTTTATTTTGGATATTTTTTATGAATTTAATTTATTAATTTAAATTAATAAATATGTAATTAATAATTAATATTTATTTTTATTTTAATATTTTTATTCAATTAGATTAAATTGAATAAAAAAATATTTAATTTAAATATATTAATAAAAAGGAAGATATGTGAAAATATGAGATTGAAATAGAATATTTATATATGAATTTATATATTAAAATAAAAAAAAATAGAAAATGAAGCTGCTCCGGAGTCCCACACTCTGTAGTAGCAAAAGAGGGGCAACCTTCGAAGGTGAGAGGCTGCCTCTCAACCCAAAGCCTCACCTTCGGAGGCCGTCCTCCACAGCGGGGCTCTCTCCTCGGCCTCCGAAGTCCCTGCCCGCCCGCCTTGCCCGAGAGCCTCCGGAATCATCCCACTGGAGATGCTCTAACTATTCCCTCCATCCATCAATTTTTTACTTTTTTTTTGCCATCTTCATTCATTCACAAATTTGTTATTCCATTATTTTTTTACACATAAACTAGAGAAATCAAACTCTTCTTTCTTTTTGAATATTAAATATATATCTCACTAATTTTAGAAATGCTTTCAAGTTTCAACGGCCCAATTATAGTGGTCCAAGGCCCACTACCGATTGAAATTGGGCTTAATTTATATATACAACCATGGCCCAAAAACCCAAATGTCCTTTATGTTCAATTTTTAGATTCCTGTATCACTTATGAGTTATGACTGATAAGTACGAGATGGTGCTACTACCCCGTCCCACTAAGCTTCACACATTTTTTCGACACGATTATTAAGAAAAATGTATAAAGTAGTGTAAAAATGATAAGGGTTGTAGGATCCACACTTTTTTGAAGATATAATTTTTACTTTTTTTTAATATGTCAAGCTTAGTGGGACATCCCAATAAAAAAAATATGTCAAGCTTAGTGGGACGGAGGGAGTAATATGGACATAAACAAGCAGAGAAAAGAAAGAAGAAGAGAAAAAGCAGAAGCAGCGCAGAGAAAACTGTATTTTATTTACATCACTTAACTTTACAAGTAGGGTTCCCAAATATATATACAACAGAATAAAATACTAGAAACCCTAATCTATTTAATAAATAATGTCCTCATATTATTATTTACAACAGTCTCCATTTTTATTTTATTTTTCAATTTTATTTCTGGTTTCTTGATGGTGAAGTGTTGTTGCAACTTCTTCAACCAGTTGTAAAATTTTTGGATAAACAATAGAAGGATAAGATAAATTCATTATCTAGTTTACAATAGTTGCAAGTAGGGATGGGCATTTTGCCCGGCCCAGCCCAGCCCGGCCCAAGCCCGACGGCAATGGGCCGGCCCAAGCCCGGCCCAAAGATCAAATGGGCGGGCTTGGGATAAATTTTTTGGCCCATGGGCCGGGCTTGGGCCGATTTCTGAGCCCGAGCTACCCGGCCCGGCCCAAGCCCGGCCCAATACTCTTTGTGTATTACTATATTATATTTATAATTTTGTATATGTAATTACATTTATATTTATAATATACTATTATATTTATAATTTTGTATATGTAATTACATTTAAAAACTTATATTTTTTTAGAAAAAAAAAACCGTAGTGGGCCGGCCCAGGCACGCCAGGCCCATATCGGGCTGGGCTTGGGCTTGATATTTTGGCCCGCCCGGGCCACGGGCCTGGGCCGGGCCAGATTACAGCAACCTTGGGCCGGGCCTGGGCAGGTAGAAACCCGGCCCAGCCCGGCCCATGCCCATCCCTAGTTGCAAGTTGCCCTTTTTCTGGATTTGTTTTCATTTGTTGCAAGTTGATTATCTACTTGACAAATTTTATACTTTTTTAACAAATTGAAGAAAATGATACATTTATTCTTATCTGTATGGCTGAAATTCTAAAAATTAATTTATACTTTTAACTAAATATTTTTTTATTATATATTGTATGCTCGTTCAATGATCGTTTAGTATATAACACATTATGTTCATGCATAACTCGATACTAATTTGGATCTACTTAGGTAAAGAAGAGTGTGAAGATGTTTATTGTTCAAACTTCATATCAAGCATCAAAATTACTATACTTAAATGTGACAAAATATAAAGAAATACATTGAACAGTATATTTGGCTGGTTGAGTCGGATTCATTTATCTCTATTTATATAGAAAAAATATTATCACATATTGCCTCACTATCATTATTTTTAAGACGTTACTTTTGCACTGATATTAAGAAAATGGTTTTTGTGTATAAAGTAATGAATCACAATAAAGTGGATTGACTTTTTAATGATAAAATATTTCATTTTTTACAAACGAGATATATTTATTGAGACACCCAGTATAATAATTTTTTATAAATAATGAAACGAAAGTAGTATATACTCGCTCTGTTTCATTAAATATGTCATATTTTGACCAAAAAGCTCTAATAGTTTTGGTCAAAGGAGGGCATATTTAGTGGGATGGAAGGAGTATTTAATAATATCATATATTTCCCATGTCCCAGCTCAAAAGCCTCACTTTATTATTATAATACACTCATCATAATATAAATTGAGGTTTTTAAGCCGGGACAAAAGTAGTACTCCTTCTATCCCACTAAATATATCATGTTTTGATCAAAAAACTTTCATAATTTTTGTTAAGACATGATATATTTAGTGCGAGGAATGGGTGTATAAATTAAATGAGTTACCCTATTTGTGGGACTTAGGGCCAAACCAAAGGGAACGTGTGTGTGTATATATATATATATATATATATATATATATGATTTGGCCTTTGGAGATGATCGAATCCCACCAACAACTTTGCCCTAATCCATCAATAATTTGTGCACTACAAAACAATGTTTTGAAAACCGGACGGACCGGCCGGTTTAACTGCGAACCGGCCAAGTAATCGGTCCGGTTATGTAATTTTGGGGTTATTCAATTGACCCAGTGCGAACCGTTAAAAACCGGCTAGAACCGGTGAACTGGGAACCCGGTTTTAAAAATTTTTTTGGAAAAAATGTTAGAATTAGGATTTGAACCATTGACTTCACATAACAATGACCAATTTTGTAACTATCTCAGCTAGATAAGAGATTTATACATTCAGACTAAATTATTAAACTTAACATAGTATTATATTTGTTTTATATAAATATTTAAACTCCTAATATTATTTTTATTTGATTTAAAAAATTATTAAAATTATGATATTAAACTTTAAAATTATTATAAAAGACATTAATAATTTTCATTTGATCCTATACAACATTTTTGCATATAAATTTTTAAAATATTATCTTGTCCTATATGTATATTTGTTAGCAATATTAATAATTAATAAATTATATTTCCACCGTCCCACTAAGTTTTTCGCACTTTCATTACAGGTACGTAAACTACAAAAATAATAAAAGTTATCTCTTTAAAAATATATGGACCCTACCACTTTATACATTTTACAGTATTATTTTATACATTTTTCTTAATAACCGTGTCGGAAAAAAAATATCAGTGAAATGGAGGAAGTAGGAATTTAGTATTATTTGTTTATAATATATATGGTGGTGGCATATATTACATATATGATATATGTACTTACATTATAGATTTGCAACTTGCCAATATGAAATTAAATTTATTATAGTATATACGAACAGACGTGTTTTGCCAAAAAAAAGAAAAATTGTCCGTTGAAATGTGACAAAAGAAAAGGTTCACATTAATATTTTGCTATCAGTTCATAATAGTTGGAAACAGCTATAAAAAAGACTTAGCTTTAATACACCAAAATTGAATTGGACTGTGTCCAATTAAATACTTCTTTCTTTTTTGTTGTTGTAAATTAACTACAAGCAATATTTATTCCAACATTTTTTTTTCTTTTTTTGTTTTTATAGGATAATGCTAGCTTGTTATTAAAATTTAATTATCAGTTGAGATATGGATTAATCCAAACCAATCTCAACTTATCTAATTACAAAAGTAGCACAGATTTTTAAGAAACTCGAAATCACATTACTTGTTTGTTATCTATATTTTTCATAAAGTAATTGATACAATTTAATTAAATTAAATTCGTTATTCATTTCACTAGATTACTATCGTAACTTAGATACCAAATATACCCTTAAGATAAAAATTACTACATTATTTTGTATCTAAAAATCATTCAATTTAAATAAACATTACTCTCTCCATCCACCAATGTTTGTTACATTTTAAACTTTCCATTTATATCACACACACTTCAATTAAATAATAATAACAAGTGGGACCCAACTTCCACTAACTACACTCTTTCACCTAAAGTCAAAGCACTACATTAAAACACGTGTCGGGTCAAAACGTAACAAACAATCGTGGACGGCGGGAGTACAATAAAATGCATGAAGGATAAGATAGAATCAAGTGTTGACATCAACAACACGTTCGTGACATGTTAGTATATATGATAAGCTGATTATAGGCAGTATTTTAGAAATAATAATATTATTATTCATTATTTCTATTATTTCATACATCAATATTATGCATTCGGCTTTAGTGGTACTTCAACCATTTAATTATGTTTAGAGAAAATAAATCATTTATTCCTAATATACTATTACTAAAATAGGTTGTAAAAATTATATATCCTTTATTCTTAACTGACAAAATTTTATGTAATAATATTCACACGCGCGCATAGATAACAATTGAATAATCCAGCCTTTTGATTCTCATGGCAATGCCAACTTATTCGATCGTCTAATTAAACTTGGTTCTCAAACAATCCTTATCGTTATTGTTAGTGATAGGATGTGGTCTCACTACCGGCCCAAGTAGCTCGGCCCAGAAGCCCCAGTAGCTCGGCCCAGAAGCCCCAGTAGCTCGGCCCAGAAGCCCAGTAGCTCGGCCCAAGTAGCTCGGCCCAGAAGCCCCAGTAGCTCGGCCCAGAAGCCCA
>JAPKLX010000002.1:6695421-6734245 GCA_026898415.1 Leonotis leonurus | reverse complement strand
TGCAGGTGCAGTGTTCCTCCTCCCCCCCCCCCCCCCCCTCCCTACCCGCCGAGAAAAGGGTTTCTTTTTTTTTCTTCAAGAAAAAAGGACAAGAAACACATACCCTTTTCCCAACTTTTAAGACAATGGCATGCGTTACTTAGGAGGAACACTGCACCTGCATGTAGGGTAATGCAAAGCAGCCTATAATATATGCTGCAAAAAGCAACAAATTACTAATAATTACCAATTAAGTAATGCAGTGAATTTTATGTTTGCCTTTTTGTTATTATCATTCATCTTTTGACAACTTTTATTTACTACAATAAATGAATATATCATTGTTCTGTTTTAAATATTTGAGGTAGAAAGGATTTATGTCGCATGAATGTAAATTGTTGGTGAAATTAAGAAAAATAAAAAGGGAAAATGAAAGAAAAGGCAGCAAAATTTTTATCATCTGGCTAGATTACCAGTTGACTTTCAAGAAAATGGTATACTTCTTTTAAACTTGAAAAGTTAAAATGTCACAAAGTATTGCAGCTTTTATGGGGTAAGAATAAGATTCTAAAGGCCAAAGGTTTACACTGTCCAAGATATTCTTGCTCACATGAACTAACATTAGAATAGCTTCAACACATTTTTGCAAAGTCTGTTTTCCTCTTATCTATAGGGATGCTTTTGCTGTGTTGTAATACTATTTCATTTCATATACCCAAAATAATAAATAATCAAACAAAAACATTTCTCAAATGCAGAATATAAATTTAATATATAACTCAAGAGAACATGTAGTATTTTTTAACTGTAGATAGAGATATTGGTTTGACATAAATTGTAGTAGTATAAAGCTTTTTAAACTTTTACCATAAAAATTTTTGTATACATTTCATACTCCAAATTCATGTGTTTCCTCCACTAAAATAAAAAATAATAGGAAGCTTCTTTTTTTTTTTCTTTCTTTCAATTAGGGATTAATAGTAAAAAATTAATTTTTTATTGATTTTTGGCACCAAGAATAATATGAATACTATTTAATTACCAATTATTAAAAAATTATTAGGAAACCAATATAGATGATTCTCCAACATATTAGCTAGCTAGATATATAATCATATCTTGGAACAATCAAATTAAGCATTGAACATTACATGCATGTTGAATACTACTACCCTATAAAGTATCCGATCTTCTACCTTAGCCAATAATAATATTAATAAAAATGTTTATTAATAAGCAACAAATCAATATAAGTTTGGTAAGAAATATAATGGGCCGGCCTGGATATACAGGACCCTCCTCGGCCCATTTATTCAGAAATTAGGCGCGCTGTGGCGGGAAAGAATCGCCGCCAAATTGGATACCCTATAAATATCTCACACCCCCATTTTTCAAAATTAAATTACATATTTTAAATCCGGACGCAGCAACAGATAACTATCTACAGAGCTCAGAATTTAGGTTTTCGAGATGGGGAAGAGGAGAAATGCCAGGGTTCCGGAGTACCACACTGAGGAAGAAAACGAAGAGATGAGCGGAGAAGAGGGATTTCATAATGGCTCCAACGGGAGGAGCTTATATGAGGTATACCACTCGCACTCACGCATGCTACATGCGCACCCATGCTTTGTTTTGAGGGAACCCTTGGTATTTGTGTCTTGTAACGTATTAATCATGCTCTAGTTGAAGATGGTTTGTTACGACTTTTGTTATACTCATTTATCGTTTTTTTTTCTTGCCCTAATCGCGTTTTGTCAAATTTGGATTATTTGTTTGAATCAACGCGATTGTGTTAATTCGGACAAATTGATTTAGACTACACTGATGCGGATGCGATGTGAAATGACTGATGGTGTTAATTCACTGATAAGCAAGAACAAATATTTTATTTTGTATCTGCCACAAAGCTACTGGAAAAAATTGTCGTCAGTTGGGACTTGGGACTGACTTCTGCATTGTTATATTTCTTTTTCCTTTTTTCACTTAAGATCTCATTAACATGGTTGAAAGAAATGCTAGATACTACAGAATATGCTGATCTTGGGTGTGTCTGCGCACACATACATGTGTGTTGAAGGGTGGTTTTATATGGCATGAGATGGCTATCGAAAGGATCTTAGTTTGGTAAATTGTTGGTGTTAATGATACTGGGAAGGTTTTCCAAGGCAATAAAAAATAGCACTAATTTATGCCCCTAATGCGAACTTTACTCTGTGGAAATATATCTATCTACATTCTTTTATCTCCCATAGTTTTTGTTAGTAGTATATGCGACTGACAATAAATTTCAAGAATCCTGCGTAAGAACTAAAGACGCCAACCAATAACTCTAGAAGGTGTTTATAGATGCCATCTCAGCTAACGTAATCAAGGGAAATTTAACATAATTAGGGTAATCCAGAGTCTCGTAAGACTATATTTTTCTGTATCGAATTGCTGGTCCCATGATTTCATCTATAACATACTGTGCCTAAATTATATGATGGATCTAAAGTGCTTCTGTTGATTTGAGCTGTCATCTTTGATCCACATGCTATTAGGTTCCTTTTCAATTAGTGTTTGTGCTGGGAGTATTGATTATATTGTGTCTCTTAAGATGCTTGGGGTGGAAAAGACTGCATCACAGCAAGAGATCAAGAAAGCTTATCACAAGTTGGCTCTGCTGCTGCATCCTGATAAGAACCCTGATGATGAGGTAAGATTTTCGATTCCAGGCATGTTGTATCTGGTTCCCATAATGATAAGTTTCTCTTTGTGTTCTACCAGTTCCTGATAATTCAAGTTCTTTTGTAGGAGGCCAATCAAAAATTTCAGGAGCTGCAAAAGGTCATATCTATTCTTGGTGATGAGGAAAAGCGAGCAGTCTATGACCAGACTGGGTGTACTGATGATGCTGTAAGTCTTGACATCATCTTTTAGTTTCAGGTGTTTCCAGAGCTAAACAAGGCATTGTCAATTTGTCAGTGTAACTCAGGCAAATCCTATTATATATGTTATTGAGTCCCCAAAGCCAACTTGTGCTTATATTCATGCAGTAAATACTACTACCTGTTAACTCATATTTTGTTTATCTAATGTATTAAAGTTTCAAATGACATGCTTATAGATGAATAATTCTTTTATCCGACATTGATATTTCATCCCTTATTTCTCCGTCATAATCCTTCACTGGACTTGTTAAAAGTTAGCTGGTGCATTGATGCATGATATAGCTAAGGAAAAAGTTTACAAGAAACTTTGTTCGGCCTCTTCTAATTCATGATTATACACTAATGTACAGGATCTAGCAGGTGATGCATTCAAGAACTTGCAGGCATTTATTCGATCCATGTATAAAAAGGTCAGTATACTGTGACATTGTGCACCTTTTTTAAGTAACTAGTGGAACAAACAACAGTCAGCATGCCAATCACTAGGATATTGCTTTCAGATCACTGAGGCGGATGTTGAAGAGTTTTATGCGAACTACAGGGGTTCTGACTCCGAGAAAAAAGATTTGCTTGATCTCTACAAAAACGTGAAGGGCAACATGGACAAGTAAACCTCATTACTGTGTTATTTGGTTACTTGATTTGTATTTGCCCATTCCATGTATGCTCAGAGTTCTGCCCATTAATTATATCTGTGGTTATGTTCAGGCTTTTCTGCTGTATGATGTGCTCAAATGAAAAACTTGATTCCCATCGTTTCAAGGACATCATTGATGAGGCTCTCTCTGCAGGTTAGCTCTATTTTCTAATTGCTCCAAATAATTTGTAACTTTCTTCTTTTTAGCTCAATAGAGTTCCAGGTTCCCCTTTATTGTGAACCAGATGCATTATTGGTAATGCATATTTTATCCAAATTATTCATGTGCTGCATTTTGTATAGTATTTACCATATATACAACTATATTTATAGGACATTTAAAGTCGACCAAAGCGTACAAGAAATGGGCCAAGAAAGTATCTGAAACTAAACCTCCTACAAGTCCATTGAGACCACGGAAGAAGTCAGTCATGTTTCTTCTTTTCCACATGCCTCAATTCCAGTCTCCCTAATCAAGGCCCAAATATTTAATGTTTTTGAAATACCCTTTGCAGATCAAAGAAAGGCTCAGAAGATCTGTATACAATAATAGCTCAACGACAAAATGATAGGCGGGGCAAGATTGATTCAATGTTTTCATCTTTGGTTCAAAAATACGGTGGAGGTGAAGTTCCAGAGCCAAGTGAAGAAGAATTTGAAGCTGCTCGAGAAAGACTTGAAAGGCGTAGCAGATCTAAAAGAAAATAACTGCAGCTCTCAAGTCATAACCAGGTCTCCTGTAGCTTCCCATCTAGAATATCACTTCATGAAGCTATTGCATTGAATGACTGCTGAAGATAACTCTCTTTTATATGAGTTATTATATCATTAATTACATATCCTTCTCTGCAGCCTCTTTACTAACACTTGATTATACTTGGTAGACATGATATCGATATAGTTTAATTTGCTAAATTGTTACCTAAATGGAATAAGGCAAATTGGGAGAACAGAAAATAAAAGAAGGCTGATATATTTATTTTTATATTATATAAGGATGGGTGCTGGCATTATCTATTTATGTGGGCTTTGGACCATTAAAAGATATACTACACTACTAGATAGCTATACAGCCTATACTGCTACATAGAGTATGCACGAGTTAAAGATTCCCACTTGAAAATTTGCCAGTTTGGAAGAGTTGAATGCGACCTCGAAAAGCATACCCCATACCCTTTTGGACAAATAGAATAGCAACAGATTCCTTCATATCACTGTATTAAAAATATTATGCTCTTCTATGCTTTTCGTGATGCCTCAATCGCTTCTGCCATCAACTTTACTTTTAATATTAGTATTAAATTAAATTAAAAGCATAAAACATTTATTTAAAAATACTAACATGCGAAAATAAACAACACTACGTTACCTGCTGCCAACATGAAAAGATGAGTGATGCGTAGTTTCTTGCAAACTAGGGATAAACACTTACTTTTCATGCAACCAATCAGATGATTTTAATGATCTTTTATCAATTAAATCAATTATAGGAAAAATGAAAGAAAATGCAATATAAAAGGGGAGAGCTGGAATTGTCAAACTTGTTCTACCGACAATTTGAAATTCTTTTTTATTTTTATTTATGTTATGAATTTTGATACAAATATACAAATATGTTATACGTGGTATCGAGTTCACCAACAAAACTCTGGAGGAGAACTCTCAATCCATTCATTATAATATTTTTGTGGATGAAATCAGAATTTTAAAGACTTCCAAGTACAACATCAAATTCCTTAAAATAATAGTGAATAGTAATATATTAATTATCCAGCGGTAAAAATAATAATAAAGGGGAATGAGGTAAAGATTTGTGGTGGTTGAGAGTACAGATATAGTTAGGTAAGAGGTGCAGTGCAGTCAACGAATTCGTGCATCATGTCCCTAATATTGACATGGAATTTTCCCTATTAACCATGTGGGCCCCTCACAATTTACATTCCAATTTCCTAACCAAACATTTCCACGTTAGCCTTATCGTGTGTTTTAATAAACACCACATTAAACTCGATTAATTATATTTTAGGATATCTTTAATTTCGCCATAATTCATAATTAATTTTCTAGTATTCTTCTAGTGAGAAATATGCACAACATATAAGCTAATTTTGTTGTAGTATTTTGTCTGAAAAATAGCAAGGTTTCAAGATTATAAATTCAAATAAAAATCCCCACTAATCATACGTTAAAGGCGATTGTTTAAGAGGAATGTTTCTTACATGATTAAATAAACACTCCACTTTATTGTAGCTTAGAAATAAATCCATCACTTAAAGTTATTGGAATAAAAAAAACAGAATATATAGTTGTGGCATAAATATAGAATGGCTTATAATTAAAAAGTGTCCGAAATTGGCTAATTCTGAAATTTCAAAAATTTAGGTGGGGATGGCGACATTATAACTGTTTTCAGAATCTATATGTATATTTAGTATAACATAAAACCTTATCATTGTTCTAATGATTTGCATGTTTCTTGTAACTCTTACTTCCATCTTTCTTTCTCTACGCACACGTGTGTGATTATGTTTTGAATTATACTCTTAGTAGTTTACTATTATTAGTCCTGATAGTCAATAAAGCACACACAATTTTAGTTAAAGGGAACCAAGAATAATGATACGGGAAAAAATACTGGACATAATTATTGAGATGGTATATTATAAAGTTTGAGTCGGTCAAATAAATGCAATAATTTAATTCCTAATTAATATCCACCAGTATTATTTTAAGAATTTTTGATCTTACTATAAATATCAATACACTTTGATACTATAAGATATTGGCCGTAATAGGAGCTATAATAATTCCTACAATGATATGATCGTTATCCTTAAACATATCAATTATGCATGTACAACAACCATAACTTATTGGATGATAAAATAAATAACGCTTTTGTTTTTATCATACGACTCCTTCATCCCATTTTAATTGCACGTTTTATATTCAACTAAACAACTAAATATATTATAATGAAATTTGAGAAATATTCCTAGCTTATCCTATATCATAGAAAGGTAGTTGCTGGCTTTTGAATGATACCAATCGACAAAAATCAATCAAATGCATGGATTAATTGAATTGAAAAGCTAACATTTCGTGTAGAAACTAATTATTTCCTCTATGATGATAAATTTTGTAATGATGATTACATTACATGTGATGGTAGTAAAAAGTTTATTTGTAATAGAAGTTTGTGTTTTTTTTTTGACCGCGTGGTATGGTTGGAAAACACTCAAAACTTTTCTTTAACTACAATATTCCCTTAATTAGTGGCTGCATTGCATAGTGTTTAAGTCTTTAAGATGGTGGATCTAGAATTTCTGAAGCTGACCCATCTTTCTTCTACTTTCTCCATATCCACACTATAGGCTTTTTCAGCATTAATTAAGCTGCTTTTCCTCACTATCAATTCTTTAATTTCATGATTTGTGCCTCTAATAATTCTCTGCTTCACTATTCATCTACACCCTCCATTCTCTTTCTCTCTCACACACAGCTCTCACGTGCGAACGCATACACTGTTATAGACGAGTGTCATAATTCTTTTTGTACAATTGCCAAACTTCACTGAGGCGTATGAGACAGCTATAATTACATCCAATAAATTCAAGAACCAATTTTTTGGGAGGTCTGGTGCTTGAAGCTGCTGTTTCTGCCCTCAAGATTTGCTTCTTTTTTTGCTTTGTAGCTTGTGGTGGTTGTACACTGTAGAACCTGAAGTTTCTTGCTAGATTGGAGCTAGGTGAGTTTAGTAACTGATAGATTTTGGTTCAAGCTTGAATCTTTAGCTGGAAATAGGCTGACCCATTTGGAGGTTCTGGGTTTCAAGGGTTTGATGGAGAGAGAAAGTGATAGTTCTATGTCGAAGATAGAAGATTATGCTACAATAGAGCAGATTGGAAAGGGTGCTTTTGGTGCTGCATTTCTCGTGCAACATAAAACTGAGAATAAGAAGTAAGCATTTCGTTCTGTCTCGTGTTCCTTTAATGTCGGTGCATGCAAAAATGTTTTGAAATTTTCTTGAATTGTGAGAATGAGACCCTTGTAGAATCTAGCTTAAGGGTCATAAATTGGAATGGTTTTTCTGTAATGTATCAGTAGTCGTTTATGTGAGCGAGATTAGGTAGCAATCAGTAAATGAACTCATGAATTTTATTAGGAAATTATGATCCTTTGAAACAAGAAGGATATGGCGTTTCTTGCTTTAAATCCTCATTAAGTTCTTGACTGATATAAGTAAAGGAAGAAATTGCGAAAGGTAAGTAGTTTTTGTTGTGTGTGAGTAAATTAGCTCCTATATTTTGGTTGCCTAGAAACTACAGAAAACTAAACTGAAGCATTGCAGCTATTCATTCACAAGTAATTTGATAATGAGCATACTAGTCTGTTTCTCAATCCTTCATGAACTTTTTTTGTATCTTCTGGTGTTTTGGTGCAATCAGTATATGAATTTGAAATGGAGGTTGACTTGTTGCTTCTACTGTACCTCTCAGGTATGTTCTGAAGAAAATCCGGCTTTCCAAGCAGTCGGAGAAGTTCAAGAGCAAAACATACCAGGAGGTTAGTCAAATATGTCTTCATGCATCTATGAGATATTGTTAATTGTTATTACTGAATCTCCTCATCTTTCTAATTACCTCTAAGAATTAGAGAACATTATTACCATCTTGTTCGTTCATATTATATATGTTCGTTTTATGCATTAGTTTTGGGAGGAGCAGTTCCTTGTGTCGCTGTTCGATTACTTTTGGTAACATAATTACGGATGTTTGTTTCTGTTTTCGAAGAATGGTAGGTATCTGGCTTTCAAAGCTAACTTTAATAAGTTAATCTTGGCAAAAAACAAGATAAAATGAAGTAAAAAAATTTCGTCTCTAGATAAAATCCCCTCTTAGCAGCTTAAATTCTTATCCAATATCCCGTAAGTCCCATAGTTTCGGTGTTGATGATTTCAGACAACTATTTTGAGTGAAATAGTTTTATAAAATTTATTCTAATGTATGCCCGTGTCGACTGCAGATGAATTTAATTGCCAAGCTACGCCATCCATATATAGTTGAATATAAAGATGCTTGGGTGGAAAAGGTATGATCAGATTTAACTTTATTTCTACTTCATAAGTCATTTAGGACCTCTAAGTGTCTGTATATGCTAATGCGACCTCTCGTTTTTACTCTTGGCAGGGGAGCTGTATATGCATCGTTACAAACTATTGTGAAGTAGGAAATATGTAAGTGCTTTAGATGGATTCAAATTTAGTCCTCTCCAAAGAGCACTAGTGCAGAATGCATAAATTGTTCTTTAACATGGATTCTGCTTCATATGCAATATATGGAAATAGTCTTTTTATTTATGTGTGTGTATATTTGTAGAAAAGATTAGTTATAAATAGTTACTAAAAGTAACTAAATAATAGTAGAAGAATAAGACAATTATCTTGTGATAGGAAGGTTGAAGATAGTCTCAAACATTATTGTAACTCTGTCTTGAACAATATATGATTAGGTAAAACAAAAATCATCTATGGTTTTATATTTTTCAATTTGCAGATCTGATGTAATAAGGAAGGCAAGACGAGCATATTTTCCGGAGGAGGTAATTTGATGTATATTCTTGTGAGAAGTTTCTTTTTTACCTGCTTAGGTTAATTCTTACCGAGTTTTTCGTTTTTCTTGTATATGCCCAGAAAATTTGTAAATGGATGACTCAGTTGTTATTAGCTCTCGACTATCTTCATTCCAATCGTGTCCTTCATAGGGATCTCAAGGTTCGACATGTTCAAATGTTTTTAGTTTGCATGTGTTATTTTGATCGATTTCTTACACGTATCGTTTTCTCGTTTTCTCATTTCAGCTATCAAACATATTTGTGACGAAGGAAAACGACATTCGTCTTGGTAAGAAGGCCGATTCAAGTCTTTCTTATCTAGAAGTCTAGGGTTAGGCTAACGCCCTTCATTTTCCAATGTAATTTATTTTTTTCACTTATGTAATCCACAGGTGATTTTGGATTAGCCAAACTTCTCAATGGGGAAAGCGTAGCCTCGTCGGTATAATCACGAAAACTAAAACTTTCAAATGTCACTTTTATGATCCAGATTTGTATATTTTTGAAGATAATGTGACTTACTATTTGTAAAATTGGTGAACAATTTATTTGACTCGATCTAGGTTGTCGGGACGCCCTCCTATATGTGCCCCGAGATTCTTGCCAAGATACCGTATGGCTATAAGTCGGATATATGGTCTCTAGGTAACGAATTAAATCACGAGTCCTTAAGTTCACTTTCCCATTTTTTCGTTTCTTGAAGTATAGTGTTTATGATTTTTCAGGATGCTGTATGTTTGAGATTGCTGCACACCAACAAGCATTTAGAGCACCTGTAAGTACCTTGCCTGTCGCTATATATTATACGCATATCGATACGTACTGAATTCGAAAAAATTGAATAAAATAGGATATGAATGGACTTATCAACAAGATCAACAGATGTTTGATCTCTCCAATGCCTATCATTTACTCTTCCACTCTGTAAGCCCTTCAAAATTTTGAACTATTTATGCATCAAAAATAAAATTTTATATGTGCTTAGTGATATAACAACTTCATTTGGTCTCAGGAAACAAATTATAAAGAGTATGCTGAGGAAGAGTCCTGAACATAGGCCGACGGTAGATTCTTAAATCTTTTTAGTACTTCGTTTGCTCGTACTGCTAAAAACATCGTAGTAATCCTGTTACAATGTGCATCATAGGCTGCAGAGCTGTTAAGGCACCCACATCTGCAACCGTTTCTCCTGCGCTGTCACAACTTGTCGACTGTGTTTCTCCCTGTAAAGTCACCCTCGCCTGATACTGCAAACGGGAGATCAAAAAGGGTGTCACCGGGTAGCTCTGATGGTGGGAGCAGCTATGGGGAAAGAGAGGTGAAACCGAAACAGAAGGAGCTGCTTCCCTTATTTGCAGAGAGTATGAAAATTCAGCATCTGAGCTTACTAGGTGATGATGCCTTGATAGAGGATTTGCTTGAGACCAAGAGGGTTGATCCGACGAGCTATTCAGGGAAGAGTTCTCATGACAGTGAGGATTCGAAGAGTGGGGACACGATTGAGGCGACTGCTTGCAGCAGAGACGATCAAGATATTTATAAATCTTCGTCGCATCAAGAGAGCATCTACATGTTGGATGCTTTGGAGAGACTTGCAACCGCACTTCACGAAGAGCAAGAGGAGTATTCTCTCAAGAAGAATAAGACGTTGGCAAGAGCTAATGGGGAAAGTGAGTGCAGTCTTGGATTGACCGAGGAGACGAAGACAAAGGTTGAAGTATCTCGTCTTGATGAAGAAATGAGAAGCTCATCCCATGTGGATGAAAATACGGGGGAATATTCGGGAGTGACATCAAGTAAGGAACAAGTGAAGATCAAAGATGACATCTCAGTTGAGTTGAGGCAAACAAAGCAAGAAACAACAGACGGGCCATTGTCGAATACACAAGCTGCAATTGACAGTGATGGAAGCAACAGTAGCAGCAGCAAGTGGGAGAAATCAGTACAAGACAGAGTTAATGAGGATCCATCAAAGATCAATGGTGCCACCTCTACTAAACCAACAACAACCAAGACAGCAACGATCAATGATCTACTGTTAAACACGCGATCTCTAACGAGCAGTGATGGGAGCAGCATCAAGCATGAGAGTCCAGGTGAAAACAGAGCTCATGCCTTAGAATCACTGCTTGAACTATGTGCGCGTCTGCTCAAACAGGATAAATTCGATGAGCTCTCCGGTGTGCTGAAGGCCTTCGGAGAAGATGCCGTCTCTTCTCGAGAGACGGCCATCTGGCTCACAAAAAGCTTAATGAATGCCCAGAAACAGGCTGAGAACTCCTAGCTCAAGCATTCAGACATGATAATCAGTGTTCAGTTACAGTGCTTTTTTTGTAAAAATCAGTTGTGTTTTGTGGTTTGCAGATGTAATTTGTTTGATAAAAGAGTGACTAAAGTCTGATAAAGTTAGTTTGATCTTTCTTTTCTACTTTTTTTTGCCATTTGCTAAAGGCTAAGGTGAGTCACAGATGATGCCAGTGTTATTGAATTAGGAAACCGCCAAAACTCAGGAAGCTTCCTTGTACTGTCCGTTTTGTTAAAAGTGATCACGTTTTTCTTTTTTGTGACGTCCCATTAAAAATGATAATTTTTTTAAAAAAAATAAAATTTATCTTTAAAATATTATTATATTTTTTTAAAACACGATACTTTACTTTTAAATGTTGTGTCGAATTTTTTGTGACCGATTTTAGCGTGAAGATACTTCTTTTTGCTTCTTCTTGTTCTTTTTTTTTTGGTAGGAATTCATATTTAATTATTACAGCTACGAGTTAAAAAGGAAAAGTGTGTGTCATTATATTCAATGTATCCAAACATAATAAATTATATACACGTGGACTATGATAGGTGAGATTGTATTATTCACAGTAGGCCAACACTCCAGAACCCAATAATTGTGAATAGACCTACCAATAATTTGCATATAAAAAACATGAGAAAAATAAATATAAGTCATTTTTCTTAGTAAACTATCAATATCATTTTTAATCATAAAATATAAATTTTGATGTCTCACCAATTAGCTACTACAAATAAAAATCAAAACTTGAAAGAAGGAAATACGTCCCATCTTGACACTTACCACCTATCTATTTCAAAAATTATTTATATTTTGTATTTTATTAACTTTTATAAGTTTATGCTGATAAATGATCAAGTATTATTTATATTTTGTATTTTATTAACTTTTATAAGTTTATGCTGATAAATGATCAAGTATATTCCTGTCCCATTAAAAATTGATATGTTTTGATCAGAAAATACTACTAATATATTTGATCAGAACATATCAACTTTAGTGAGACGAGATGAATATATATTAGCAAGACATGATGAGATTATATATGATATGCGTCTTTTTGATCAAATATTGAATCGATCATCATAAGAAGAATCATGCCAAAAATTATGATACATTATGGAAAATTATACTTCCATTGAAAAGAAAGAAATGAAAGACTTTCATAAAATTTACTGTAGAATCGATAATGAAATTTTCATTCTATACATGTCGGGTCATAAATTAGCAATTGCATCTCGTTTCTAAAAAAATCTCAATTGTGTCGAACTTTTCATTTTTTCAAATGGAATAGGATCAAGATCAAACCTTTCTTCATAGTGTATTTACATGAGATTCCCAAGCCCCGAGAAATATTGCATGATTTTCTTAACAAAATACAATTTCAAGAATTGATAAATATCAAGATTAAACATTTGATTACGATATATGCCCTACATCTTTTTGTTTCACATTTATGTGGATTCCATATATAACAATATAAACTTAAAACACAAGGCATTACATTAAAATAACTGTAAAAAGTATATTCTGTAGCGCTATATAAATTGGGCCAATTCCTTAACATATCACACAACCACCACATAGAAAATATTTGATTTATCTTTCACCTTATAGTCAAAATAAAAAGATTAATGAAAAGAAAAAGATAAATTTGTTTTCGAATAAAAAGTATCGAAATCAAGAAGAAAAAGAACCCATAAGCCAAGGAGATCGCGAATCCGTTCTCTCACACCAAAAAGATATTGAAGAAAATTATGCAAGTTCGGACATGAAAAATGGGAGAAATAAAAAACAATACAAAAGCAATAGAGAAGCATAAATAGATTTCTTCCTGAAACGTTATTTGCTTTTTCAATTGAGATAAGACGCAACTTTGAATCAAATAATGATGAATAATATCAAGGTCTATTGTCTTCTGCTTAGACTATATTGTTACTTTATACTATTAATATTAATATGGCAAATCTTGGTAAGTCTATCATCCTCTGGCCTTCATGACTGTAATTTTGTCATCGGCGGCAATGGCGCAAGACACTGTGGCGGCGCCATTGCCGGAGGAGGTTGCAGGGAAAGGCTTTAGACATGTATTTTCCTATTTACTTTCATTTTCTCTAATTTTAGTTTGATTTTTCATTATATAATAATAATACATATATGTCATGAGTGTATTTGTACATTGTTTGATTATTATTATGTTGTCTAAGTTTTGATATGGGAATAAAATTTGTTGTTCTCTAATCTTTACGTTTTGCTATTTTTCCAACGTATAAAATGAAATATGAAGAGGTCATGATTCGTAAATGCAGTCGATAGTTGATTAATATTGAATTGCAAGAAGTGGGCCGACCCAATTATGAAATATGGGTTTACACAATTTTGAAGTGGGCTCAAATAAGAAAAATATCAGCCCGATGGATCTTTGGATAGGCCCGATATCCTTGAAAATTTTAAAATATATTTCTCGCTAAAATGATCACATTTTCTTATTGGGTATGTCTCATTAAACGCGATCACTTTTTCAAATAAATAACACGTTACTTTCTTAGTTTTCGTATCGGATTCTTTTCGGGCTGAGCTATGAGGCCCAATTACCAAGATCTCCGGTGGATCAGCTCATCACACTTACTCTCTCTCTCACACACACAAACTATCAAGATGTATCCCAATTTTAATGAGTGAACTATTCACTCATTACACATAACTTGATTAATAATAATAAATCAAGTATGATCCCAATTTTATTTAACACATAATATACATAAAAGTCAAAATATTCTATTGAAATACATATTCGGTCGAATTGAGTAACAATTTGATAGAGGGGGAAATATATAAATTAAATACTACTAAATATATCATGTTATGAGAAAAAAAAAAAATTTACAATTTTATTCTAAACACGATATATTAGGGCCTAAGATGTATCCGGCCCAAATAAAGTAATTAACCGTAGTACAATAATTTTTCATTATGGAATACTTATACACTGCCCCTTTACAATATTGGAACAATTTATAATTATCAAATACTTATAACAATTTTATGCTTCTCCTTGCTATTAATACTTTTGCCTTTTGGTTTAATAAAAAATAAAGGAAAAAAACAACACTATTGAACAATCAAGTTAGAAGCGCGCAGTTTAATTACGACAATATTTTAAAATCAGAATAAGTATCAAATCCAATTCGACACTTTATTTCCATTAATTTCAATGGGAGGTATATTATCACACACAAAGAAATAAAAATGCATATACGTACCTACCTAAATATTTATTTTTTCAAATAGATAGTAGCTGATGAATGATACACTTCATTATACACACATGACATATATAAATATAGGAAATTAGGAAATATATATATATATATATATATATATATAAATTATATAGAAATTGGTTTTTGAAATAAGAAGTGATATTTAAGGGATTTTATGTATAAATGGAAGTTTTCGAATTTCTATTTATTAAAATATTCTCTAATTATGATCAAAATGGTAAATAAATACTTTTAATTACGAGAGAGAATGAGTGCACAACTAATTAAGCGATATTTAAGGGATTTTATGTATATCTTCCCATATCAGCCGATTTTATTAACTGCAATAGGATTCGTTACCATAATTAGTGATTAAAGAATTTAAGTTTGGAGAATTAATTGATAAGAACGTGATTGAAGAAGTAAATAATGCTTAATCAAAATCAATTCATTCCTGGTAGACACAAAACTGCAATAGGATTCACTAGTACTGTTGCTTTTGCATGCAAGGATTCCGGCTACGTGGGCCTTAATAGTGAGTTAGAGGGGGATGCTTTTATTACTTGTGTTGTAGTGGGGACTATTTCTCTATGCGTAGCTGATAAAAACATACAGATTGATAAGTGTTTCATAAGAGGGGCGGAGTCGAGTAAGTAAACGCGCCGGAGAGATTGTGGCTCGGGAGGTCGAGGAAGTAAACCTGGGATTGCATTGTCATATACATGGAAATTGGAATGTTATTTTATTTAATAATATTTTGTTGCATCACACATACATGTGAATTGCATTGATATATACATGTAAATTGCATCGACATTTAGATTATAATGAAATATTTCAGTGTCGTCCAATTTATAATTCTTTACAAAATACAATGTAACAATAAATATAACGTAATGCACCTGAAGTTTGATTGTGAATCAAAATGACATAAATTGGTATTGCATGATTTCGGTTGCGTTTCCCAATTCAATTTTATGTAATGTGAAATTAGAGGATTTTTCAAATATTTTGGAAAATTATGTTATTCCATAAAAATTTCTCCAACTACCAAAAATTAAATGGTAGTACAATATATATATATGTGTGTGTGTCTAATGCAAATTACGTAACTATACAATGTAATTATACGTATATATTTAATGCAAATTACATAACTATACAATGCAATAATAAACAAACGGGCGGAAAATTATTTTAGTTAATTGCTAGAATTATGGATATGAAATCAATTTCAAATATTTCTATAAACCGCCAAAGATTAAGAGGACAATTTTACCCTTATTGAATTGTTGGATAACAATGGAATGCGCCCAGTAGCATCAAATTCGAAATTTAAGTATATAATATCATCCGTTGGATCAATTAAAAGGAGTGGATAAGATCACTTTCTATTTCCTACCAAATACTTCCTTTTTACTTGAAATCACCCCTATATATATATCCACCCCTTCAGGTAAAAAGACGATAAATTGTAGGAAATAGGAAGTGATCTTGTCCATTCATTTTAATAGATTCTACGATTGATTTTGCTTCCATAAATTTCGAAATTGATGCTGCTGTATGCGTTGCATTGTTAATCCAACAATGTAATAAGAGTAAATATGTCCACTTATTATTTGGCGGTCTACAGAAAGATTTCAAATTGATTTCGTAGCCATAAATTTCTCAATTGACTAGAATAACTTGCTCAATCCACGCTCAACGGCCATAGTCAATTACATTCCGCAAAAATCCTCTAGCGCTGCACGCTTCCCACCCTTGTGCGAAGATCACGGCGACGTTCCGACGATGATGACGACGACTTCCAGAGCCGATCTTAACCCGATGAAGTAGCGGTGCAATCTTGCCGTAAATCTAGTGCAAACAACTATTATTAACACTGCAAATTAAAAACATTATTTCAATTTTCAAACCAAAAAAATATACATAGACTATAACAGACATATCAAGCATATATTACAGATGCATTTCAAATTTATATACAGTGCAATTGCATTATTACTTCAAGGCATTTCTAATAATAATAAAAAATATTAAAGAGTATCAATGCAATTACCCTTATAAAATATTACAAATTATTCATTATATTAATGCAATATATTTGATAATATGAACGCATAAACAAATCCTATTACCATTCATCTTTAAACAGTTGTGGGAAATTAAATATCTATTAAAATTTCTGAATTATTGCATAGACTACAACTAATTATTTTTACGCTCATTTTATCTTATAATTAAAAGTACTTATTTACCCATTTGATCCTATTTATAGAATATTTTAATAAATAGAAATTCGAAAACTTACATTTTTTATGTACCGTTAGATCATAAAAATGAAGGGTCGAGATTGCTTTCTATTTGCGATTTACATTATATATATATATATATATATGTGTGTGCGCGCAACATATATACATAGAAAGAAACAAAACATTATGGGAAGAAAGCTAATTATGTTGTACTCATCACAATCATTACCTTTATTACGAGAAAAATGAAAAAGAAGAGGTGGTGATGTAAGTGCATTTATCAACTTTTCTAAAGCTATATATTGATTGAGCCAAAAATATATATATAAATAAAAACAACTACATAAATTCCAGTTTCACATATCACTTGCTCTTATAATTGATGAAACTGGCGCCAGTAAATTAATAAAATAGGAGATTTATAAATAGTGAAAAGGAAGAATCAAGATTGCTAGTGTGAATGTTAGAGCATTGCCAATCAGGGTTGCTCAAATAGGGATTGTGGTGACATTTTCATAAATAAATGGAACTTGTTTAGGTGGGTTTGAGAGATTGTATTGGTAGGTAGCAGTGGGAGTTTCTCGTTTTGGGTTTTCGGAGTTTCTACTTTAATAATTATAGAATGATTGAATTTGAGAAAAATGATATTAATTAAATTTGTTAATTTAAATTTGTAATATAAAATAAATAAATAAAACGAAAATTAAAATAAGAATTACAATAATTAAAACACAACATTCAATTTGAAATAGAAAGTACAATACATAAAATACAACATTAGAAATTAAAATTACAATAATTAAAAAACAACATTAGAAATAAAAATTACAATAATTAAAAAACAACTAAACTAAAAATCAAACATACTCCTAATTTGAGCACACATAGTGTTGTGCATCTCGAGTTGCTCGGGCGTCATCCTCGACGTATCCTTCAACAAGATCTTGTAATAAACAAGTTTTGTTATGTCGTACGTGAATGTTGTAATTGCGTTGGAAGTTTGTTTCAAAGTTTCCAACGCTTCGTTACTTGGTTGCTCGGAGGCAGAGACTTTACCCTTCCCTTTTCTTTTCGCCGCCTTCGTCCCCATCGGATGTTCCTCGGGTTCAGGTTGGGCGTCGCCTCTTTGGGTTGAGTCGCTCATGAACCCTTCCCCCATATTATTTTCCCCCTTTTGTTGGCGGGGATGATTGGAACAATGCGTTGGAATTTTTGCGTGTTTCGTAAAATCTCCCAACAATGTCGGTATTTGAACTTCGACCTTTTGGTTTGTTTATACTCCGCCAACTCCTTTTGGTAGATGTCGTGGTCGGAGTTTCCGCTTGCCCATTGATTGCTGCACCGATTGTAGATTGCGCAAAACTCACGGGTCGTAGTTTGAATACGTTGCCAATGACACTTCAATTGGCGGAGGGTGCGACACCTCGGCTGGTTGCGTTGCCGTTTGAAGGAGTCGGTGATGCGTTTCCAATAGGAGTCGACCTTTTGGTTGTTGCCGACGATGGGGTCTTGGCTTGTGTCGAGCCAAGTGCGGCAAAGTATGTTGTCATCCTCCTCGGTGTAGGCAACATCCACTTTGGTTCGAGGGCCCACTTTGGAGAGAGAGATAGCAAGACTCTCGTCCGTAGAATCGTCGAAGGAATCATTCAAGTTGATTCAGTCGAGTCATCCGGCTCCGGCTCCCCCGGAGGAAGCAGTTGAGAATGTAGGAGATGGTTGGGAAGAGAATTGGGGTGAGTACGGAGGAAATGAAAATTTTTTGCTGGAATAAGTTTGGCCGGGATAAGAAGGAGTAGAGAAGAGAAGAGGGTTGAATTGAGAGGGAGAGAAAGGATAATTTTGGCTTTGATAATTCGGGTTGCCGGACGACGAATTGTCCGAACTTTGATTATCGGAGCTTCCGCCTTGACTTCGGTATAGAAATCTATTGAATTGCTCATCCATTTTTTTATTTGGCTAACTTGTAATAAAAATGGTTGAAGAAAGATGGTTGAAAGATTGAAGAATGGATGAAGATATGTGAAAATGTGAGATTGAAAATAGGGTATTTATAGAGGTAGATAATTAAAATAATTAAAAATTAAAAATATAATTTTAAAAAAAAGGGGTGGGTGTCGGGCGCCCCACACCCGCAGCAGAGAAACCCACACGGGTGCCGGCGCCCAGCGCTAGTCTCACCAGACAAAGACCCACAGCGGGCGCCCTTGCCCGGGTTTCCCGCGCCTGGGACCGCTGCGGATGCTCTTAACATTGAAAGTGTGTAAGCAGTACAAGTGACAAAGGGGATTATTATGTGTAGAAAAAATAAAAGAAATTAAAGAGAAGATGTGCTTTCCCCGCCCCTTATATTGACTTCTTGTCCCTTGCCTCCTTTGTGACAAAGCCGAGAAGACTATTGATCACATGTTTGTCGAGTGCCAGACCACGTGGAAGTTGTGGAGCCGATGCTTGGAGTGGCTAGGTAATAAATTTAGAAAGCTTCCGGCTGCAATCGGGGAATATGTAGTTTGGGCTATATGGCACAACAGGAACGAGATAGTGTTCAAAAAATAGGAAGTGAAATGTTGATCCTTTGATTGAGAATGATAAATCTATTGTGTGGGGTCGAGTAGTCGCGCTGTAAGAAGATCTATAATGTCGTTATTGAAAAGGCTATAGGTTGTTGTGCATAAATCATCTCCTTATATTTTAGTTTATTTTTTCGTGCGTGTCTGGTCGGAAGTGTCTTGCGTCTTGTTGTTAGATGTTTGTTTGTTGGTATCTCTTATGTCCATCTTAATATTTCTATTTTCCTAAAAAAAGAAAGTATGGGCACATTGCATGGGAGTTATATATGATGATGATGAAGACTGTAGAGAATGGAATAAAGGGGTAAATAAAGTTTGCCATTTCCAAGAATGTGAAGGAGATGATTCTCATTACTCATCAACTAAATTGCATGTAGCTTCAATTTTTCACTATTACTGCTCTTCTTCACCTTTTCATCAGTCCATTTATCTTCCTCTTTTGCATATATATTTTCCCAAACTTAATTGTTTTTTTAAGTAGCTCGGTAATATTTATAAATGACATAACTAATTTATTTTACATATTAACTAGGTAAAACCCATATAAAATCAGAGTTGTGAATAAACTTTTAACATTATCCCTGTGGTGTTAATAAGTTAAAAACTTTTTTTACAATATAAATAAAATAATTATAATAAATCATATGGTTATGTGTTCACTACCTTACATTGATTCGTCAGCGGTGCATGCAAATATTATCTCTGAAATTTTTAAAAAGATATAAAATAATTTAAATTTATTATGGGTTGGTTAATTTCTACATCTTATTCAAAATTATTTATTAATATTAAATGTAAGTCATCAATTATATCTTAATCAATATTTTAGGTAACACTTTCTTATATATAAGAGAATTAATTGAAATCAAACTTTTCCTAAGACATAGTGACATCATCCAGCATGAATTTAAGGGGGAAATTAAAGATGAGAGGAGGATCCTACTAACAAACTGGTGAAAGTGCTCTTTTTGAAAAGGAAAAGTTTGCTCTTTATTATTTTTTTCTAAACTTAATTTGATGGGTTTTTCTTATTTTTTTAGTAATATAGTATATATACTTTTATTTAAATAAAAATCGTAGAAAACTAAAACGCTATTTATCATGGTCCACCTAAAGCTTCGTTAATTATTTAAGAAAGTAATTTTGATTGAAAAAACTAATAATTAAAATTCCTAATGATTGTTTGTTTTATTGTTAGCTCTAGTGGTTATGTTGACTGACAATGATTTTTTTAATTTTTAAATTGATTTCGCATTATATGTGTTATTGAGAATATTATTTAAATTTTATACTTCATTATGTATTTGTCATTAGCATATTATAACTACTATACACCGACCGTTATTATTCTTTTGTGTACATATGTATATAGATATTATTTTTTAATCATATTTAAACTATTAATTGAATGAAATACGCTGAATATATATATTAGGTACAATAATGTGTGTATATATATAAAAAAAATATGAAGCACATGAACTGAAAAAAGAAGAAGATATATGGCAGTTTTATTCCCTCTTCTTTTTGTTACTTTAGGAAAATTAAGAATCATTTATATTTTATACAAATTATATCTAACCCAAAAACACCCTTTTCATATATATGCATGCAGAAACAAAAAACTACACTTTGCATCTCTCTCTGAGTGTGATGATACACACAATTAAAGTGTGTGTTTCTTCACAATGAAGATTTTATCCACATTAATTATTAATATTCCTACAACAAAGATAATGTAATTTGTATAAATCAAATTATATGTATTGCATGGAGAATCTCCCAAAACAAACATATATCAAAGATATATATTGATAGATAGCTTTATCAATCAATCAACGCTAGATAGCATAATTCATGGATAATCATTAGTGCATGCCAAAGTAGATCTTGGGGTATATATATATATACATATGTTCCAATAAAATAAAATTTTTCTTTAATTTTCCCTTTTAATTATTGTGCAGTTTTTTTTTAAAAAAAATTAACAGTGCATACCATATATTGTTGAGATCAGTATATATATTAATAATATTATTTGTCTTTTTCAAAGGTGAATCATGAGTCAAAAAATGGGTTTTTGCCCTTTATCTCTTTATCTTTTCTCAAGGGGCCTATGGATTAAAGGTTTGCCTTTCTTGAATTATATATGCCACAAAATCCTAAACTAATTTATAAGGGGCACTTGTGATATTTCATGTGCGATTTGAGACGCCTTAATTATCTATTATTATCAGCATATTTCTTTTCCCTCCACGAATTAAAGCCAAAAATTCTAAATAAAAACATATAGAACTATAAGTAGCTAAATGAACTCATGAAATTGACTATTTTAGTTTTGTAAATGATGTAGCACGATTATACAACATCAATAATTTTAATTCGATCGATCCTGATTAATCAATTCAAAATCACCATCATATATATATATTAATGTTATTATTAAATTTATATATTATAGATCTAAATGGAAGGATCACGTTTAATTAATTAATCTATTACATGTTGTTCATGGTAGGAACATACACCAATTTATCAACGTCCGGTCAATGCTGTATATATAGATACACAACAACATATATATTTTTACATCAAATTCAAAACATTGAAAAAGCAATTCTATGTCATATTGTATATGCACCCACCCGTGCGTATGTGTTTATCAATGCAAACACAACACACACACACACAAATATATATATATTACTCAATAAGCTTATTGGATTACGAATGGGGGAGAGGTTTAATTATATATATATCTTGGGATTGAGTTGATTAAAATATATGAATATAGAGCGAGGCGAGGGTGTGGGGGGACAAAGTTGTCTCCTTTGTAGAGGAATATGAATACAAATAAAGATAGGAATTGAATTGAATGGATAAAACATATACGCATAATTCCTTCTTGTTCGGATTCTTGCTCTCTCCTGACATGCACTGCCTTCATTCTTTCCCATGTAGGACTACCTACTGCTACATTATATATATTTTTTTAATTCCACACACCATCTTAAAAGATAATTAATGGCCATGAGGGAAAAAGAGCATTGCTCATCGGGATTTTAAGACATGTATCAAAGAGAATACAACCACAACAGGACGTCTTGAGAATATTCATTATAATATAGAGAGAGACACAGAGTGTGTGTGTGTGTGTGTTCTTGAAAATTAGTAGTAAAGTAAGTGATGACTACAATTACTCATTGGGACTGTGGGAGTCTGAGAAAAAAATAAAGGAGAAAAATTGCAAAAATGGGGTTGGATGATTATAATTAATATCCACAAAATGAATTGTTGATATGTATTAATTAGAGTTGACCCAACAAAATGAAGAAAACAACAAGAGGATCGGTCAAAGAGTCAAATCAAGTGTATATATATATGGTGAAAATAAAAGAATTAATTAGGCAATTGTATTGTTAATTATTTGAAAGAAGAAGAATACAAGAAACCGACATGATATATAATATTGAAGTGAATAATGGGGAAGAAGTAGGTCGATTGATGCATACAGCATTCATTGAAAGGGTCAATGTTTTACACCGTGGTACCTTCTCCCCACTCCAATATATATACATATACATATATATATATATATAATTTTTTAATTTTTCAAAAAATAAAATAAAATTGTCCACCCATAATTTGAAAGTGGTGAAAACATGTGATAGATTATCCTTATTCAAGATTGCTGAATTAACTCTTTTTGTTGGACGTCAATTACATATATATATATACACATATATTGATTATTACATCCCACACCAAACCCAAACGTGTAAAGGTAATTAATTTTAAATTATATAACATGTGCATATTAGGTCTTTTGAGCCTACCTCCAACCTCATTTACTAGTAATAAAATCCTTTATAGGCTTATCACAAGTTTATTACTTTGAGCTTTTATGAGTTTTTTATATTTGTATTTAACTATTTTTTGATTGATTTTGTATAATTTACACACACATATATATGATTTTCTGACACAATGACTACTAACTATAAAAATAATATATATATATAGTTGATAATTTTATATTTTAAAAACTATACTATCACTTAGCTAGCTTGCTCATGTGATTTTTAAATAAAAGTGTAACATATGAATATCATCTATAATATATGAACCAAATCAGGTGAGAACTTATTTTTGAATAATAATTAGAAACTACATGCATGATTCATTTTAGCATAATTTACTATTCAAATTAAAAATACATAAAATTTATGGATTTGATACATTAAAAGATAGTGTGCTGATTAATACTAATTTTCTCGGTCCTACTAAAAGTGACTTGATTTGATAAAAAATTCCATTAAACTAATTAAATTAATTTTAATGGGAAGAATGTATTAAAATACATAATAAGTATTTAAAATATACCTAGTTTGCACATTATATATATACCAACTGTAAGATATATCTAGTTTGCACATTATATATAGGGTGATTGGCGAAGAATGCCCTATTACGTAACTAAAGGATGGAGAATACCCTCTTTTGTAAAACTATACCAAAAATACCCAAAAATACTATTTTGCCCATGATTAAAATGCTTAATTAAGGACAAATTTCTCTATTACATATATGGTTAATTAATAATTAGTATTTCAAAATGATTTCAATTAGTAAGATGCTCAAAATAATTTAAGATGGTAATAAAAAATTAAAAATTTGGAAGGTTTTCATTTTATATCAAAATCTGGTCGATGAATAGTGACCGGGTTTTGATGAATAGTGACCGGGTTTTGGAATAGTGACCGGGTTTTTGACGACCGGATTTTTGGTTTTTACGACCGGGTTTTTATAAATATATTTGAGCACATTACTTATTGAAATTAGAACATGTTGATCATTTATTTGCATGTTTTGAGTATAAATCTTGGCATTATGCAAACGCTTCGAAAATGGTATCAGAGCCCTAGGTTTATTAAGGAATTATATTTATTTATTGCATTTAATTATTTCCTAACGGAGGAGACTCCAAGAGAAATATGGATCCGGACACTTGTCCGAGATGCTTTGGTTACAGGAATTTTCTCCGATTATTGGAGAATAAAGATCGCAAGTACCAAGAGATATATCTCTCTTTGGCTAACAAGTTAGATGAAGGGACGAACGATCCTTTATCTATAAACGAGAGATCAAGGATCCTCCTTAGGATGAGTAGATACCAAGATCTACAACTATCAACCCTCTCACTTCAACGAGAGGTGAACCAGCAAAGGGAAATGGGACATTCAACCCATTTTTAATGAATCAAGACAGAAGGGAGACCCCGGCATTCCGAGAAATCGACCCCGACATCTCAAAATTCTCGGTTGATTTAAGGGAGATCCAGAAGACGGTACAAAATTACGGCAACCGCCTAATTAATGTACCCCAGGAGATTAAAAGAATATCTATCCAACAAGATGACATTCTAACCATCTTGAAAGATATTCAGAGTCGAGTTGGCCAATTGGAGAACAGATCTCTTCCCGAAAGAAGGAACATGATGCTATTCCCCGAAGGGCCAAAATATCCTCAACCCGTGAAGGATAAAGGAAAAGATCCTCAAGTGGAAAGATACGTAAGATTATTTCAAGGTGAAAAATCATGAGTAACCTTGAAAGAATCGGACTTGAAGATCTACAAGAGTTAGCAGAATCTTTTGCTAATATGAGGGTGGTTGATCTCAAGATGAACCAACACCAGGTGGCGCACATCAGGGAGGGAAACGCTGCTGTACCATTAAATCAGCAAGTACCACCACCACCTGAAGAGGTCATGAGAGAAGCTCGTGATTTCCATGCTGGACCCTCATATACCTCGACGGTACCAGACGAGGCCATACTGATGGAGAGAACCAGAAGAAGACGACAACCCCGAATCCAAGATTCACCGGTTGGAAAGGCTACCCTGGATCCCATCCATCCATATGGCGTAATGCTTGATCTTGATGAAGTCAGTTTCAAAGATCGAGAATCAGTGATCGACGAGTGGGGAGGAGCAATGCGGATTGCAGCAGCTACTCTCGATGTTAACAAAGAAGGACTGGTTAAGATTCTTGAAACCAGTCTCGCAGGCGTAGTAAAAATCGCCTGGGAAGGATTACACCTCGAAGTTAGAAATCAATGCTTTGAGGTGGAATCCTACTCGGAGATTATCCGAAGAATGAGTGTCCTCTTCAAAGACCATTTCATCGGAGAAGGATACTACGAGGGATTCGATAGAGAGAAAAGAAGAAAGTATTTATTGGCGTTATATAATCTAAGACTCACAGTCTTGGATCCAAAGGCGCTCAATAAATTTCTTCAACTCTTTACTATCTACCAGCATCAGTCAAAAGCTGATGAGACTATTGCGAAGGAAATTTTCTTCTTAAAATTTCCAAGCCCATGGAAGGAGATGATGATAAGAGATTATATCCCTAAGGGCAGTGATAGCATCGCCAAAAGGATGTCTTATGTACATCAAAAGCTTTCAGAGTGGTGTCAACAAGCCACTGCTCAGAAAAATTTGAAGAAGCTGCGAAGAATCAACAAGGCAGCTCATCTAAACTGTGAAGATAATGATCTTCCAGTTGTTATTGGAGGCGAGCCATCAATAACAAAAAGACGAAAGAATAGGTACCAACCCTATTCTAAAGAAAGAAATCCAAGAGGAAGATCTTGGAAGCCAAGGACGATGTGGTCTAGACAAAAGGCTAGATCATACAAAACTGGACAAAGAAGCGGACCAGCCAGAAGCAGGGGTTCGTTCCAAGGATCCAGTTCAAGAACTCCAGCAAAGAAAACTTTTAGAAGAGCTCATACTAGAGCTAATGAAAGTTTTAAAGATTGTAATTGCTGGACATGTGGAGCCAAGGGGCATATTTCAACAAATTGCCCAGATAACGAGCAGAGAGGCATGCGAAGGTTCGAGTCTACTCCAGACATCGAAGATGCCATATACTACCAAGAATTGGTTCAAGTGTACCAATTTGAAGATATACCCTCAGACGAGAGTATATATGAGCAAGAAGAGATTCTTAGTGGGGATGAAGATTCTGATGGATCTACAGAATCTTCAGACTGAAGCTGAGTCTTGTCATCAGGAGAAAGAGGATCGAACTGGATTTTCCAGCCGAACGATGATCTCGCCAAACCTGATCGACAAAATCATGAAGAAAACCTTGAATATTCAGAAGTATCAAGGTTTTAATGCCAGCAACCTAGACGAAGTTCTAAGGAATTTCAGTTTGGGAAGAAGGAAACATCATATCGTCTACGGAATCACTAGACGAGAGATGTCACTTCCAATCGAGTTTACGGGGAATCAAGTGGAGATGCAATTGATTCCAGCAAGCGACATACGTGAGGATTTGGAGAAACTTAAACCAGAAATTGCCGAAAAGATGAGATGGATTCATATCGGGGCAATTCAACTGGTTCTCAAATCTACGATGTTCACAGGAATTGATGCTCCAATCGACATAGCCATATGTGATAGGAGAATCAGAAACCTACAAGATTCAGTGATGGGAACCATCACGGGGAATCTTTGTGCAGGCCAAGTTGTGGGGATTGTATATCCTAAGATTGCATACAATCTCAACGACTCGGGTTTCAGTAAAGCTCTGACGCTATATCAGGACTTCAAAAGGAAGGAGTTATTGGATGAGGGAAATACACCTTATTCGATAACATATCAGATTTCGTATGCACTTTCCAACTCCCATCATACGGAGTTATTCTTGGGAAAGCCTTTTATCGAAATACCTGATATCTTCAAGAAGGTGACTACAGCAATTGGTCCCGATAGAATGGAGATTCCACAAAGGAGGGAGGTCAACATTCGAATTCAAGAGAGGCCAGTCATAAGACATGATCAAAGTCTTAAGATAGGCTCTGGAAGACTATCCTTCCAAGGAGATAGAATTATATCTCAACCCTTTGGGAGGAAACTTATACAAGAAAGTCAGCCCCAATTCCCAGGGAATCCTCAGGTTTCAGTCAATCTGAAATGTCCAGAGGGATGGAGAGGGATGACAACCAGATTTGATGCTACAAGATGGGAAAATAACTTTCCATGTAGTGTCTTATATTATCTCCAGCAGCCGGAGGTTAACCATTACAATGGAACCCTTGACCTAGGGGGTTTTATGGTAGAGGTTAAAGGCAGAGCAGGACGAGAAGATGTTCTGATTCTAGGGCGAGATTTTTTGGAAAGATTCAAGCCCTGGAAACAGATGGACCAAGGGATGATGATTACGATAGAAGAAAGACGACTCCTAATCGTATGACAAGTCCTTTCTCTATATACATTCCAGTGGGAGTGTTATATGAAAAATATAAGGCAGAGTACTTCTCGGCCTATATTGATTCAGGTGCAGGCATATGCACAGCAAGAAGGGGAATTTTCCCAGAAGAAGTTGAGGATGTTTTACCTCAAATTGCTGGCCGGGATTTCTCTAAAAGAGTTTTACTCTTATCCAAAGGAGTAAAAGAAGTGGAAATATTAATTGGAGGAGCGGGACAAACACCTTGGTATAAGGTTAAAACTCCACCGATGTATTTTCATGATACGGGAGCTGATGTTTTGTTAGGAAATAATTTCCTACAGATGTTCAAACAATACACGCAGGACAATGAGCGAAGAAGATTAGTGTTCACAACCAATTGTGAGCATAAAATCATTGTTCAGAGATTAAGGAAGGCGTTTAATCGACAGATTCCCGTAGCCTTTCGCAGCAAGCGTGGTGATATGAATGATGAAGGCAAACTTCGTCATCCAAAGATGAAGGATCAAAGAAGATTTAGCGAAGCAGTGCTTAGCTGCATCCGGGAGGATGATCTTCAAGAGGAGGAAATCCAGATCCTTAAAGCAGCTTTGATTTCTAACAAAGAAATTAGGGTGGAAATGCAGGTGTCCCTTGCCGATGTCAAAAGGAAGATCTCGAGATGCTACAATGAGAATCCTTTGGCCTGGTGGGAAAAGAACCAACTCAAAGCAACCTTAAAGGTGAAGCCGGAGAGGGTGCATGAGTTTGTGAGATTCAGACCTATCCTGATGAACTTGATTGATCAGAAGGATATGAGAATTATTATCAAGGAACATCTTGATATGAAGTTGATCGAGCCGGCTAGTTCACCTTACAGTAGCCCTGGGTTTCTGGTAAGAAATCATGGTGAGATCAAGCGAGGTAAACCTAGACTTGTCATTAATTACAAAGGGATTAATGATATTCTAGAGTTTGACGGATATTTTATTCCAAGTAGAGATCACCTTATTAACTGCATACGCAATGCTAAGGTCTTCTCAAAGTTTGATTGCAAGTCAGGTTTCTACCAGATTCGCATGGAGGAAGAAAGTAAAAAACTTACAGCTTTCTCAACACCACAGGGGCACTTCGTTTGGAACGTAATGCCAATGGTGTTAGCTAATGCTCCCCAGATTTTCCAGAGAAAGATGGATAATCTTTTTAAAGATTATTTTTCTTTTATGTTTGTCTATATTGATGATATACTTATAACATCAAAAGATATGGATGAACATATCAAACATCTTGATTTATTTGCAGATGTTTGTTATAAAGAAGGATTAGTGCTTTCAGAGAAGAAGGCAGTAATTGCGACCCAAAAAATGGAGTTTTTGGGAATAGAGATCGATGAGTCTGGAATAACTTTGCAAGATCATATTGTGAAGAAGGTCCAAGATTTTCCAGAAACATTAAAAGAGAAGAAACAACTTCAGAGTTTTCTGGGAGTTGTTAATTTCGCAGGAATGTTTATCAAAGATCTTGCGAAACACAGGAAGGTCTTTAGTAATCTACTAAAGAAAGATGTTCCGTTTATATGGACGGAAGAACATCGACAGGGAATGAAAAAGCTAAAGGAGGAATGTAAAGATCTCCCAAAGCTTTCTATTCCACAGGATGAGGATGATCTGGTCCTCTATACAGATGCGAGTGATCATTGGTGGGCAGCAGTCCTCATGAAGATCACTCCTTATGGAGAAGAACCTTGCAGATATTGTAGTGGTTTATTCTCAGAAAATGAGGCCATCAGATGGCATATCAACGAGAAGGAATTCTTTGCTGTAGTAAAGGCTTTTAAAAAATGGCCTTTATTTTTATTAGCAAAGAAATTTACTTTAAAAGTTGATAATACCCAGGTTAAAGCTTTCCTAAGAAATAACATAGCATCAAAACCTGAAAATGCTAGGTTACTTAGATGGCAAGCTTTATGTCAATATTATATTTATGATATTGTCGTGTTAAAATCTCATGAAAATATTCTTGCAGATTTTCTGACAAGAGATGGAGCCAGCTGAAGTTAGATCCATCATGCTAGCCCAAAAGCATCTCCGAGAAAATTTGGAAATGCTCTTGGAGGAATGGGACGAGTGCGTTCTCCATGCTGATCAAATGGGGAAGATGCAAGCTACCGATAAGACGAAAGTCTCTGGTAGAATACGAGCCAGTATGCTGACCAGTACTCAGTTATGGTCGGCTCTGGAAAAGCCAATCCTGCGGGCTTCCAGAAAACCTCTGGAGATAGCAGAGTTTCGTGTTCCGGCACCTAAACCGGTAGATGGGGATTCAAATACCCCTCTAGCAAGTCCTAAGCTGGTGGAGTCTGAACCACTAGCCCAAGGAAATGATGATGCTAAGACTTCATCGTCTGAACCATCATGTCAACCCTCCACCTCTGGGGTAAAAGAGGGAGAGATTAGCCTCAGGCCTATGACGGGCAAATCTGAGTCTAATACTAATTTGATTATTTTCTCTTCTGCTGAACAGGCTTATCAAGCGAGCTGGGAGAAATTACTCACAAGAGCAGGTATTAATCCTAGTAATACCAGGATTGATGGCTCGGGAAAATATCCAAGGGTATGGATGCTACCCGGATCAAAACCCCAAGATGTCAAGCAATGGTATGAATTTGGGGCCCTTGCCTCAGTTTATACTACGTCCCTAGCGTTTCCTGAACTTAAAGGTCTACCCCGATGGATCCAGGAAGCGGTCTATGATACCTGGGCAAACAACGAACAACTTTGCCGAGGTGATACATTGGAGCTGTATTTCATAAGTGCAGCCCCAGAACCTGCAGGAAAGGGGAGTCACGAAGCCTTCCATTACATAAGGCTACGAAGACCCCGAATGGATGCCTTTAACCAAATCAAGGCACCAACTAGTGAAATTCCAATGATCGCCGCAATCTCAGATGATCAAATAACAACAAGGCGAGCATGGGGATTATGGGTCTGTCTTACAGAGATGGACAAAGTCAAGTTTCCCTTCAAGTTCTTTCAGAACTCAGCGAATGGATCATTCCTGTTAAATACTATGACAGGGAAGACAACCAAGTTTGCAGAAGAGGCTTTTGAGAGAAAAAGAACTCTTCTGTGGGAAAACAAGATGGCGATGAGTAAAGAAACCCATCGCAAGTTCTGCAATATGGCTCATGTTGGCCATTGGGCGTCCAGGATATGTTCAGATTGTCCAGCCCAACGTGAACCTGAGTTCGGAAAAGGCTTCTTACCTAAACCAGATAAGAAGAAGTTTCGAGCTAACGAGTATGAGGAGATGAAGACTCCTCCAAAAGAAAAATCTCCAAGGGGCCCTCCAAAAAAGACAGATGGCCGACAGAAATAAAAGGGCCATGTGAAGATAAAACAGGAGATGCTTTCGGTAAAAGAAAGCATCTGATAAAGCAGCACCCACCAAAAAGAAAACGACAATGGTGGGTGGAAGAAAAGGACGTTCCACCATAAAAGTATCGTCGGTGGAAAAAAGATGGACCACTAATTCAAAGAAGGGGTCCAACCACTAAGAAATGTTTGTGTCGGCAGCCTTATCTGGACCCAGCTTCACGTGAAGAAGCATCATTTTGAAGATAAGAATCCGAGGCAATAATGCAGGGAAGGGGAGGCTTCAAGCCTTCTATATAAACGAGCATTTGGGGAGGGTTGAAGGCATCGGAAAAATTCTCCGACTTCTCTCCAACAATAAACATTGTACTCTTTCCTCTTTCTAGTTTATGATAGTAGTTCTCGCTACCATAGGTAGCTAAACAAGTTAGTCTCCTCCCAAAAGGAGATCTAATTAGTATGTAATATATATTTATAATTCCTTAATAAGATTTGGGCTTTTGTTCATCATCTTCTAGATTTATATTTTCCTTATTATTACCGACAAACATACTTATACGCCCCGGGTAGGAAACGAACGAGGGCTGTGCTGTGAGCTGTTGAAGGAGTCTGCGTCTGGAATCCATAAGGTGCTCCTGGTGGTTGGACGAGGTCCCTAAAACTTCCGGTGGATACGACCCGACAGCTTATCGGTCAAAGAAGGTATAAACAGTTGGTATTAATATTGAATTTATACGGAAGCATGATGGGCTTGATAGAAATGCATGATTTATACTATTTGAAGTATTAATTTGTTTTAACTATATATGATATTGGAGAAATTTTGTTGAAAAAGGGTATTATGGTCCAAAACACATAATTTGGGCACTTTTGGTACATATTTACACAAAAGGATATTTTGCATCCTTAAGTTATAAAATGGGGCACTTTGCACAATTAACTCTTATATATATACCAACTGTGTGTGTATATATATATATATTGAAGAAAGAAGAAAGAAGAAAGCATAAATGCTTTGGTGCTTCATAGTATTCCCCACCAACATTATTTTTGTCAAGATGCAATGTGATTGTGTGAGATAGAGAGCAGTCAAAAGAGTCATTGAAATGTCATTTCAATCTACAGTTGCAATAATATTTCTTCTTCTTTTTTAATTAATTAAATTCATATATCTGTGTGACTGACTGTACCAGATCTAGTAGAGGAGAGGAGAGGGGATTATATTGTATGGCTATGGGCATGCATGCAATCTGTTGGGGAAAACAGTGATTTTGTTGGGAGCTATTACATACAACCTCAACAAATAGAAACTTTGGCTCCACAGTATTTAAAGTTGTCTGAACTAGCCTACTCCTATTCCTACCCCTCTATCCTACTCCCTATTCCCACCCCTCTCCCTACCTCTCATTTTCATAGATCCCACCAACATCCATTTATTAGCATCAGCATCCCATCCCCACCTCCCCCTCCCCCTCCCCCTCCTTAATCAATGTTGCACAGTTCATTTCATTGCAAAATTTATTAGATTATGACTTATTCTATTTACACTCCTCTACACTTGAATTTTTAAGCTTACAAGTGCAAGAATGTAACAGTACTACTCCATGGCCTGGCCCCCTCTCCCTACCTCTTCAAACACATACATATCTACAATTTCTCACTAACTAGGGCAGCCATGGAAAACCACCTTGTAATTAATGGAACATCATCTATGCACATAGAGTTTTATATATTCTACACTGATCCAATTCTCCCTAGCTGCTTAAAACTCTTGATTAGATCATCAAAATGCATGAGCATGACTGTAGATGTATAAAATGAATCCGCATTAATAATGGGATGAGAGAGGGAGAGAGGGAGGGAGAGATGGCTAATCATTTGGTTTGCATTATTATTATAAAGGTTGTGAATCTGAGATGGTATATGTTCCATCCATGACCAGACCTATATCTCCCACTAGCCAAAGCAAAAGGGCATCATATTCATTTCATGTGCAACCCAAAAGCTGGTGTGTGTTTTGCAGAATGAAAAGCCTATATACATTATGGTCTCTCTCTCCCTCTCTATCTCTCTCTCTCTATTTATATATATGTGGAGAAATCTTATCCTACATTAGCTCCCCAAAATATACTCTCATCTCTCCTTTCTTTTGATTCTTTTGGATTAGTGAAGACTCTCAAACAGAATAACTGAAAGACATAACACCTGGAAAACCTCATCATCATCTCTCTCTCTTTCTTCTCTTTTTGAGTGGAAAAGAAAGCCCTATGACTGTCTCATGATTTTCATGATAGAAAATATATCCTCAACCCTAACATATCAGATTCAACCACTAGCTAGCTACTATCCCATCCAATTGCTATAATTATATCCAATATATATAAAGTAATGCATTTGAAATGACTACTTGATCAACAATTCTTTAATTATTTTATATTAATTTCTACAATAAGCCTTGCAATAAAATGGTAATTACAACACTGATTTTTGTATTAAGAAACTTGAAACAGCAACTTTCCCGCACTTTACGGGGATATGTCTCCCCCTCTCCATTTCCACTGTCTCTTACAATAATACTTAATTTAATAATCAAACATTACCTGATCTTCAAAAGGTTTTGTTTTGTTTTGTTTTCAAGCAGTTAGGGAAATTAAGGTCAAGTTTTGAAATAAAGAAAAAGAAAATACCATGTTCGTGGTCCAAATCAAGATTGAATTTTTAAGGATTTATTTACATCATTACATGAGCTACCTTTTGTAAAACGTTCTTAAAAATGAAGTCCCATTCCATAATTCCCATTCAACGTACATATCCAAAATCCCAGAAAAAACAGAAAGAAAAACCTAAGAAAATATTACAGTTTCTCGAATCATTAATCCTCATCTTGCTCCACCTCCGAAGCCGGATCATCTTCTTCTTCGAAGCCGTCGACGCCGTAAGCGCCATGGCCGTTCCCAAAGGCCTTGATGTGATCCTTGAGGGACCTCTTGTGCTTGAAATCAGACCCACAAATGCAGTACCAAAGCTTGCCACAATTCTTCTCGTGGGTTCGCCAATCGCCCCTCACTGCAAAGGCCTTGCCGCATTTCCTGCACATGAATGGCTTGATCCCATGCTTCCTCTTGTAATGCGTTTGTAGGGTTCTGAAGTCCTTCAACGGCTTCGCCCTCGGGTGGTCGATGTTGTTCCGACACCCGGGGGCGCAGCAGTAGCACGGGAGCCGCAGCATCCCCGTTGGCTGCGTCCCTCTTAAGGACTCCGGCCCTCGCCGGTACTGCGACCCGTGGCCCCACATGTGCATCTGCGACAACAACAGATCTTGACTTTAGCAAGAGGTCGCAAAAATTTATATATAATTGTGACATTTGAATAGTGTTAATTAAGTTCCTTTCTTTAATATGACATTAGAAGATGCGGGAGCAATGGGAATAATGATCTGAGGTGAGTGAGTGATATTTCTGTTTTGGTGAAAATAAAGAAGGGGGTAGAGACTGGAGGTGAAAAGAGGAACAATTTCCAAAGTGGGAGACTATTGAGCTGTGGACAAGTCTTGTTATGATCAGATGATATAGTAGGGATATGAAAGTTTAGGTATGGGCTTTTCAAGTGCTTTTGTAAATTCAAGATTCACACAGTTCACACACACTCACTACTTACTGAGAGAGAGAGAGTGTGTGTCTGTGTGTGTGGGTGTGGTTCTTTATGGAGAGAGAGGGATGTTGATAGATAGATCAAATCTGAATCCCTAAAAACTGTTGAAGTTTCAGTTCAACACAGTTACCAATTTCTGGAGCAGCACAGATTTCAAAGGGTAAATTAGAAAGAAGAAATAAGAAAGCATAAGGAACAATGGGTTGAGTTGTTCAATCACATAAATGAAGTGAACCATCTATCTCAGTTCTAAAGTCTGATCAGAGCAGACTGAATTATGGAAATCCTCCAACCTTAACCCATGCAATACAGTTTCGGATCTTTAAAAAAACCCAAAAAACTAAAACTTTATTATATATCAAAAAGAAAGAAAGAAAGGATTTTTCACCAAGAAATTAATCACACATGCTTTTTTGAAACCCTGGGCATCTTTTCCTTTGAAAAGATGAAAACTTTTCAACAAACTCTAGCAAGAAAGCTTTGTTTTTATGTCCTTTATTGAGTGAATGAGTATGCAAGTGAGATTGAAACTGCAAGAGTTGAATAGAGATGGATGTACCTGCATGTTGTTGTATCTGTTAAAGGTTTTGCAGCAAACCGGGCATGAAAACTGGGTGGGGCCAATCAGAATCTGCGAGGGGGTAGGAATCCAATACTGGCCCTTGTTGAGCCTGCTCATGGAGTACTCCGCCGCCAGATCGGCGGCGGAGGAATCCTCCTTGTCGGCGGCGTTCTCCGCCGAGGAGGACGGCATCATCATGGAGGCGAGGTCGGCGGCGCTAGGGTTTGGCAGGCCTATGTGCAGCGCGACGGTGACGCCATTGTCGTCTTCTTCATCTTGAGCTGAGGTGGAGGAAGATGGGATTTGGATGAGTTGCGAGGGTTTGGTATTGAAGTTCTCGAGATCCCTGGCGGAACAGGAGGCGGAGGGCTCTTGCTGCAGCTGCTGCTCTTCGTATCTAGAGAGGAGGGGGAGGGCTTCTCGAAGAGGAGGGGAGGGAGGTGGGGTTTGGTAATTGTTGTTGGTGGCGGCGGAGTAGTAGGTGTGGAGGTAGGGGTGGTGGTGGCGGAGGGGAGGAGTGGAGGTGGAGAAATGGTTGTGTTTGAAGAACCATTGAGCATAGAGAGTATTATTTGAGTGGGGATCAGTCATGGTGAAAATTAAAGAAGAAAAGGAAAGAAAAGGTGGGAGAGGAAAATGGTGGGAGGTAGAAACTTGCCTTTATAGAGAGATAGAGAGAGAAGGGAAATATATATGGAGATAGTTAAATAAAAGATCAGAAGATACATTAATACAACTATATACACAATTTAAAGTTGATGTTAGGGATATGATTAGATCTCAAGAATCAAATTTAAGAAAAGAGTGTTGAGGATGATGATATAATGCACCTTTTTATTACCCCATAAATAAATGGGGAAATCATTTTCTATCCCATTTTCTATTATGTGTTAGTTAGTTATATTATATATGATTGTAAAAGACTATATATAATTAATATGAACATAGAAAATTATAATAAGTTTCAATAATACAATAAAAGGACTTAAATAATTGAGGTTGTCCTGTATTTTATTGATAGAATGCTAACATGGAATTAATTTGGATTTTTAAATATCAAAGCTATGTTGTTCCTTGCTAGAATTGAAATAAAAAAAAAACAAAAAAAAAAACTAATGGAGTACTATATAATCTCAAAATTAACAATTTGATTTTAGGGGGAAATTTAATGAGCTGGTAATTGATTTGACAATTCTAAATAAGCATATATACAAAGTTATTATCATTTTTATTATTATTATTATTATTATTATTATTATATATATATATAATATATCATCATCAATAAATTTTAATAAAAAAGTATAAATTATTAATAATTTCCCTATACATTAATTCAGTTAATATTTTGTTGAGCTTACATATACAGGCTTGGTTTAATAATATACACTTTAAAATTATTTGCTGACATTGAACATATAATGAGATTACACTTTAACCTAGATAGTGTTGTACTAATATTTTCTATTTTTCATAAATGTGAACATTGACTGTGTAGGTAAAAACATTTGTAATAACCAATAAAGAAAGTCTTTATAAGCATTTCCAATGCCCTTCACAAGTACAATAGCTAAAATTCTGCTGTCAACAATTATATATATCATTCATCAGTTATGATTTAATTTACATACTTATATATTATATTATATAATGATCTTATCTAATAAAGTACAATAATAAAATAAATTAGAACTGCAATTCAATCAAGCATTTACTGTGCTATTAATATATCCTCTTAACTTTGACGTGTCTGTCTTCAAACTAGTATAAGTCTTTGTCAAATGTTTTTTCTTTTCGTACATCAATCTTTAATTTGTAATAATTTTGTCAAACGCCTTTATTGATTCGCATTTCTACCATACTCATTAATAATTACTCAATTAATTCCCCCAAAAAAAACTTGTGTCATTTACTTTTTCCCATGGATACAGTAAATATATAATATGTCCTAATTGGTATTTGAAATTAAAATATTTTTTATAGAAAAATAACCATGAATTTATCTTGGGCGAGAGGAAAAAGTATATACAAAATTAAGATTTTTCACATCATGTTATTTTTTCTCGATAAATAAATAATAAGATAACACAGGAAGGTGCACGACTACAAAACAACATAAGGTAAATACATAAATTATAAACACAGTCTTTCAAACTAAATAACACTCTATTACAAGATAAGTTTGAAATTCAAAACCACAAATGAATTTTAATTAATTGAATTAAATTCTCAACCCAACTCCGCACATTGTCAAAAATCCACCTTGATGTTTACAAAAATTTCAAATAACACAAATTTATAACAATATCCACCATTCTAACGCAACATTTTTAATAATGCTTTCTCATGTCACCTAACTATATAATAAATAATTGATGAATCATAACTTATGTACCAACACAAAAAATAAAAGGGCGTAAGAATCCTAAGAAAACTCGACCATTAAACTAATATTTTCATGCATGTCGTAACCGAATAAATAAATAAATAGTGGTCAATATGAAGGGTGACGTCAAACAAAAAGCAATTTAACACGGAATGAAATAATTTAAGTGATCGACCTCATGAATAAATGTTACCTACCTTGTCTTTAATCGTACACTATTCGCTTATATATGATGCACTGCATCAAGTCTAAATTTCCATTAGCAACTAATTAAATTTTGGCCTCACACTAGTTAAGAACTCATCGAGTATAGTTTGTTAAGTAATCATGATTCTTGATAATATCGACTATCAAGTTTCTAAGGTACATATTAGGCAAACTTTGTTCAGAAAATTTGAAATTGTTCTGATCGCTATATGTAATATTTCAAAAAAAAAGAAAAGGAATAATCGATTAAGGATATTAATATATGACACCTTAATATTTTAAACTTTGTTTCATTTATATATATTCTAACACATATTTACAAATTGGGCCCACTTGTTTCATAGAATTAATAGTTATGTTCCGCCGGTTGGTTTACATCCATTCACCAATTTTATTTAAAAAATTATTTTTGAAAATGAAAACGACGTATGCAAATTCATATTTACATTTAATTAACTTTTTTTTTTTCAAATGAGTTGTAAATGATTTTTTGTATATATGTGGCCATTTTCATTTTTAAAAAATAAATCCAAGAAACATGTATCTTACGAGACAATAATTGTCAAAAATCGACCTTAAAGACAATAGATAATTGTTGAGAAGATAAATATTTACTCTAATAAATAAAAATAAAAATACTCATTTAAATAAAAGATAAAAATATCACGAACATAAAGTAATATTTTCTCTCTTTAAATAAATACTTTTTATGTTTATTTTATAAAAATAAATAATTTCACCAACGAAATAATATATGGTTAGATTTTTATGACAAAAAAATGTGTAAGAAATGAAAAGTATTTAATATACTTAAATCTTAAAATAAATATTTTATTAAAATGAGTAATTTAAGCCCAAA